>CH001689.1:725875-802836 GCA_000149265.1 Ciona savignyi | reverse complement strand
ATGTTGAAAAAGGTACATGTATCACTCACGTTAACCATTCGGCTATACGACCGTACTGTCCCCTACAAATTTTCTTTACTGAGTAAAGTTTCGAACCCATGATGGGCTTGTCATCAAGATCGTTTTTTTTTTGTATAATAGTCAGTGTATGTATAGGTTGGGCGCGATTAACCATTCAGCCAACCACGACAGTACTACCAACTGCCCCCTACAACAACACAGTGCAGAGATCGCGTGTGGCAAAAGCGCGTCCTTCTCGGTGGTTTTGTATTCCGCTGGTGCTGACATCCTTTACTCGAAGCAACACCACTGTGAATCCTGGACCCCGACTTGGGTACTTTGTCCGCCACTTTCCGTTGTAGGCTTGCTGGCCTGAGCTCGTAAACATTTGATTGTTCTGTAGAATTGAGATGGTATAAGATTATCATGGTTATGCAGGTGATTAAGAAACCACAATGGTGTTACCACATAGGCAATAGTCAGGTTAAATTTTAAATATTAAAGTAGAACGGACATGTGGCCAAATGGTTAACGCGACCGATACATATACCTACTCCTATATAAAACAAAATCCGAGTAACCAGCCCACCATTGGTTCGAAACTTGCTTCTGTAAAAAATATGTACGACTACGGACATGTGACCGAATGGTTAACTCGACCGATATACCAACTATAAAAAAAACGGTCTTACAGACAATCCGGTCATGGGATCAAATCTTAGCCCCCAAAAAGTAAAAAAAATATGTAAAGGAGCGTTATCACGGTCATAGCCAGATTACCTCGCGTCCATAGTTGGGTTATACTGGTGATATTGCAGAGCGTGCGCATGGTTGAGACGTTTCTTTAATTTTTAAAGAACCCAATAATTATCTATATTCTATAGGGTTCAGTTAATATCCGGTAAAAATGGCACGGCGGGTTGAAAATGTCCGTCACCTTTCAATCGAAAGGGTTGCAGGTGAGGAAACTGGTCGCTAGCTATAGTTGGGGTTGTGTTCTTGGGCAAGGAACTTTACGAACATTACCTGAACCCAGCGGATTAATGGGTTCTACCAAATTGAAGGAACGTCTGTTATATATACAACACGCTGCAATAGCTCCGGTAACCCGACGATGGGCGAGAGGTGATCTGACGATTGCCCGTGTGTTAACCCTCTTGGTTTTCCCATTCACGGGGATAAAGATGAATATCCAATCCAATCCCAATCCATATTCAGTCTGAAATTGATTAACGACGCCACCAGTGTTGAGTTGTGTGCAGAAAGTCTTAAATGTGTCATCTACAGACAAGGCGGACAGACCGCAATTTATTGCTAAAGTATTAAAACTCTTGTTGGCAGAAGTTGGGCTATATTTGGGAGAAACATTTTGTTAAAAATGTTGTTAAAAACCGTTATGTTAAAAAATGTAATGGTTACCTGAAAGGTTTTTCAATTACATGTTATCTTAAATTATATGGGTGATAAGTTTAGTTTATTCATTTTTGTCCCAGTATTAAATAATGGCAAATAAAGCAAAGTCGCCAAATATACGCATACTAACAAGTCACATTATCCAGTCCGACAGATTTAGTCTGGTTGTTAAATGCGTCATCTTTTAGCCCAAGGTGGGCGCGAGGTTTCTTACGATTGCCCGTGTGTTAACCCCCTGGTTTTCCCATTAACGGCGATAAACGTAAATATCCTATCCTATCAATTGATAAAGCTTAGAATATTGTAATGAATATAAAAAGGGTTGACACAAACCGTTGGGTCGAAATTCATCCCAGTCCAACTTTCCGAGTGGATTCCTCTTATATACGTGGCGTTGACGTAATTATGTACTTTGTAATACATCTCCCTATTAATTATGTCTAATAACGTTCCACCATATTTTTCGCAGGATTTGTTAGATTGAGCTTTCGTCTGGACGGTTTGAATTCCAGGAGTGGGCATCCAAATGTAAAGGTTACCATACATTATTCCGTTACCACCTGTCGGGAAAATGCTTTAAATTTCGTTTTAAACGGAATGCTCCAAATTCCTGCCGAATAGCATAGTTTGCTTAGCTTTTCAGGCCAAAAGCTGTAAAATCGAAACTGCTCGCTAGCTAATAATACGTTGTCCTCTGGAAAGCACTTAGCGGACGATCTCTGGAACCAATGGATTATTTGGTTGTTAAATAATCTTAAAAACGACTTTATTAAATATATCACACAGTAATAAGTTCGGGTAACTTCTGTGGTGGACACGAAGAAAAATCTAATGATTTGTCAGTGGTATTCCTCATGTTTAGTGACAAATAAGAATTAAAATATTTTCCACTATAATGTTAAAACCTTTAATAGTAAACTTCTAGCTAAAAATATAATGCTGTATACGAAGCAGTCTTACGATTAACATGTATCAACTGTATAAATAAATGCCATTGATAACCAGCCGATAAGAATTTAAAACCCAGCCCGGTAAAAAAAATAAACATTTAAAAAAGTCATATTTTTGAGCGGGCATTGTTTAATAGGACTTCAACTAGTATAATAACCTAACGCTCTATACTAACCTGAATAAAACACCTAATTCATAACAAGATCCACATTCCAGCCTGAGGACTGGTCAGTTCGCTCTAATTCCATATTAAACCCGTGGATAAAAATGTGGGTGACTGTTACTTTAAATGTGTACGGCAAAGATGGATCTTGAGTCCTTACTGTAGCTTTAACAAAAATGGGTACAGACGTCATACACAACTCGTAAGCGATGAATGCCCTTGTCTTTGGGGAATTCGAGGGAAATTTTAGATCAAGGCCTCCACTGGTGGAAGTTGGTAGCTCTGTTATAAAAGAGGAGTTAAAAATACAGATAGAAAATTGTCGCATGGCCGAATAGTTACCACGATCGGATCACATATGGAATTCTGTTCCAAAAAGTGTTTGGCGATTTTAAATAAAGGCATACAAAAAACGTGTATTTAACCAAAAACCGTACTTTATTTTACATAGCATAATTTTGTTTATCCCCGTAAATGGGAAAACGCGAGGGGCGTTAACACACAAATTTAATTCTCTGCGGCAGTTTTGTATACAGTTATAGACCCTCGTGTACTGTTACTTTATACAAAATTAAACCTTACCTGGTGCAGCAATGTTTAAACCCCATGCAATAACCAACAAGCGAACAAGGTTCATAATTAAATACCTAACCTAACATGCAACGTACTCTGTAGAACGATAATTTATAATCCTTGTCTAACATTACACCTTTTTGTTGGAGAAATTGTTTAATACAGCTAGGCCAATAAACAAAAAAAACATGTCTCATCCCTTTGGTAACTTTTACCAAAATGGTCGATGTACTAAAAAGGCAGTCATCATCCTAGTATATTTACGTAGTTAATTATCGAAGTAACCAGAAATATAACGGCAAAACCGCTACGTAGACACTACGTTAGCTTTCACTGTAAACTACACCATTGGTCTTTATAAATTAGCCTACATTAATCATAATGTTGCAAGTCACATCTGCGGCGTTTCCCCACGAATAATAGTTTCCTGCGCGATGTAACTATTATTGTGCTTTTGCTTATAAAATAATCTATTTACTGTTGCGGTATAGAACATTATATTCACTACTTCTACTGGCAATGCCTTTGAATGATTCATTTTCAGTGGCTATACAATTTGCTGTGCGTATTTAATTTTGTATTATTGGCAGTTTAGTTTAAAACTTGTCGTATGTACCTTGTTAAAATTCTTCTTTTAAATTTCTTGAAAGTTACTTCGAACGGATAATCCATTAATTATCTCGTCCGACTGTAGGTTTACTGGAGCTAGTGCAGTGTGTTGTGCGTAATATATTGTGTTTTAGTTCAAACAAATCAACTAGGTTCAGGCAACGCCCGTTAAGTGTCTTGCCTAAGTACACAAACGATTAGACAATTCCGCAACATGTCGGCCATTTGCAGATTAACCATTCGTTCACACAACCGTTACATTTTTTACTGGGATAAGTTTCGAACCCATGATGGGCTAGTCACCAAGACCACAAGAATCAAACTCGTTAATTAAGTGGACAGGAGACCGTTCCATAATTTACGAATATTCAGTCGCGCACCAAGTTATGAATGACGGTATAACCACCAACTCCCGCGGCCATTTTGTGAAACAAAACTCCAAATTTCATTCGTCACTCTGAATGAACTTACAACCTTTTTTGTTTTAAAGATCGTTGCATGATTGTGGATTCATGGCCTAATCAGAAATCTTAAACACCAGTGACCAACTTGTTAGTCCGTAGAGCCCGGTGGTCGCCAAAAACTTATGTGACGTAAGTCTATCTCTGCCAAGATGGTTATGTCTTTGGATAAGACGATTAGTAGTGTGGATGAATGGGTAAAACAAAAGGTTACGATAATATATCGGCCAGCTCAACACACTGCAATACCTCTGAAGCTCCGACTGTGGACAAGGGGTTATCTGACAATTGCCAGTGTGATGACTTTTATTACATATGTTCGCGACATTCTAACAATTGCCCGTGTGACAACGTCGGCCGCGTCTCCCCACCTGAGTAGATAAAGAATCTTGATATTAGAAAAGAAAAAAGGCATGTATCAAACAATTTAAGCGAACAAATTTCCTAGATATTATCTAAAGGATATTATGTAGGCTGATACTTTAGTTTATTTGTTAACTTTTTATCATAATATGGCCTATGCTACATTATAACATGGCCCACACACAAAACAATACAAAAAGTCAGTTAATGCAAATTTGTAGAGAGACCAATGTATAAAACCACCTTTTGTTAACTGATGAGATGATTTTTTTAAGTTTCCTGGCTTTAAAAGCTTATTTCGCCAACAAAACGTAATTCAATTATGCTAACAAATTAAAATTTAACAATATCTCTTAATTTAAGTATGTTACCTAATTAAATACAACTTAAGACGATAGGGCCAACTAACTAAGCAACCTAACTTAATAAGGACATCAAAATCCCCTAAAAATGTATCTCATTCATAAAAGGTTATATTACATCTCACTACGTATTAAGCGATTCACACCTACGCATCCATGTACTACTACAAATGATACGGCGAAATGACCCCAAATGCAGTAACAGCACCTTTTACGCTAATTCTAAGACAGATGTTCATAGTTCTGCAAATTCTGCGCCAATGCTAGGTTAGGCCATTTGCGCCTATCTAGCGACTAACGTAAAGCAAAACAAGTATAGTTTACGTTTATTTTTTATTTTAAAAAAAAAAACTTGTGACGATGCTTTCGGAAACTTGTGTATATGAATATATTGTGTATATACTATATATGTTTAACAAGTAATTTTTGATTTTTAAGTTAATGTACACATTTTTAGATTCCTTAAGACCTGTCAGATTACCGCTCTCCCACCACCGGATATCCGGAGGTATTGCAGTGCGTTGTGTTTGAAACGTAATTACAGTTTGAGCACATTTATTAGGTTCAGGCGATTTTGCTAGTAAATATATTCTATCCTATCCCCTAGCCATTTTTTGAAAAAGTGATGTCGTCGTACTGGTTGCAAAAGAACACAACAACACTCTGTAAAAAGCCATTAAACGACGCAATCGTACACAATGGAGTTGGTAACTTAGCGATTGGCATTGGAAAAAAGACAAATTAACACTCCTCGTGCGTTTCTATTCACAGGGATACAACCTGCATATCCTATAGGTAGCTATATCCTCAGCGTTATTTACTGAAAAGTTGACATTCTCAAATAATATACATTAATTGGGATTATTAATACCGAAAAACAAAAGGAACAATAATAATAAATTTTTTTTATACAGTTGGCAGTGTTTCGGTGTCTAGGTGACTATTACAAAACGCGAGGGTTTAAAACGCGTTGAGAACAAGGCAAAATTAGTCTTTACCGGTTGGTTCTCTACGATCATTCTTTTACGTTGTTGCCCTTTTTTGTGTTATTTTTTTTAAGTAAGCTTGGATTTGAACCATGATGGGCTCGTCACCAAGCCCAGTTTTCAGTATTACAAAAGGGTAAATGTATCACTCGCGTTAACCATTCAGCTATACGACCGTAATGTTCCCTACAACAGCATAGTGCAGAGATCGCGTGTGGGAAAAGCGCTCCCTTCTGGGTGGTTTTGTATTCCGCTGCTGCTGACATCTTTAACTCGAAGCAACACCGCTGAGTAGCCTGAAACCCAACTTGGGTAGTGTGGCCGCCATTTTCCGTTGTAGGCTTGCTGGCCTGAGCTCGTGAACATTTTATTGATCTGCAGAATTGAGATGGTATAAGATTATCATGTCTAAGCTTGATCAAGAAAGTGCAAGAGGGTGTTACCACATACGCAATGGTCAGGTTATTTTTTTAATATGTTAAGGGTACGGTCGCGTGGCAGATGTGTGACCGAATGGTTAATCCGGCCGATACACATACCAACTATAAAAAAACGGTCTTACAGACAAGTCGGTCATGGGATCGAATGTTAGCCCGAAAAAATAAAAAAATATATGTAAAGGAGCGTTATCACACGATAATCGTCAGATTACTGGTGATATTGCAGAGTGTGCGCATGGTTGAGACGTTTCTTTAATTTTTAAAGAACCCAATAATTATCTATACGTTCAGTTAATATCCGGTAAATTTCTCGCTCAAAGACACAACTGATTAGCTAGTAATCGGTTTTGAACCCGTCACTTATAGGTTAAGAGGCGACGCACTAATCCACCAAGATATTCAGTCTGAAATTGATTAACGACGCCAGTGTTGAGTTGTGTGTAGAAAGTCTTAAATGTGTCATCTACAGACAAGGCGGACAGACCACAATTTATTCCTATAGTATTAAAACTCTTGTTGGCAAAAGTTGGGCTATATTTGAGAGAAACATTTTGTTAAAAATGTTGTTAAAAACCGTTATGTTAAAAAATGTAATGGTTACCTAAAAGGGTTTTCAATTTCGTGTTATCTTAAATTATACGGGTGATTCAGTTTAGTTTAGTTTATTCATTTTTGGCCCAGTATTAAATAATGGCAAATAAAGCAAAGTCGCCAAATATGTGCATAGTATCAAGTCACATTATCCAGTCCGACAGATTTAGTCTGGTTGTTAAGTGCGTCACCTTTTAGCCCAAGCGTTGAGGGTACGAAACTGGTCGCTAGCTAGTCAGCTGTGTCTTTGGTTAAGGCACTTAATGGACATTGCCTGAACCCAGCGGATAAATGTGTTTTACTAAATTGAAGGAACTGAAATAGCTCTGGTAACCGGATGGTGGGCGTGAGGTTTCTGACGATTGCCCGTGTGTTAACCCCCTGGTTTTCCCATTCATTGTGATAAACGTAAATATCCTATCCTATCAATTAATAAAGCTTAGAATATTGTAATGAATATAAACAGGGTTGGCACAAACCGTTGGGTCGAAATTCATCCCGGTCCAACTTTCCGAGTGGATTCCTCTTATATACGTGGCGTTGACGTAATTATGTACTTTGTAATACATCTCCCTATTAATTATGTCTAATAACGTTCCACCATATTTTTCGCAGGATTTGTTAGATTGAGCTTTCGTCTGGACGGTTTGAATTCCAGGAGTAGGCATCCAAATGTAGAGGTTACCATACATTATTCCGTTACCACCTGTCGGGTAAATCCTTTAAATTTCGTTTTAAACGGAATGCTCCAAAATACTGCCGAACGGCATAGTTTGCTTGGCTTTTCAGCCCAAAAGCTGTAGAATCGAAACTGCTCGCTAGCTATAATACGTTGTCCTCTGGAAAGCACTTAGCGGACGATCTCTGGAACCAATGGATTATTGGTTGTTAAATAATCTTAAAAACGACTTAATTAAATATATCACACAGTAATAGTTCGGGTAACTTTATAGTGGACACGAAGAAAAATCTAATGATTGTCAGTGGTATTCCTCATGTTTAGTGACAAATAAGAATTAAAATATTTTTCCACTACAATGTTAAAACCTTTAATAGTAAACTTCTAGCTAAAAATAGAATGCTGTATACGAAGCATTCTTACGATTAACATGTATCAACTGTATAAAAAATGCCATGATAACCAGCCGATAAGAACTTGAAACCCAGCCCGGTAAGAAAATAAACATACAAAAAAGTCTTATCTTTGAGCGGGTATTGTTTAATAGGACTTAAACTAGTATAATAAACTAACGCTCTATACTAACCTGAGTAAAACACCCAATTCATAACAAGATCCACATTCCAGCCTGAGGACTGGTCAGTTCGCTCCAATTCCATATTAAACCCGTGGATAAAAATGTGGGTGACTGTTACTTTAAATGTGTGTGGCAAAGATGGATCACGAGTTCTTACTGTAGCTTTAACAAAAATAGGTACAGACGTCATACACAACCTGTAAGCGATGAATGCCCTTGTCTTTGGGGAATTCGAGGGAAATTTTAGATCAAGGCCTCCGCCGGTGGAAGTCGGTAGCTCTGTTATAAAAGAGGAGTTAAAAATACAGATAGAAAATTGTCGTATGGCCGAATGGTTACCACGATCGAATCATATATGGAATTCTGTTCATAAAAGTTTTTGGCGATTTTAAATAAAGGCATACAAAAAAACGTGCATTTAACCAAAAACCATACTTTATTTTACATAACATAATCTTGTTTATCCCCGTGAATGGGAAAACGCGAGGGGCGTTAACACACAAATTTAATTCTCTGTGGCAGTTTTGTATACAGTTATAGACCCTCGTGTACTGTTACTTTATACAAAATTAAACCTTACCTGGTGCAGCAATGTTTAAACCCCATGCAATAACCAACAAGCGAACAAGGTTCATAATTAAATACCTAACCTACCATGCAACGTACTCTGTAGAACGATAATATATAATCCTTGTCTAACATTACACCTTTTTGTTGGAGAAATTGTTTAATACAGCTAGGCCAATAAACAAAAAAAGCATGTCTCATCCCTTTGGTAACTTTTACCAAAATGGTCGATGTACTATGCCTTTGAATGATTTATTTTCAGTGGATATACAATGCTGTGCGTATTTAATTTTCTATTATTGGCAGTTTAGTTTATAACTTGTCGAATGTACCTTGTCTCCGTTCTTCTTTTAAATTCTTTGATAATTACTTCGAACGGTAGATGTCGCGCATGAGCCGCTAAATGCAGCATTTCCCGATGGCCACACTTGGTAATTTTTGCAAATATGAAACCGCTTATACGATTCCCCTTTGTCGATCGGGTGACCAAGTGGTTAACGCGACCAATACATATACCAACTATTTAAAAACGGTATTAGGAATCAGTTCTGCAAGGATTCTTACTTTACCTCAATAAAAAACTATACGATTTACCATCTGCAGGAAAAAACGTATATATTGTAACCCAGTGGACAAAATTTTAAAACTATCATACGACGCATTTTTCCAAACTAAAAAACGTGTTGACTATAGCTTTTTTTACATATACGCCTTATTAATAGGCTATGGTTATATCAATTCAAATAAAGACATTTTTTCTGAAGGGTTTTTAAGTGCATGCAATAATTTTAAATATTCCTTTTAAAGGTCTATACCGAGGTGGAAACACTTTTTGAATCAGGGACCAAAATTAAACCATTCTTAGACTGGCGGACCAAATGATTGAGTCACAGTTTACATACAGTTGTCACTGTTGATAAAAAGATAGAAATACGGTACATTACTGTGTAAAAGCAGAAAGCACTGTTTCGTCAAGCGACGCACAGATATAGCTGTGACATCATAGTTTAGCATGTAGCTGTGACATCACAATTTAGTCTTACAACATGTCGATACATCCGGCGGGCCAGAAAAAAATCCGACAGGCCAAGCCGGATTTGGCCCGTGGGCATGTATGTCAGCAAAAAATTTAACACACAAAAAACTGCTACCGCCTCCAAAAGTTTAATTAAGTTCTTTTTCATTTTCTAACAAAGAAAACAAAATCGTTTACTTATGTTTTATTGTGGTATGGGAGAATTTATTAGAATGCGAAAAACAAATTAGCTAAAAACAGTCAAAGACCCCAGATAGGTGGGGTAGTTACATTTTTACCATGTTTGGTAAGTGGACTAACATTTAACAAAATTGATTGCGTTTTGGAGGCTATGATTGCGAGAAAACAAGACACAGAAAAAATAAATTATATTTTGCGAGCGTATGAAATTTTACCCTTTAGGTTCGGCCAGTGATATTACCGGGCAATCATAAATTATCTCGCCCCACTGTAGGGTTACCGGAACTTTCGCAGTGTGTTGTGCGTAATATATTGTGTTTTAGTTTAACAAATAAATTGACTAGGTTCAGGCATCGCCCGTTAATTGTCTTGCCTAAGTACACAAACGATTACACAGCGTCTAGTTTCGATTCTGCAAAATGTCGGCCATTTGCAGATTAACCATTCGTTCACACTTCCGTTACATTTTTTACTGGGATATGTTTCGAACCCATAATATGGCCTATGCTACATTATAATATGGCCCACATACAAAACAATACAAAAAGTCAGTTAATGCAAATTTGTAGAGAGACCAATGTATAAAACCACCTTTTGTTAACTGATGAGATGATTTTTTTAAGTTTCCTGGCTTTAAAAGCTTATTTCGCCAACAAAACGTAATTCAATTATGCTAACAAATTAAAATTTACCAATATCTCTTAATTTAAGTATGTTACCTAATTAAATACAACTTAAGACGATAGGGCCAACTAACTAAGCAACCTAACTTAATAAGGACATCAAAATCCCCTAAAAATGTATCTCATTCTAAAAGGTTATATTACATCCACTACGTGCGTAACACACCTTTTACGCTAATTCTAAGAAAATGTTCTAGTTCTGCAAATTCTGCGCCAATGCAGGTTGGCCATTTGCGCCATCTAGCGACTAACGTAAAGCAAAACAAGTATAGTTTAGTTTATTTTTTATTTTCAAAAAAACTTGTGACGATGCTTTCGGAAACTTGTGTATATGAATATATTGTGTATATACTATATATGTTTAACAAGTAATTTTAGATTTTTAAGTTAATGTACACATTTTTAGATTCCTTAAGACCTGTCAGATTACCGCTCTCCCACCACCGGATATCCGTAGGTATTGCAGTGCGTTGTGTTTGAAACGTAATTACAGTTTGAGCACATTTATTAGGTTCAGGCGATTTTGCTAGTAAATATATTCTATCCTATCCCCTAGCCATTTTTTGAAAAAGTGATGTCGTCGTACTGGTTGCAAAAGAACACAACAACACTCTGTAAAAAGCCATTAAACGACGCAATCGTACACAATGGAGTTTGGTAACTTAGCGATTGGCATTGGAAAAAAGACAAATCAACACTCCTCGTGCGTATCTATTCACAGGGATACAACATGCATATCCTATAGGTAGCTATATCCTCAGCGTTATTTACTGAAAAGTTGACATTCTCAAATAATATACATTAATTGGGATTATTAATACCGAAAAACTAAAGGAACAATAATAATAATTTTTTTTTATACAGTTGGCAGTGTTTCGGTGTCTAGGTGACTATTACAAAACGCGAGGGTTTAAAACGCGTTGAGAACAAGGCAAAATTAGTCTTTACCGGTTGGTTCTCTACTATCATTCTTTTACGTTGTTGCCTTTTTTGTGTTATTTTTTTTAAGTAAGCTAGGATTTGAACCATGATGGGCTCGTCGCCAAGCCCGGTTCTCTGTATTGAAAAAGTTAAATGAATCAATTGCGTTAACCATTCAGCTATGGGACCGTAATGTTCCCTACAAATTTTTTTTTTTTTTTTTTTTTTAATTTTTTTTTTACCGAGCCAAGTTTCGAACCCATAATGTGATCGTTACTCGGACCGTTTTTGTATTGTAGTCGGTATATGTATCGGTCGCGTTAACCATTTGGCCACACGACCGTACAATGTTCCCTACAACAGCATAGTGCAGAGATCGCGTGTGGGAAAAGCGCTCCCTTCTGGGTGGTTTTGTATTCCGCTGCTGCTGACATCTTTAACTCGAAGCAACACCGCTGAGTAGCCTGAAACCCAACTTGGGTAGTGTGGCCGCCATTTTCCGTTGTAGGCTTGCTGGCCTGAGCTCGTCAACATTTTATTGATCTGCAGAATTGAGATGGTATAAGATTATCATGTCTAAGCTTGATCAAGATAGTGCAAGAGGGTGTTACCACATACGCAATGGTCAGGTTATTTTTTTAATATGTTAAGGGTACGGTCGCGTGGCAGATGTGTGACCGAATGGTTAATCCGGCCGATACACATACCAACTATAAAAAAAACGGTCTTACAGACAAGTCGGTCATGGGATCGAATGTTAGCCCGAAAAAAATAAAAAAAATATGTAAAGGAGCGTTATCACACGATAATCGTCAGATTACTGGTGATATTGCAGAGTGTGCGCATGGTTGAGACGTTTCTTTAATTTTTAAAGAACCCAATAATTATCTATAGGTTCAGTTAATATCCGGTAAATTTCTCGCTCAAAGACACAACTGATTAGCTAGTAATCGGTTTTGAACCCGTCGCTTATAGGTTAAGAGGCGACGCACTAATCCACCAAGATATTCAGTCTGAAATTGATTAACGACGCCACCAGTGTTGAGTTGTGTGTAGAAATTCTTAAATGTGTCTTTAACAAATAAGGCGGTCAAACATATCACAACTTATTGCTATAGTATTAAAACTCTTGTTGGCAGAAGTTAGGCTATATTTGAGAGAAACATTTTGTTAAAAATGTTGTTAAAAACCGTTATGTTAAAAAATGTAATGGTTACCGGAACGGTTTTTCAATTACATGTTATCTTAAATTATATGGGTGATAAACTTTAGTTTAGTTTATTCATTTGTGGCCTAGTAGGCTATTTAATAATGGCAAATAAAGCAAAAGTCGCCAAATATACGCATACTAACAAGTCACATTATCAAGTCCGACAGATTTAGTCTGGTTGTTAAGTGCTTCACTTTTTAGCCCAAGGGTTAAGGGTGCAAAACTGGTCGCTAGCTAGTCGGCTGTGTCCTTGGGCAAGGTACTTACCGGACATTGCTTGAACCCAGCGGATAAATGGGTTTTACCAAATTGAAGGAACGTCTCAATCAGACGCAACACACTGCAATAGCTTCGGTAACCCGACGGTAGGCGCGAGGTGATTTAATGATTGCTTATGTGTTAACCTCCATGGTTTTTCCATTCACGGCGATAAACATGAATATAGACCCTATCCTATCATATCCATTGATAAAGCTTATAATATAGTAATGAATATAAACAGGGTTGGCACAAACCCCTTGGTCGAAATTCATCCCAGTCCAACTTTCCGAGTGGGCTCCTCTTATATACGTGGCGTTGACGTAATTATGCACTTTGTAATACATCTCCCTATTCATAATGTCTAATAACGTTCCACCTAATTTGTCGCAGGATTTTTTAGATTGAGCTTTCGTCTGGACGGTTTGAATTCCAGGAGTGGGCATCCAAATGTAAAGGTTACCATACATTATTCCGTTACCACCTGTCAAAATAAATCCTTTAATCTTCATTCAAAATCAAATGTCCCGTGTTCCTGTCGAACGGCATCATTCGCTTTGCCGTCAGCCCAAAGGTCGTAGGATTGAAACTGCTTGCTAGCTAATACGTTGTCCTATGGAAAGCACTTAGCGGACGATCTCTGGAACCAATGGATTATTGGTTGGTACTAAGTCTGAAAGAACGGCTGATTTAAATACTACACACAGAAATAGGTCCGGTAACTTTGTGGTGGACACGAAGAAAAATCCGATGATTGTCAGTTCCTTCTGTTTAGTCTTAAATAAGAATTAAAATATTTTTTCACCTAAATGTTAAAACCTCTAATAGTAAACTTTTAGCTTAAAATAGAATGCTGTATACGAAGCAGTCTTACCATTAACATGTATTAACTGTATAAAAAACGCCCTTAATGACCTGCCGATACGAGTTCCAAACCCAGCCCGGTAAAAAAATAAACATTCAAAAAAGTCTTTGAGCGGGTATTGTTTAATAGGACTTCAACTAGTATATTATACTAAAGCCCCATACTAACCTGAGTAAAATACCCAATTCATAACAAGATCCACATTCCAGCCTGAGGACTGGTCAGTTCGCTGCAATTCCATATTAAACCCGTGGATAAAAATGTCGGTGACCGTTACTTTAAATGTGTGTGGCAAAGATGGATCACGAGTCCTTACTGTGGCTTTAACAAAAATTGGTACAGACGTCATACACAACTCGTAAGCAATGAATGCCCTTGTCTTTGGGGAATTCGAGGGAAATTTTAGATCAAGGTCTCCGCCGGTGGAAGCCGGTAGCTCTGGTATAATTAAGAAGTTCAAAATTTAGATATCTTGGATTTCGTTCAAAAAGGGTCTGGGTGGCGTTTTCATCGTAAGGTCAAACCTAACTCGGTAAAAATGGGAAAACCTTGGGAGTTAACACATGGACAATCGTCAGATTACCTCGCGCCCACCATAGGTTACCGCAGTTATTGCAGTATGTTGTGTATGATTCACATGTTCCTTTAATTTAGCAGAACCCATTAAATGGGCTAATGCAAGGCCCGTTGAGTGCAATACCATAGAATACAACCTAATAGCTACCGACCAGTTTCGTGCCTAATAATTAAGCTATGCGGTCGGTCTAATGTAATCTACATAATTTTCGACTAAAAAGATATTAGTAACACGTCGATCACGGATTTGTTATTTAGCCTGTTTAAAAGTCTTATAATAGACGGTCGTGTGTATGAATGGTTATCGGAATCGATTTATGTACTGCATACATTTTAAAACACGAACATCGTAACAAGGCCAATGCATGCTTAAAACTTAGCCGATAAAAGCATACAAAAAACGTGTATTTAACCAAAAAACGTACTTTATTTTACATAACATAATCTTGTTTACCCCCGTGAATGGGAAAATGCGGGGGGCGTTAACACACAAATTTAGTTCTCTGCGGCAGTTTTGTATACAGTTATAGACCCTCGTGTACTGTTACTTTATACAAAATTAAACCTTACCTGATGCAGCAATGTTTAAACCCCATGCAATAACCAACAAGCGAACAAGGTTCATAATTATTCTTTAAAACTAAGGCAAATACCTAACCTAACATGCAACGTACTCTGTAGAACGGTAATTTATAATCCTTGTCTAACATTACACCTTTTTGTCGAAGAAATTGTTTAATGCAGCTTGACCAATAAACAAAACATCTATCTCAACCCTTTGGTAACTTTTACCAAAATGGTCGATGTACTAAAGAGGCAATCATCATCCTGGTATATTAACGTAGTTAATTATCGAAGTTACCAGATATATATATGGCAAAACCGCTACGTAGATACTAAATCAGCTTGCAGTGTGAACTAGACCATTGGTCTTTATAAATTAGCCTACCTTAATCATAATGTTGCAAGTCACGTCTGCGGGCGTTTCCCCACGATTTATAGTTTCCTGCGTGATGTAACTATTATTGTGCTTTTGCTTATAATTAATCTACTTACTGTTGCGCTAGATAATTATATTCACTACATTTACTGACATTGGCTTGGAATTATCCATTTTTAGTGGATATTCAATCAACTGCTGGGTGCCTGACAAGCCCAACTAATGATTTATGTTATGTTCGACGAAATGTGTTATATTTTATATATTAGCAAAAATAAAACAAACAAAAGCTGCTGCCGCCTCTTAAAGTTCAATAAAATTACAATTTTCCCTTTTTCACAAAGAAAAAAATCACTTATGTTTTTTTGCGGTTTGGGGCATTTATTAGATGCAAAAATTCATATTGGCTTAAACAGCCAAAAATTCGGTGATCACCACCCCAGATAGGTTACATTTTTACCATCTGTTGTAAGTGGACTAACATTTCACACAATTTATTACGTTGGGGGCTATGATTGCTAGAAAACAAAACCAGAAAAACAAATTTTATTTTGCTAGTATATGATATTTCACACTATACTTAAGGTTTCGGCATGTCCAGTGGTCCCATCAAAGGGCAATCATAAATTATCTCGCCCCAATAAGGGTTACCGGAGCTTTCACTGTGTGTTGTGCGTAATATATTGAGTTTTAGTTATCGACTAGGTTCAGGCAACGCCCGTTAATTGTCTTGCCTAAGTACACAAACGATGAGACAGCATCTAGTTTCGATTCTGCAACATGTCGGCCATTTGCAGATTAACCATTCGTTCACACCACCGTTACATTTTTTACTGGGATAAGTTTCCAACCCATGATGGGCTTGTCACCAAGACCACAAGAATCAATCTCGTTAATTAAGTGGACAGGAGACCGTTCCATAGTTTACGAATATTCAGTCGCGCACCAAGTTATGAATGACGGTAACCACCAACTCTCGCGGCCATTTTGTGGAACAAAACTCCAAATTTCATTCGTCACTCTGATTGAACTTACAACCTTTTTTTGTTTTAAAGATCTTTGCATAATTGTGGATTCATGGCCTAATCAGAAATCTTAAACACCAGTGACCAACTTGTTAGTCCGTAGAGCCCGGTGGTCGCCAAAAACTTATGTGACGTAGGTCTATCTCTGCCAAGATGGTTATGACTTTGGATAAGACGATTAGTAGTGTGGATGAATGGGTAAAACAAAAGGTTACGATAATATATCGGCCAGCTCAACACACTGCAATACCTCTGAAGCTCCGACTGTGGACAAGGGGTAATCTGACAACTGCCGGTGTGATGACGTTTATTACATATTGTCGCGACATCCTAACAATTGCCCATGTGACAACGTCGGCCGCGTCTCCCCACATGAGTAGATAAAGAATCTTGAGATTAGAAAAGAAAAAAGGCATGTATCAAACAATTTTAAGCAAACAAATTTCCTAGATATTATCTAAAGGATATTATGTAGGCTGATACTTTAGTTTACTTGTTAACTTTTTATCATAATATGGCCTATGCTACATTATAACATGGCCCACACACAAAACAATACAAACAGGGCCGGTTTTAGGCCGATTTGACCGATTAGATCAAATTGGGCCCCGCACCTTGAAGGGGCCCCGCGCTAGCGGGGGGTCTTCCTGTATTACGAGGTTTAAAATACTTTTGAAACGTTAAATAAAAAGTGAAATGATATTCTTTCTCATAATATCAATTTGTTACATCTGAACTAAGTCAAATTTATATTTCTGTGTCTGCCTGTTACGTCATAATGAATATGGTTGATATATAAACACCCATCAATTTTGCTATGAACAGTAGGGGCCCCGCCATCACATTTCGAATTGGGCCCCGCGGTTCCTAGCACCGGCCCTGAATACAAAAAGTCAGTTAATGCAAATCTGTAGAGAAAACAATGTATAAAACCACCTTTTGTTAACTGATCAGATGATTTTTTTAAGTTTCCTGGCTTTAAAAGCTTATTTCGCCTACAAAACGTAACTCAATTTTGCTAAATAATTAAAATTTAACAATATCTCTTAATTTAAGTCTGTAACCTAATTAAATACAACTTAAGACGATAGGGCCAACTAACTAAGCAACCTAACTTAATAAGGACATCAAAATCCCCTAAAAATGTATCTCATTCTAAAAAAAGGTTATATTACATCCACTACGTATTAAGCAATTCACACCTACGCATCCATTACTACTACAAATGATACGGCGAAATGACCCCAAATGCGTAACACACCTTTTACGCTAATTCTAAGAAGATGTTCTAGTTCTGCAAATTCTGCGCCAATGCAGGCTGGCCATTTGCGCCATCTAGCGACTGACGTTAAGCAAAACTGCTTTACGTTTAGTTTTGTTTGATATGTTTTTTATTACACTTGTGACGACGCTTTTGGACACTTGTGACTATATATATGTTTCAACAAGTATTTAAAGATTTTAAAATTAAAAAAGGGTAAATTAATGTACCCATCTTTAAATTCCTTAAGACCAGTCCGATTACCGCGCTCACCCTTACCGGATTTCCAGAGCGAATGCACAGCGTTGTGTTTGATATGTAATTTCAGTTTTAGCACATTTAATATGTTCAGGCGATGTCCTCTAAGTGCCATGCCCAATTTAAGATCCTGTAACCCTTCACTTAAAAGCGACGAACTAAGCCAAAAGGTATTCTTGCGGGTAAACCGGCCTGTTGGTCTAACGGTTAAGTGCGTCGCCTTTCAATCGAAAGGTTGCAGGTGCGAAACTGGTCACTAGCTAGTCGGTTGTGTCCTTGGGCAAGGCACTTTACGGACATTGCCTGAACCCAGTAGATTAATGGGCTTGTGGGAATCCCACACGTATTTATAATTGTCTTACTGAACATTTTAACAATTAGGTCGCCATGCCATGTGTTCATATTTTGTGCAAGGGAAATTGCGATTAGTTTCCTGACAGCCCAGTCGATGAATTATTTCCCGCGTTCTGATTAACGAGGTCCAAGCCTCGTGTATACAAACATGTGTTTCCTGTTATGTATCTTATATAAACCGTATAAGATTTCGTAATATCAGAGAGCATTTTAGTTAGTCTTCCCTTAGACTAGCTGCTCTCTCAAAACCTTTACCTATACCTACCTAAGCTATGCCTCTTGTGTGCAGCGCTCTTCTTTGCTGCACCTTGCGTAAATACCCAATAAAAAACTTAACCTATGTTCACCCTTCTTTTACTCCGGCAAACCCCGCTAAAACCAGTTGGTTGCTACAGGCTCTATACCAAATTGAGGTGATCTGACGATTGCCCGTGTGTTAACCCCCTTGGTTTTCCCATTCACGGGGATAAAGATGAATATCCTATCCTATCCTAAACACATTATTGAAATCACTATAAGGCTGAAAAATATTTAGCCCGTTATTTCTTTGGTTGGTCAACTTATATATGAGTAAGGATCATTCGAAAATTGCCCAGTTACGTTATTAGCCTAAAATAAAAGAAAACTAACAATTCTCCTAACAAGTTTGTGACGCGGTCGTTGTAAAGTCATTGTTGCAAATTTTCGTGTAATAATTTCCCACAATCATTATATATATTAATTGCACCGGTTGTACAACAGAACAAACAACACATTGATCGTCACGACAAACGTCATAAAACGCGGACGCCCTGTTTTATTGCATTCGCGCCCATTGTCCATTTCCGTATAAATTGCCGTGTTTTGTATTTACACTTCAGTCCACTTGGGACTCACCAATAGTTCCTTCCAGAACTGACTACCACTGCCTCGTTCATATGTCCACTTGGGACCCACAAATAGTTCTTTTTAGAACTGACTACCATTTATTTGCTGTGAGATGGCAAAACTCATGCCCGTTCGTGTTTTCTTACCGAACCGTTGCGCCATGAATAAATACGACTTTAACCCTTAACGTATCATTGATCGTTTGGTACCGACACCATTTCAAACATCTTTAATACCCTGTCTGTAATACAAATGGTTTGCGGCACTACATAAAAACCACACAAAATTTGATAGATGCTTTATGTCATCTTAAAACGTTGGTTTTCGGAGGATTTGCTTCGACTCTCATTGATAGCATTGGTATTATTGAGTGGCGTGAAAAGAATCTGCAACAATTTGACACTTTCTACTGTTGAATTTGACCCGGAGAGTAGGCCTACTGATCGACATGACAAATTAGTGTAAAGATTAATCTATAGTTCTTTTTTAATTTCTTAGTGTGGTTTTACCTTTGTTGCGTATTTATTCGAGTTCAAGATATCACCAGTTAATGTTTAAAACCCCGGTTGGTGGAAAAATGCAAGGAAAGTTATTGCACAAGATATACGCCAGGGTTAATTGAAGCGTTATAAAATCACGGGGAAATTAGCACAGTTTTAATTACCGTTAAATTCATGAACCATGTATGAAGTATAGTGCCTCCAGACAAAGCCAACTAGTGAGAGGATGGTTTTGAACCTTCAATTCTTTGCTGTACGCGCAACCACGCAGCCGTTTTTTTTCGAAAGGATAGCATAGGATAATATATTCATGTTTATCCCGTAAATGGAAAAACCGAGGTGGTTTAACACACGGGCAATCGTCAGATCACCTTACGCCCACCGTCGGGTTACCAGAGCAATTGCAGTGTGTTGTGTATGATTCACACGTTCTATTTAGTAGAACCCACTAATTCACTAGGTTCAGGTAATATCTGTTGTGCCTTGCCCAATGGCACAACCGACTAACTAGCGTCGAGTTTCATATCTGCAACCCTTCGACTGAAAGGCGACGTACTAACCCACCCAAACTAATCTGTCAGAAAGAGTGAAGTAATACAGGCTACAAAAGAAGACGATGATTCTTAGTCATTGAAAGAACTCATTCAAATAGTAATTAAAACAACTCAATCATACACAATGCACTTTAGTAGCGATTGCATGGCGTTAGGAAAAAAAAAGATTCACACTTCTTGCGCGTTTCTATTTACTAGGATACAACATGCATATCCAAAATGTAGCTATATCCTGTTTACTGTTATACACTTTAAACTCGTTGACATTAGTTTGTTTTTGTTTGTCCAGTTATTACGATTAGAACTTACAACAAGATTAATAATACTGAAAAACAAATGGAACAATAATAATAATTAGAAAGATTATAAAACAGTTGACAGTGTTTCGGTGGCTAGGAGAGTATTACAAAACGCAAGGGTATACAATGCTTTAAGAAAAGAAAAAGTAGTCTTTACCGGTTGGTTCTTCAAGGTCCATAGTTGTAAAACAACCAAAAATAGATAACAGGGGCCTATATCGGCATAAGAGTAATTTACTAAATGGGTTTTAAAAAACCTCTGTTTGATTTTTAGGAAAATCCGTTCAAATTGAAAATGATGCTAAGTAGGATAGGACAGGATATTCAGGTTTTTATCCCTGTGAATGGGAAATTCAAGGGGATTAACAAAGGGGTAATATTTAGATTACCTCGTGCTCCCCGTCGGGTAACTGGGGCTATTAATGGTGTATGATTTAGATGTTTCTTTAAATTAGTAAAACACATCATTTTACTGGAGAAAGGCAATGTTCATTAAATGCCTTGCCCAAGGACACAACAGACTAGCTAGTGACCAATTTCAGCAACACTTCGGCTGAAAGGCAACGAACTAACCCACCAAGCTAATCAATCGTATAAGGTACGATGTTTTCTTGAACAGAATTGTCACCAGGATCGTTTTTTTTTGTATAATAGTCAGTGTATGTATCGGCCGCGTTAACCATTCAGCCACACGACAGTACTACCAACTGCCCCCTACAACAACACAGTGCAGAGATCGCGTGTGGCAAAAGCGCGTCCTTCTCGGTGGTTTTGTATTCCGCTGCTGCTGACATCCTTTACTCGAAGCAACACCACTGTGAATCCTGGACCCCGACTTGGGTAGTTTTTCCGCCACTTTCCGTTGTAGGCTTGCTGGCCTGAGCTCGTAAACATTTGATTGTTCTGTAGAATTGAGATGGTATAAGATTATCATAGTTATGCAGGTGATTAAGAAACCACAATGATGTTACCACATAGGCAATAGTCAGGTTAAATTTTTAAATATTAAAGTAGTACGGACGTGTGGCCAAATGGTTAACGAATAGTCATAATCTTATTATGTGGCCAAAATGGTAAATAAATTTAATAGTCAGGTTAAATTTTAAATATTAAAGTAATACGGACGTGTGGCCAAATGGTTAACGCGACCGATACATATACCTCACTCCTATATACAACAAAATCCGAGTAACGAGCCCACCATTGGTTCGAAACTTGCTTCTGTAAAAAATATGTACGAGTACGGACATGTGACCGAATGGTTAACTCGACCGATATACCAACTATAAAAAAAACGGTCTTACAGACAATCCGGTCATGGGATCAAATCTTAGCCCCCAAAAAGTAAAACAAATATGTAAAGGAGCGTTATCACGGTCATAGCCAGATTACCTCGCGTCCATAGTTGGGTTACTGGTGATATTGCAGAGCGTGCGCATGGTTGAGACGTTTCTTTAATTTTTAAAGAACCCAATAATTATCTATATTCTATAGGTTCAGTTAATATCCGGTAAAAATGGTCTAACGGTTAAGTGCGTCACCTTTCAATCGAAAGGTTGCAGGTGAGAAACTGGTCGCTAGCTATAGTTGGTTGTGTTCTTGGGCAAGGAACTTTACGGACATTACCTGAACCCAGCGGATTAATGGGTTCTACCAAATTGAAGGAACGTCTCTATCATATACAACACACTGCAATAGCTCCGGTAACCCGACGATGGGCGCGAGGTGATCTGACGATTGCCCGTGTGTTAACCCTCTTGGTTTTCCCATTCACGGGGATAAAGATGAATATCCAATCCAATCCATATTCAGTCTGAAATTGATTAACGACGCCAGTGTTGAGTTGTGTGTAGAAAGTCCTAAATGTGTCATCTACAGACAAGGCGGACAGACCACAATTTATTGCTAAAGTATTAAAACTGTTGTTGGCAGAAGTTAGGCTATATTTGGGAGAAACATTTTGTTAAAAATGTTGTTAAAAACCGTTATGTTAAAAAATATAATGGTTACCTGAAAAGTTTTTCAATTACATGTTATCTTAAATTATATGGGTGATAAGTTTAGTTTATTCATTTTTGTCCCAGTATTAAATAATGGCAAATAAAGCAAAGTCGCTAAATATACGCATACTAACAAATCACATTATCCAGTCCGACAGATTTTGTCTGGTTGTTAAATGCGTCATCTTTTAGCCCAAGGTGGGCGCGAGGTTTCTGACGATTGTCCGTGTGTTAACCCCCTGGTTTTCCCATTCACGGCGATAAACGTAAATATATTATCCTATCAATTAATAAAGCTTAGAATATTGTAATGAATATAAAAAGGGTTGACACAAACCGTTGGGTCGAAATTCATCCCAGTCCAACTTTCCGAGCGGATTCCTCTTATATACGTGGCGTTGACGTAATTATGTATGTTACTTCCGCGGGTGGAGTAACGGGGTTGCTTTGGTTTGAAAATAACTCGTATCGAATAAAAGAACAGACAGTTTGTGTCCTCGAATTATAATTGGCGATCAGAGTTCAACGGTTACAGATGTGGAACGGAGGGGGCAGGGACGATATGGGGATGATATGGACGGAGATACGGGGATGATACGTGGATGATACGCAGGGGTACGGGGATGATACGGTTTTCTGTAAATTAAAAAATAAAGAGACCAAAATCAATAATTGACGGGTGTACGTATGAAATAGTAAACAATTACACTCACCAAACTTTGGCTTTAGAATCGGAACGGAAAATACACGGTATCAGATAAATTACTGTGCTGCCGACTGTACGGTGACTAAATCAAAAAGGAAGCATTTTCTAACACGCGGTCGGGTATAGATATTGTAACACAAACTCCCCATTGTGACGTAATTTGGTTGTGATGCAATTTATGATTTATCATAGACATCAATAAAACATTAATGGGTCGAGATATCTTACATCCTCCCCCCGCCAAAAATGGAAAAATGCGTCATCAAAGCAGTTTCAATTTTTTTACACAAAGAAAAGATTCGAGGCACATTTTTGACGAAGAATAAAAACAAAAAACTATACACAATATATACAATAAGGCGTAACGCCGTGCCAGGTCATGGGGCGCTCCTCTCTCGCTCGCTCACGATCACGCAGAGTTTTGCGATAGGCCGCTTCATTAACCCAGCGGGCAGTCTTCACTTCGACGCTTCTAACGATCCCATGTTTGTCATGAAACAAGGTGTTCACGCGGCCTAGAGGCCATTGTCCTCGAGGGGCGGAATTGTCCACAAGGAGTACAACATCTCCTTCAGCAACATTGTCCTTTTGCTCGTGCCATTTCTGTCGAGAGATTATTGATCGAGGGTACTCTTGGATCCAGCGTTTCCAGAACTCGTCAGCGAGATACTGGACAACTCGGTAGCGTCGTCGGGCGTAGCAATCTGTACTACGTGTCACTGTCGGTGGCGGAGTAATTGTAGGGTTGATTTTCAAAAGGTGATTCGGTGTCAGCGGTAGGTCTTCTCCGATTCTCCCAGCGGCACTTGTGTAAGCGGTCTGGAATTGACAATGTCCTCCACTTCAACAAGCAGGGTAATGTAGAAGGTCATCATCGAGCGGCTTACCCTGCAATAATGCCTGCAAAATAAATTTCACGGAACGGATCAATCGTTCCCAAGCCCCACCAAAAAGTGGCTTGGGCAGCTGGTGGGTTAAATTTCCAGACTATATTTTTCTGTCTCAGGTAGTCGCCGACTTGATTGCGATTCCATTCTTCTATACATTCTCGAAGTATCCGCTCGCAGCCGACGAAGTTAGTGCCATTGTCGGAATACAGGTGAGTGACAGGACCTCGTCGGGACGTAAAACGTCGCAGGGCATTTATAAACGCGTCGGTAGACAAGTCAGTAGCGACTTCTAGATGGATGGCGCGAGTAGTCATACATGTAAACAGACATCCATACCGTTTCACTTCACTTCTCCTTAACTTGGTCAGTAGCGGGCCGAAGAAGTCCACTCCTGTATGGGTGAACGGTGGTTTGTCAATTTGCAGTCTTGACGGCGGGAGATCAGCCATGATCTGTCTTTCGGGCCTTGCAGCTCTTCGCTGGCACAGTAGGCATCGGGACAGGATACGTCGGGTTGCAACTCTAGCATTTTGCACCCAGTAGCGCTGAAATAAGAATGTTTAGAGTGTGATTCATACCAGAGTGTGCAGCATCAACACTGTGGCAGTGATCGATGAGTAAGTCAGTAAGGTGGCAGTTATCGGGGATAATGGCAGGGTGGCGTGCTTTGTAGTCAAGACGTGCATTGTCCAATCTACCTCCCAACGCGTAACATGCCATCATTGAGAATAGGGTTCAGTTTGTAGATCGGTGACGTAGAAGGCGGATGTCGGGTAGATTGCATGCGCATCCAATCGGGGAACTCCCGACGTTGTACGTACCGCACGAGGGCGCTCTCAGCAGATCGAAGCTCCTCGGCGTCAATCGGCGATGTCGGAATTTTTGCGGTGTCCTTCTTTACCTTGTTCTTCAGGTATGCACAAAAACGTAGAATCCAGGACGTGCTTATCTTCAATCGATGCAGGGACGAGGAATAACGGATGAATTTGTCCGTGGGTGAGCAGTTGGTAGCTGGCAGAAATACAGATTCTGGTTTTGGCAGGTCAAAACTTCGGTAGATTTGCTCCGTTGGTTGTGGCCGTAAAAACGTAGTAGGCCAGTCTTTAGCGGGACGGTGTAGGAACTTAGGGCCGGAATGCCACGTTCCTGTCTTCATCATGGTCCCTGCCGTCGTTCCACGTGACGCTTGATCAGCTGGGTTCAGTTTCGTAGGAACATGTCTCCAGTCGTGCACGCTTGTGTATGCTTCGATTTGAGAGAGGCGGTTTCGGGAGAAAACCGGAAAGTTCTTGCAGTCAGAGAAAAGGCTTTGTAGAACAATCGTCGAGTCCGTCCAGTAGATACACGGGCAATCGTCCAGTCCGAGTTCCCTTTTCACGGTTCGCGATAATTTTACGGCGTCCAGTGCAGCTTCGAGCTCCAATCTGGGGATTGTGTGCTTACCAGAATCGCAGAGAAGAGACTTTCCCATGACGAAAGAACAAGTCGTGCTGTCGTCATCCAAGGTGGTTCTAAGGTAGCATACACAGCCACGGGCGGCGGTAGATGCGTCTGCAAATACATGGAGCTGTACTCCGGGGGTCGGATGACGGACTTGTGGTTTGAAGCACCGAGGAATTCTAATGCGGGTCAGTTCATTAAGGCTGTTGCACCAAGCTTTCCATCGCTCGAGCTCAGTACCAAGGACCTCCTCGTCCCAGTCGGTTTTCATCAAGCAGAGATCTCTGTAAATAAGTCGGGCCTCCAATACAACGGGGGCAACAAAGCCTAATGGATCGAAAAGTGAATTGGTAACGGAAAGCATACCTCGTCGTGTCAGCGGTTTTGTCGGGATAGTGATGTCGAATCTGAACTCGTCGTCTTGGACACACCAATTGATTCCCAGAACACGTTCATGTACCTCTCCTCCTAGCGGAATATCTTGAATCACCTTTGCTCGATCATCGGCCGGAACGGATTCCATCACAGCGACACTAGTGGATAGCCACTTCGTCAGTTTAAAGCCACCCATTGAAAGTAGATTACGTAAATCCTTCACCAGTTGGATGCCGGCTTGATCATCAACGGCGGTTACGAGGCAGTCGTCCACATAAAAGTTATTCTTTACAACTTCGGCCACTCGTGGATGAAAAAACTTGCCAAATTCTCTGGCAGTTTCGCGCAGGCAGAAAGCTTGCGCAGCACGGTGACGAGCGGGCGCCAAACAGGTGCACTTTCATGCGGTGCGGAACGGGTGATTTGGTCAGGTCGCCTTCTGGCCACCACAAGAATCTCAGAGCGTCACGATCCTTTTGGGCAACTAGAACTTGATGAAACATTGCTTCTATGTCGGATACGATAGCCACGCGTTCTCTGCGGAATCTCATCAACACCCCTACCAGCGGGTTCACTAAATCAGGGCCCTTCATCAGCTTGTCATTTATAGATTGTCCTTCGCATTTCGCCGCACAGTCATACACGATACGAACCTTACTTGGTTTCTTTGGGTTAATTACAGGGTGATGCGGGAGGTACCATAACTTGTTGGTAGTATTCACTTCGTCCTCTGGCACTACTTCTGCGTACCCATTGTCCAACATCATCGTCATGTATTTCGTATACTTTACGGAAAAATCGACATCTCTCGCCAGTCGCTTCTTCAAACTTGATAGTCTGCTCCTTGCCATTGGCAGGCTATCCGGTAAAACGGTGCTGTCGTCTTTCCATGGCAGCGGAAGTTGGTAGTGGCCTTCAACTCTTTCAATTCGGCGCGTCATTATATCGTAAGCCATGACGTCTTCTTTTGAGTACTTCATGCCAAACTCCGACGCCTCCTTGTGGCTTCGAAGCCAGCACATCAATGTTTCAACGTCGTCGGTTGCAGCAGTATCGGAGGAGGGGAACACATCACCAACGTCATTGATCAGTAAATTCTTTATAACTTCGTTACTTCCTGAGCCTGCTGTGGCTTGAAGTAAGAATCCGGCTGCGCCCTCTTCGTTCGGCGAGCTGTCCAGTGACGGTCCTTTTAACAGCCAGCCTAAGGGGGTTCGGATAGCGTCCGGCGTCTCCCGTGGATTTGGTGCGAAGCGACTTTCCAGGCACCGGTGTGCCATTGCGTTGTCGTTGCCGATCAACAGCATCACTTCACCATCTGGAATTTGTGGCAGGTCCACTCCACGAAGGTACTTATATCGGTTTAGTTTATTGGGCTCTGGAATCTTGCTCGGTGTAGCGGGAATTTCCTTAATGAGCGCAACGTCGGGCAGGTTAAGCTCTTCGCCGCCAGCAAGCGGAATGAACAGTTAACGAGACGGGAAGTCGTTTTAACATTGATCGGTTCGGAAGTAGTCATTGTACACAGGTCAAAGTTCGCGGCGCGACCAGTCGGCGTAGCTTGTAACTGATCGGCAAGTCGACGGTCACAGAATGTGCGGTTCGCTCCGGAATCGAGAAGAGCGTACACTCTCGTCTCTTTGCCTCCGCTTCTAACGCGTACGGGGACAATGTCTAAATATGCGGAAGTCGATACCACGGTGTTTTTCTTAGCGCTAAGCGAGTGCATGCATGCTTTAACGGTCGTGTTGCTCTCAATTCGGTCTGCGGGTCTGATGATCCATCTCGGGTCATGGAGCAAGGTGTGGTGGAAGTTGCCGGTGCAACCTTCTACACTGCACTTAATTTTATGTGGGCATTCTCGCACGGAATGGCCTGCCTTTAGGCATTTAAAGCATAGGCCGCATTCCCGGGTTACGCGCTTACGTTGCTCGTACGATTTATCCTTGAAGTCGCGGCAGGCGCCAATCAAGTGTGGTTTCTTGCAGACAGGGCACTGCAGCCCGGACGGTTTCGAAGTGGGAGCGGCAGCAGTGGGAGATTCGGCAGTCACGTTCACGTTATAAGCCGACACTTTCGGTTTTCGTGCAGTAGTTACTACAGGATTTGTGGACTTTAGCAGTAAACACTTTCCATACACAGAGTTAGCTTCGCGACTCTGTTCTCTAACGAAGTTAGCAAAGTCTTTAAAAACAGCTACCGCACCTGTTTTGTCCTGTATACTCAGCGACTTGGATATCCATTTCTTTCTCAGTTCCAATGGTAGCTTGTTGACCAGCGTCGAAATGAAGCCAACAGCAACAACGGTGCGAGCCACTTCGACTAGTCACGTCGGTCGTCAGGCGTCGGTGACGCCTTTAGTGTAATGTTGAAGCGAGGCGTCAGCAACCGAAGCGTCAGGCTGGCGAACCCGTCAGCAACCAAGCGTCAGGCTGGCGAACTCGTCAGCAACCGAAGCGTCAGGCTGGCGAACCCGTCAGCAACCGAAGCGTCAGTGCTAGTTAAGAGTGACAGAGATTTGAAATAGTAATAGATTGAGCACGGAAAGTTAAAAAGTTAGACTATTCTGTATCATTTCTACAACAGTATTTTCGAATCCTATTCTTGAATAGTTTTTATTAATGTTTACCTCATTAGTTTGTTGTAGTTAAATTCACGATCCTGAGAGATTCGAATCCGAAATGATTGTATTTTTGTGTGTGTAAGTGAGCGGTTCCATACAATACCGAGAAGATAACACTAAGAATGTACATCATGAACTTTAAACTTCTTGTTCGCAAATCAAAAACAAATGGAAGAAACTCAAGGAAACGTATCATGAATTCTGTGGCGGATTAAACAAATCTGGTGCAGCATCCCAAAAAGCTCTTGGCCATTTTTTAATGCAATGAACCGGATATTTGCATCAAGAAGCGTGGTAAGGTAGTTTTA
This sequence comes from Ciona savignyi, assembly GCA_000149265.1. Taxonomy (NCBI): domain Eukaryota; kingdom Metazoa; phylum Chordata; class Ascidiacea; order Phlebobranchia; family Cionidae; genus Ciona; species Ciona savignyi. The sequence goes on along the minus strand of CH001689.1, from coordinate 773,972 downwards.
TAAACTATGGTACCAGGGTACTGTTTTAGTCCAGCAATTTAAAATACAGCAACATGTACTTATGGCTTACAGCTATTTGGTAAGGGTATTGTATGACTACCCCGATGCGACACATTTTCAGGTTCTTTTTCCGAGACTGTAAAAACTGTTTGGATGTTGGAAAAAGTGCTGGAAGTTGTGCCATGTTTTTTAGAATATTGAAAAAGTGCCTTTTATTAGTGCCTGCATTTCTTAATTTTCTAGGCATGTGCGAGTGGAGGTGTTGAATATATCTCCATGGATTCTGAACCTTTAACTGCAGCCACTGAACAATTTTTTAGCAGTGAACCCCCATTACCACCGGTGAATGAAGATGAGGGCTGGCCCATCAGAAATGACCAAACAGACCAATGATATATTTATTTTAGAATCCATTGGTAAGTTTTATTCACTCCTATTATATTTATTTACTAAAGTAAATAGTTTAACCTAACATTCAATAAGCAATCTTCTTGAGAAGGCAGCTAAGTATTTATAAATTTAGGTACAGAGGCAAAAGCTCGTGATGAGAATAAGGGAACAGAAAATTAGCCTCAGTAGTTGGCTGGAGTGTCAGGTAATGATTTGTTTGGGCAGTGAGAGTTTATATCTAGGTCAATAGGGTCGAACAAAAAGGAGACATAGCCAGAAGGTACACAACATAGAAAAATGCTCTTGCTTTAATCACATATATTTTTTGGTTTCCAGCTAAAGAAGAGGGGTGCAAACTTCTGTCAGAGGAAGGATAGAGCACTGATTGCACAATAAAATGAAAAGATGATGAAGACTATTTCTGAAGAAAATGAAAAATTTATTGATGCAGTTTGTGCATTAAGTCATGCTGTGCACCAGTGCCTAACTTTTATTTAAATGTTGGACTTCATTTTTAATTCTGCCCAATACCTGGTTACTCACCCTTTTGCCAAATAGGTAACGTACATGTCAAGTATTCTAATAAAATTCTGTTTATTAAATGGAAGTGTGTACAATGCAAATTTCGCCACAATAAATCGTACAGAAAACTGTACTGTCTGTTCAGTTTGCAATCTTGTAAGACATGCTTCTATTCTGTTTGGATATGACTTTGCTGCCTCCTAGTGAAAAGAAAATGTAATACTAAATTGCTTTTAGCGGAAATCACACACATATGTGTGTTCCACAAACCTTAAAGAAATCATTTCTTACAGCATACATGGACCTGCTGTCATTTGTGGCACCAGCATCACCATGTCACTCTTGCCACAAAATAAAATTTGTTTGATATGCTGGACCTAAATATACCTTGTTTTAAATTGATATGTAAAAGTATAGATAGAACATCATACCTACAACAAAGCACTAGGTAATATAATAAATAATTCAATTCTACATATTGCAAGTCGAATGTATATATAGAAGTACACTAGTTGTGTTAACTGAAATTAGACTGGGCAGCAGGTCAGGTGATAAAGTAAAAGCGATTACATGCAGTTGACAATACAACACATCTCTGCTGCCTTGCCATGCTATTCACACTCCTTGTGTTATAAGATATGATATGTATTAAATACTTAATCTAATAAATAAGAATGATGGTTTGGCACTTATCCCAGTATTGTTGGGAATAATCTAACATTATTAATAATTTTAATGATAATTGAGAATACTTTATTGAGCTTGGTACTCTCTTTTCATCTTCTACACTAGCCTACTTTCAACAACAATCCACGGTACAAAATACAAATTAGTAAATTACCGACATTCGCTAACGTGTTGGTTGCTTCCTACTCAGCTAAGCCTGACGCTTTGGTTGCTGACGGGTTCGCTAGCCTGACGCTTCGGTTGCTGACGGGTTCGCCAGCCTGACGCTTCGGTTGCTGACGGGTTCGCCAGCCTGACGCTTCGGTTGCTGACGTCTCGCTTCAACATTACACTAAAGGCGTCACTGACGCCTGACGACTGACGTGACTAGTCGAAGTGGTTACAAGCCTTCCTCGCCAACAGAGTCTACCGTCGATTTTATCCTTGCCTTTTCCAGGGACGCGCAGCAGTTTCGGAGCAGAACGGCCAATTTCTCCAGCGCTTCGGGGTCATCTGCGGGCACCCTCGGGAATTCCTGCAACAAGCTCTCGCACCGTCGTGCTATTATATGGGGTTGACCATATCTTTCGAATAATTCTTGCATGGCCGTTTCGTAGCCATCATTTTCGTAATTATCTACGGAGTTATGCTTAATTTTCTCACAGACGGGGCTCTGTGCAATGTTGAAGTAGGTATACTAACTTAAGGTCGTATGAGTCTACTTTGTCGGCAATATGTAGCTGGTATCGGTTGACGAAGGACCAGTAGTCCATCGGATCTCCATTAAATTTTTGTACAATTGGTTTGGGTAGAAAGCGTTCACCTACCTCTTGGTGATTTACGTGACGGAGTGGTGAATCTCGTCGGATACGAGTCGGTGATAGCTGTGTACGTCGTTGTTGATTGCGCATTGGGGAGCGATCAGCATATCGGGACGGTCGGTTCTGATGCTGTGTTGTCACGTGTTCTCTTTCGTCGTTCACCCGGATGTCGGACGGAAACGGTGGCGAATGACGCTCGGTTAAGGGAAGATGTGACAAAGCGCTGTCCTTAGGGCGCACAACGGGCGGGGCGTATAGGGTAGAACGTTGTGGTGGCTGCGCTGCGGTCGGTGTTATCTCGTTGCGTGATTGTTCAGTGGATGTAGTCTGCTCTAGAAGCGGTGTCGTTGAGCCAGCATATTGGCGGGTTTGAACTTCGTTGTGTCTGGCCTCAGGAAGGGATGCTTCCTCCCATGCCCTAGCTTCAGCTTCAGCCAATTGAATTCTTCGCTGGGATTCACGGTCGGCGAGTTCCTCTTGTAATTTTCTCTCTCTTTCAGCAAGTTTTCTTTTATGTTCCTCTGTTTCAGCGAGCAGCTTGCTTTCTTCTTTTCTCTCTAAGTCTTGTTGTCGCGCAAGCCTAGCAAGTTCAAGCTTTACCTTGCTATCCTTTAGCTTAAAGCTGCGCATCGAGCTTGTAGCGCTTACAACGCTTACTGATTCGTGTTTGTCACTGAGTGATGCGGTTGAATTAGGTGGTGCTGGTGTATCTGACTGCTTGGCTTCTTCAATGCCTGGCTGCTTGGCTTCTTCAATGTTGTCCAGCCATTGTTCTACGCGGTGTTCTGGTTGGTTATCCATGCTCGAGAGGTGCGGTGACGGTGGGTTGGATCAGTTTGCTCAGTTTGAAAACGATGTTACTTCCGCGGGTGGAGTAACGGGGTTGCTTTGGTTTGAAAATAACTCGTATCGAATAAAAGAACAGACAGTTTGTGTCCTCGAATTATAATTGGCGATCAGAGTTCAACGGTTACAGATGTGGAACGGAGGGGGCAGGGACGATATGGGGATGATATGGACGGAGATACGGGGATGATACGTGGATGATACGCAGGGGTACGGGGATGATACGGTTTTCTGTAAATTAAAAAATAAAGAGACCAAAATCAATAATTGACGGGTGTACGTATGAAATAGTAAACAATTACACTCACCAAACTTTGGCTTTAGAATCGGAACGGAAAATACACGGTATCAGATAAATTACTGTGCTGCCGACTGTACGGTGACTAAATCAAAAAGGAAGCATTTTCTAACACGCGGTCGGGTATAGATATTGTAACACAAACTCCCATTGTGACGTAATTTGGTTGTGATGCAATTTATGATTTATCATAGACATCAATAAAACATTAATGGGTCGAGATATCTTACAATGTACTTTGTAATACATCTCCCTATTAATTATGTCTAATAACGTTCCACCATATTTTTCGCAGGATTTGTTAGATTGAGCTTTTGTCTGGACGGTTTGAATTCCAGGAGTGGGCATCCAAATGTAGAGGTTACCATAGATTATTCCGTTACCACCTGTCGGGAAAATCCTTTAAATTTCGTTTAAAACGAAATGTTCCAAATTCCTGCCGAATAGCATAGTTTGCTTAGCTTTTCAGGCCAATAGCTGTAGAATCGAAACTGGTCGCTAGCTATAATACGTTGTCCTATGGAAAGCACTTAGCGGGCGATCTCTGGAACCAATGGATTATTGGTTGTTAAATAATCTTAAAAACGACTTTATTAAATATTTCACACAGTAATAGCTCGGGTAACTTTGTAGTGGTAAAAAAGAAGAAAAATTCTAATGATTGTCAGTGGTATTCCTCATGTTTAGTGACAAATAAGAATTAAAATATTTTCCACTACAATGTTAAAACCTTTAATAGTAAACTTCTAGCTAAAAATAGAATGCTGTATACGAAGCATTCTTACGATTAACATGTATCAACTGTATAAATAAATGCCATTGATAACCAGCCGATAAGAATTTAAAACCCAGCCCGGTAAAAAAATAAACATACAAAAAGTCTTATTTTTGAGCGGGCATTGTTTAATAGGACTTAAACTAGTATAATAAACTAAAGCCTCATACTAACCTGAGTAAAATACCCAATTCATAACAAGATCCACATTCCAGCCTGAGGACTGGTCAGTTCGCTGCAATTCCATATTAAACCCGTGGATAAAAATGTGGGTGACTGTTACTTTAAATGTGTGTGGCAAAGATGGATCACGAGTCCTTACTGTGGCTTTAACAAAAATAGGTACAGACGTCATACACAACTCGTAAGCAATGAATGCCCTTGTCTTTGGGGAATTCGAGGGAAATTTTAGATCAAGGCCTCCACTGGTGGAAGTTGGTAGCTCTGTTATAAAAGAGGAGTTAAAACTACAGATTAAAAATTGTCGTATGACCGAATGGTTACCACGATCGAATCATATATGGAATTCTGTTCCAAAAAAGTTTTTGGCGATTTTAAATAAAGGCATACAAAAAAACGTGTATTTAACCAAAAACCGTACTTTATTTTACATAACATAATCTTGTTTATACCCGTTATTGGGAAAATGCGAGGGGCGTTAACACACAAATTTAATTCTCTGTGGCAGTTTTGTATACAGTTATAGACCCTCGTGTACTGTTACTTTATACAAAATTAAACCTTACCTGGTGCAGCAATGTTTAAACCCCATGCAATAACCAACAAGCGAACAAGGTTCATAATTAAATACCTAACCTAACATGCAACGTGCTCTGTAGAACGATAATTTATAATCCTTGTCTTACATAACACCTTTTTGTTGGAGAAATTGTTTAATACAGCTAGGCCAATAAACAAAAAAAACATGTCTCATCCCTTTGGTAACTTTTACCAAAATGGTCGATGTACTAAAGAGGCAATCATCATCCTAGTATATTTACGTATTTAATTATCGAAGTAACCAGAAATATAACTGCAAAACCGCTACGTAGACACTACGTTAGCTTTCACTGTAAACTACACCATTGGTCTTTATAAATTAGCCTACATTAATCATAATGTTACAAGTCACATCTGCGGCGTTTCCCCACGATTTATAGTTCCCTGAGTGATGTAACTATTATTGTGCTTTTGCTTATAAAATAATCTATTTACTGTTGCGGTATAGAACATTATATTCACTACTTCTACTGGCAATGCCTTTAAATGATTCATTTTCAGTGGATATACAATTTGTTGTGCGTATTTAATTTTGTATTATTGGCAGTTTAGTTTAAAACTTGTCGAATGTACCTTGTTAAAATTCTTCTTTTAAATTCTTTGAAAATTACTTCGAACGGATAATCCATTAATTATCTCGTCCGACTGTAGGTTTACTGGAGCTAGTGCAGTGTGTTGTGCGTAATATATTGAGTTTTATTTATCAACTAGGTTCAGGCAACGCCCGTTAAGTGTCTTGCCTAAGTACACAAACGATTAGACAGCGTCTAGTTTCGATTCTGCAAAATGTCGGCCATTTGCAGATTAACCATTCGTTCACACCACCGTTACATTTTTACTGGGATAAGTTTCCAACCCATGATGGGCTTGTCACCAAGACCACAAGAATCAATCTCGTTAATTAAGTGGACAGGAGACCGTTCCATAGTTTACGAATATTCAGTCGCGCACCAAGTTATGAATGACGGTATAACCACCAACTCCCGCGGCCATTTTGTGAAACAAAACTTCCAAATTTCATTCGTCACTCTGAATGAACTTACAACCTTTTTTGTTTTAAAGATCGTTGCATGATTGTGGATTCATGGCCTAATCAGAAATCTTAAACACCAGTGACCAACTTGTTAGTCCGTAGAGCCCGGTGGTCGCCAAAAACTTATGTGACGTAAGTCTATCTCTGCCAAGATGGTTATGTCTTTGGATAAGACGATTAGTAGTGTGGATGAATGGGTAAAACAAAAGGTCACGATAATATATCGGTCAGCTCAACACACTGCAATACACCTGAAGCTCCGACTGCGGACAAGGGGTTATCTGACAATTGCCGGTGTGATGACGTTTATTACATATTGTCGCGACATTCTAACAATTGCCCGTGTGACAACGTCGGCCGCGTCTCCCCACCTGAGTAGATAAAGAATCTTGATATTAGAAAAGAAAAAAAGCATGTATCAAACAATTTTAAGCGAACAAATTTCCTAGATATTATCTAAAGGATATTATGTAGGCTGATACTTTAGTTTATTTGTTAACTTTTTATCATAATATGGCCTATGCTACATTATATCATGGCCCACACACAAAACAATACAAAAAGTCAGTTAATACAAATCTGTAGAGAAAACAATGTATAAAACCACCTTTTGTTAACTGATCAGATGATTTTTTTAAGTTTCCTGGCTTTAAAAGCTTATTTCGTCTACAAAACGTAACTCAATTTTGCTAAATAATTAAAATTTAACAATATCTCATAATTTAAGTCTGCTATCTAATTAAATACAACTTTAGACGATAGGGCCAACTAACTAAGTAACTTAACTTAATAAGGACATCAAAATCCCCTAACATTTTTCTCATTCTAAAAGGTTATATTACATCCACTACGTATTAAGCAATTCACACCTACGCATCCATTACTACTACAAATGATACGGCGAAATGACCCCAAATGCGTAACACACCTTTTACGCTAATTCTAAGAAGATGTTCTAGTTCTGCAAATTCTGCGCCAATGCAGGCTGGCCATTTGCGCCATCTAGCGACTGACGTTAAGCAAAACTGCTTTACGTTTAGTTTTGTTTGATATGTTTTTTTTACACTTGTGACGACGCTTTTGGACACTTGTGACTATATATATGTTTAAACAAGTATTTAAAGATTTTAAAATTAAAAAAGGGTAAATTAATGTACCCATCTTTAAATTCCTTAAGACCAGTGCGATTACCGCGCTCACCCTTACCGGATTTCCAGAGCGAATGCACATCGTTGTGTTTGATACGTAATTTCAGTTTTAGCACATTTAATATGTTCAGGCGATGTCCGCTAAGTGCCATGCCCAATTTAAGATCCTGTCACCCTTTATTTAAAAGCGACGAACTAAGCCAAAAGGTATTCTTTCGGGTAAACCGGCCCGTTGGTCTAACGGTTAAGTGCGTCGCCTTTCAATCAAAAGGTCGCAGGTGCGAAACTGGTCTCTAGCTAGTCGGTTGTGTCCTTGGGCAATGCACTTTACGGACATTGCCTGAACCTAGCAGATTAATGGGTTCTACCAAATTGAGGTGATCTGACGATTGCCCGTGTGTTAACCCCCTTGGTTTTCCCATTCACGGGGATAAAGATGAATATCCTATCCTATCCTAAACACATTATTGAAATCACTATAAAGCTAAAAAATATTTAGCCCGTTATTTCTTTGGTTGGTCAACTTATATATGAGTAAGGATCATTCGAAAATTGCCCAGTTACGTCATATAGCCTAAAATAAAAGAAAACTAACAATTCTCCTAACAAGTTTGTGACGCGGTCGTTGTAAAGTCATTGTTGCAAATTTTCGTGTAATAATTTCCCACAATCATTATATATATTAATTGCACCGGTTGTACAACAGAACAAACAACACATTGATCGTCACGACAAACGTCATAAAACGCGGACGCGTATCATTGATCGTTTGGTACCGACACCATTTCAAACATCTTTAATACCCTGCCTGTAATACAAATGGTTTGCGGCACTCTATAAAAACCACACAAAATTTGATAGATGCTTTATGTCATCTTAAAACGTTGGTTTTCGGAGGATTTGCTTCGACTCTCATATTATTGAGTGGCGTGAAAAGAATCTGCAACAATTTGACACTTTCTACTGTTGAATTTGACCCGGAGAGTAGGCCTACTGGTCGACATGACAAATTAGTGTAAAGATTAATCAATAGTTCTTTTTATTTTCCTTTCTGAGTGTGGTTTTACCTTTGTTGCGTATTTATTCGATTTCAAGATATCACCAGTTAATGTTTAAATCCCCGGTTGGTAGAAAAATTCAAGGAAAATTATTGCACAAGATATACGCCAGGGTTAATTGAAGCGTTATAAAATCACGGTGAAATTAGCACAGTTTTAATTACCGTTAAATTCATGAACCATGTATGAAGTCTAGTGCCTACAGACAAAGCCAACTAGCGAGAGGCTGGTTTTGAACCTCTATTCTTTGCTGTACGCGCAACCACGCAGCCGTTTTTTTTTCGAAAGGATAGCATAGGATAATATATTCATGTTTTTCCCGTAAATGGAAAAACCGAGGTGGTTAACACACGGGCAATCGTCAGATCACCTTACGCCCACCGTCGGGTTACCAGAGCAATTGCAGTGTGTTGTGTATAATTCACACGTTCTATTTAGTAGAACCCACTAATTCACTAGGTTCAGGTAATATCTGTTGTGCCTTGCCCAATGGCAAAACCGACTAACTAGCGTCGAGTTTCATATCTGCAACCCTTCGACTGAAAGGCGACGTACTAACCCACCCAAACTAATCTGTCAGAAAGAGTGCAGTAATACAGGCTACAAAAGAAGACGATGATTCTTAGTCATTGAAAGAACTCAATCAAATAGTAATTAAAACAACTCAATCATACACAATGCACTTTAGTAGCGATTGCATGACGTAAGGAAAAAAAAGATTCACACTTCTTGCGCGTTTCTATTTACTAGGATACAACATGCATATCCAAAATGTAGCTATATCCTGTTTACTGTTATACACTTTAAACTCGTTGACATTAGTTTGTTTTTGTTTGTCCAGTTATTACGATTAGAACTTACAACAAGATTAATAATACCTGAAAAACAAATGGAACAATAATAATAATTAGAAAGATAATAAAACAGTTGACAGTGTTTCGGTGGCTAGGAGAGTATTACAAAACGCAAGGGTATACAATGCTTTAAAAAAAGAAAAAGTAGTCTTTACCGGTTGGTTCTTCAAGGTCCATAGTTGTAAAACAACCAAAAATAGATAACAGGGGCTATATCGGCATAAGAGTAATTTACTAAATGGGTTTTAAAAAACCTCTGTTTGATTTTGAGGAAAATCCGTTCAAATTAAAAATGATGCTAAGTACGATAGGACAGGATATTCATGTTTTTATCCCTGTGAATGGGAAATTCAAGGAGATTAACAAAGGGGTAATCTTTAGATTACCTCGTGCTCCCCGTCGGGTAACTGGGGCTATTAATGGTGTATGATTTAGATGTTTCTTTAAATTAGTAAAACACATCATTTTACTGGAGAAAGGCAATGTTCATTAAATGCCTTGCCCAAGGACACAACAGACTAGCCAGTGACCAATTTCAGCAACCCTTCGGCTGAAGGGCAACGAACTAACCCACCAAGCTAATCAATCGTATAAGGTACAATGTTTTCTTGAACAGAATTGACACAAACACAGCATTTGGTTTGGCTACACATAAAAATCAATATATTCGTTCTTTGTTAGTTAATACTTACTGACTCTGTCTTAGTGCAACATTGTGTGCCTGATTTAATCAATTAGATAATTAATTGTCGTCTAGCAAAATATAAGTAACTAAAGTTACAAGAATGCTGGGATATATATATATATATATTGCTTTTGTAACCGAGAATATATCAAAACCAGTGAAGAGCTCGTTACTAGGTGTGTAACAGAAAAAACAAATGTACCGAATGGTTAACGCGACCGATACATACATACCTATTCTTTACAAAAACGGTTTTGTCACGAGCCCATCGTGGGTTCAAAACTTGGCTCGGTTAAAAATAGGGAAAATCAACGGTAACAAAACGAAGAACGGTAATGTTTCCAGTTGCTTTAAAAGGTGTTTCCCTTTTTGTGTTTTTTTTTATTTGTTTTTAACCGGGCTAGGATTTGAACACTGATTATGATGGGCTTGTTACCAAGCCGGGTTTTCTATGTTGAAAAAGGTACATGTATCACTCACGTTAACCATTCGGCTATACGACCGTACTGTCCCCTACAAATTTTCTTTACTGAGTAAAGTTTCGAACCCATGATCGGGCTTGTCATCAGGATCGTTTTTTTTTGTATAATAGTCAGTGTATGTATAGGTCGCGTTAACCATTCAGCCACACGACAGTACTACCAACTGCCCCCTATAACAACACAGTGCAGAGATCGCGTGTGGCAAAAGCGCGTCCTTCTCGGTGGTTTTGTATTCCGCTGCTGCTGACATCCTTTACTCGAAGCAACACCACTGTGAATCCTGGACCCCGACTTGGGTACTTTGTCCGCCACTTTCCGTTGTAGGCTTGCTGGCCTGAGCTCGTAAACATTTGATTGTTCTGTAGAATTGAGATGGTATAAGATTATCATGGTTATGCAGGTGATTAAGAAACCACAATGGTGTTACCACATAGGCAATAGTCAGGTTAAATTTTAAATTTTAAAGTAGTACGGACGTGTGGCCAAATGGTTAACGCGACCGATACATACGCGTCCACATCAGTCGGGTTACTGGTGATATTGCAGAGTGTGCGCATGGTTGAGACGTTCCTTTAATTTAAAAAAAGCCCAATAAATATCTATAGGTTCAGTTAATATCCGGTAAATTTCTCGCTCAAAGACACAACTGATTAGCTAGCAATCGGTTTTGAGCCCGTAACTCATAGATTATGGGGCGACGCACTAACCCACCAAAATATTCAGTCTGAAATTGATTAACGACGCCACTAGTGTTGAGTTGTGTGTAGAAATTCTTAAATGTGTCATCTACAGACAAGGCGGACAGACCACAATTTATTGCTAAAGTATTAAAACTCTTGTTGGCAGAAGTTGGGCTATATTTGGGAGAAACCTTTTGTTAAAAATGTTGTTAAAAACCGTTATGTTAAAAATGTAATGGTTACCTGAAAGGGTTTTCAATTTCGTGTTATCTTCAATTATATGGGTGATTCAGTTTAGTTTAGTTTATTCATTTTTAGCCCAGTATTAAATAATGGCAAATAAAGCAAAGTCGCCAAATATAGGTATACTAACAAGTCACATTATCCAGTCCGACAGATTTAGTCTGGTTGTTAAATGCATCATCTTTTAGCCCAAGGTTGGCGCGAGGTTTCTGACGATTGCCCGTGTGCTAACCCCCTGGTTTTCCCATTCTCGGCGATAAACGTAAATATATTATCCTATCAATTGATAAAGCTTAGAATATTGTAATGAATATAAAAAGGGTTGACACAAACCGTTGGGTCGAAATTCATCCCAGTCCCAACTTTCCGAGCGGATTCCTCTTATATACGTGGCGTTGACGTAATTATGTACTTTGTAATACATCTCCCTATTAATTATGTCTAATAACGTTCCACCATATTTTTCGCAGGATTTGTTAGATTGAGCTTTTGTCTGGACGGTTTGAATTCCAGGAGTAGGCATCCAAATGTAAAGGTTACCATACATTATTCCGTTACCACCTGTCGGGAAAATGCTTTAAATTTCGTTTTAAACGGAATGCTCCAAATTCCTGCCGAACGGCATAGTTTGATTAGCTTTTCAGCCCAATAGCTGTAGAATCGAAACTGGTCGCTAGCTATAATACGTTGTCCTCTGGAAAGCACTTAGCGGACGATCTCTGGAACCAATGGATTATTGGTTGTTAAATAATCTTAAAAACGACTTTATTAAATATATCACACAGTAATAGCTCGGGTAACTTTGTAGTGGACACGAAGAAAAATCTAATGATTGTCAGTGGTATTCCTCATGTTTAGTGACAAATAAGAATTAAAATATTTTTCCACTACAATGTTAAAACCTTTAATAGTAAACTTCTAGCTAAAAATATAATGCTGTATACGAAGCAGTCTTACGATTAACATGTATCAACTGTATAAATAAATGCCATTGATAACCAGCCGATAAGAATTTGAAACCCAGCCCGGTAAGAAAATAAACATACAAAAAGTCTTATTTTTGAGCGGGCATTGTTTAGCAGGACTTAAACTAGTATAATAAACTAACGCTCTATACTAACCTGAATAAAACACCCAATTCATAACAAGATCCACATTCCAGCCTGAAGACTGATCAGTTCGCTCTAATTCCATATTAAACCCGTGGATAAAAATGTGGGTGACTGTTACATTAAATGTGTACGGCAAAGATGGATCACGAGTCCTTACTGTGGCTTTAACAAAAATAGGTACAGACGTCATACACAACTCGTAAGCGATGAATGCCCTTGTCTTTGGGGAATTCGAGGGAAATTTTAGATCAAGGCCTCCACTGGTGGAAGTCGGTAGCTCTGTTATAAAAGAGGAGTTAAAACTACAGATAGAAAATTGTCGTATGGCCGAATGGTTACCACGATCGAATCATATATGGAATTCTGTTCCAAAAAGTTTTTGGTGATTTTAAATAAAGGCATACAAAAAAACGTGCATTTAACCAAAAAACGTACTTTATTTTACATAACATAATCTTGTTTATCCCCGTTATTGGGAAAATGCGAGGGGCGTTAACACACAAATTTAATTCTCTGTGGCAGTTTTGTATACAGTTATAGACCCTCGTGTACTGTTACTTTATACAAAATTAAACCTTACCTGGTGCAGCAATGTTTAAACCCCATGCAATAACCAACAAGCGAACAAGGTTCATAATTAAATACCTAACCTAACATGCAACGTACTGTAGAACGATAATTTATAAACCTTGTCTTACAGTACACCTTTTTGTTGGAGAAATTGTTTAATACAGCTAGGCCAATAAACAAAAAACATGTCTCATCCCTTTGGTAACTTTTACCAAAATGGTCGATGTACTAAAGAGGCAATCATCATCCTAGTATATTTACGTATTTAATTATCGAAGTAACCAGAAATATAACGGCAAAACCGCTACGTAGACACTACGTTAGCTTTCACTGTAAACTACACCATTGGTCTTTATAAATTAGCCTACATTAATCATAATGTTGCAAGTCACATCTGTGGCGTTTCCCCACGAATAATAGTTTCCTGCGTGATGTAACTGTTATTGTGCTTTTGCTTATAAAATAATCTATTTACTGTTGCGGTATAGAACATTATATTCACTACTTCTACTGGCAATGCCTTTAAATGATTCATTTTCAGTGGATATACAATTGTTGTGCGTATTTAATTTTGTATTATTGGCAGTTTAGTTTAAAACTTGTCGTAGGCCTATGTACCTTGTTAAAATTCTTCTTTTAAATTTCTTGAAAGTTACTTCGAACGGATAATCCATTAATTATCTCGTCCGACTGTAGGTTTACTGGAGCTAGTGCAGTGTGTTGTGCGTAATATATTGTGTTTTAGTTCAAACAAATCAACTAGGTTCAGGCAACGCCCGTTAAGTGTCTTGCCTAGGTACACAAACGATTACACAGCGTCTAGTTTCGATTCTGCAAAATGTCGGCCATTTGCAGATTAACCATTCGTTCACACTACCGTTACATTTTACTGGGATAAGTTTCCAACCCATGATGGGCTTGTCACCAAGACCACAAGAATCAATCTCGTTAATTAAGTGGACAGGAGACCGTTCCATAATTTACGAATATTCAGTCGCGCACCAAGTTATGAATGACGGTATAACCACCAACTCCCGCGGCCATTTTGTGGAACAAAACTCCAAATTTCATTCGTCACTCTGAATGAACTTACAACCTTTTTTGTTTTAAAGATCTTTGCATGATGATTGTGGATTCATGGCCTAATCAGAAATCTTAAACACCAGTGACCAACTTGTTAGTCCGTAGAGCCCGGTGGTCGCCAAAAACTTATGTGACGTAAGTCTATCTCTGCCAAGATGGTTATGTCTTTGGATAAGACGATTAGTAGTGTGGATGAATGGGTAAAACAAAAGGTCACGATAATATATCGGCCAGCTCAACACACTGCAATACCTCTGAAGCTCCGACTGTGGACAAGGGGTTATCTGACAATTGCTGGTGTGATGACGTTTATTACATATTGTCGCGACATTCTAACAATTGCCCGTGTGACAACGTCGGCCGCGTCTCACCACCTAAGTAGATAAAGAATCTTGAAATTAGAAAAGAAAAAAGGCATGTATCAAACAATTTTAAGCAAACAAATTTCCTAGATATTATCTAAAGGATATTATGTAGGCTGATAGTTTAGTTTATTTGTTAACTTTTTATCATAATATGACCTATGCTACATTATAACATGGCCCACACACAAAACAATACAAAAACTTAGTTAATACAAATCTGTAGAGAAAACAATGTATAAAACCACCTTTTGTTAACTGATCAGATGATTTTTTTACGTTTCCTGGCTTTAAAAGCTTATTTCGCCTACAAAACGTAACTCAATTTTGCTAAATAATTAAAATTTAACAATATTTCTTAATTTAAGTCTGTTACCTAACTAAATACAACTTTAGACGATAGGACCAACTAACTAAGTAACTTAACTTAATAAGGACATCAAAATCCCCTAAAAATGTTTCTCATTCTAAAAGGTTATATTACATCCACTACGTATAAAGCGATTCACACCTACGCATCCATTACTACTACAAATGATACGGCGAAATGACCCCAAATGCGTAACACACCTTTTACGCTAATTCTAAGAAGATGTTCTAGTTCTGCAAATTCTGCGCCAATGCAAGTTGGCCATTTGCGCCATCTAGCGACTAACGTAAAGCAAAACTGCTTTACGTTTAGTCTTGTTTGATATGCTTTTTTATTACACTTGTGACGACGCTTTTGTACACTTGTGACTATATATGTTTAAACAAGTATTAATAGATTTTAAAATTAAAAAGGGTAAATTAAAGTACCCATCTTTAAATTCCTTAAGACCAGTCCGATTACCGCGCTCACCCTTACCGGATTTCCAGAGCGAATGCACATCGTTGTGTTTGATACGTAATTTCAGTTTTAGCACATTTATTTTGTTCAGGCGATGTCCGCTAAGTGCCATGCCCAATTTAAGATCCTCACCATTCACTTAAAAGCGACGAACTAAGCCAAAAGGTATTCTTGCGGGTAAACCGGCCCGTTGGTCTAAATCTAAAGGTTAAGTGCGTCGCCTTTCAATGGTCGCTAGCTAGTCGGTTGTGTCCTTGGGCAAGGCACTTTACGGACATTGCCTAAACCCAGCAGAATAATGGGTTCTACCAAATTGAGGTGATCTGACGATTGCCCGTGTGTTAACCCCCTTGGTTTTTCCATTCACGGGGATAAAGATGAACATCCTCCTATCCTAAACACATTATTGAAATCACTATAAAGCTGAAAAATATTTAGCCCGTCATTTCTTTGGTTGGTCAACTTATATATGAGTAAGGATATGAGTTGATCATTCGAAAATTGTCAAGTTACGCCTAAAATTAGCCTAAAATAAAAGAAAACTAACAATTCTCCTAACAAGTATGTGAGGCGGTCGTTGTAAAGCCATTGTTGCAAATTTTCGTGTAATAATTTCCCACAATCATTATATATATTAATTGCACCGGTTGTACAACAGAACAAACAACACATTGATCGTCACGACAAACGTCATAAAACGCGGACGCCCTGTTTTATTGCATTCGCGCCCATTGTCACTTTCAGTATAAATTGCCGTGTTTTGTATTTACACATCAGTCCACTTGGGACTCACCAATAGTTCCTTCCAGAACTGACTACCACTGCCTCGTTCATATGTCCACTTGGGACCCACAAATAGTTCTTTTTAGAACTGACTACCATTTATTTGCTGTGAGATGGCAAAACTCATGCCCGTTCGTGTTTTCTTACCGAACCGTTGCGCGAGTAATGAATAAATACGACTTTAACCCTTAACGTATCATTGATCGTTTGGTACCGACACCATTTTAAACATCTTTAATACCCTGTCTGTAATACAAATGGTTTGCGGCACTCTATAAAAACCACACAAAATTTGATAGATGCTTTATGTCATCTTAAAACGTTGGTTTTCGGAGGATTTGCTTCGACTCTCATATTATTGAGTGGTGTGAAAAGAATCTGCAACAATTTGACACTTTCTACTGTTGAATTTGACCCGGAGAGTAGGCCTACTGATCGACATGACAAATTAGTGTAAAGATTAATCTATAGTTCTTTTTATTTTCCTTTCTGAGTGAGGTTTTACCTTTGTTGCGTATTTATTCGATTTCAAGATATCACCAGTTAATGTTTAAAACACCGGTTGGTGGAAAAATGCAAGGAAAATTATTGCACAAGATATACGCCAGGGTTAATTGAAGCGTTATAAAATCACGGTGAAATTAGCACAGTTTTAATTACCGTTAAATTCATGAACCATGTATGAAGTATAGTGCCTCCAGACAAAGTCAACTAGCGAGAGGCTGGTTTTGAACCTACTATTCTTTGCTGTACGCGCAACCACGCAGCCGTTTTTTTTTTCCGAAAGGATAGCATAGGATAATATATTCATGTTTTTCCCGTAAATGGAAAAACCGAGGTGGTTAACACACGGGCAATCGTCAGATCACCTTACGCCCACCGTCGGGTTACCATAGCAATTGCAGTGTGTTGTGTATAATTCACACGTTCTATTTAGTAGAACCCACTAATTCACTAGGTTCAGGTAATATCTGTTGTGCCTTGCCCAATGGCAAAACCGACTAACTAGCGTCGAGTTTCATATCTGCAACCCTTCGACTGAAAGGCGACGTACTAACCCACCCAAACTAATCTGCCAGAAAGAGTGCAGTAATACAGGCTACAAAAGAAGACGATGATTCTTAGTCATTGAAAGAACTCAATCAAAAAGTAATTAAAACAACTCAATCATACACAATGCACTTTAGTAGCGATTGCATGGCGTTAGGAAAAAAAAGATTCACACTTCTTGCGCGTTTCTATTTACTAGGATACAACATGCATATCCAAAATGTAGCTATATCCTGTTTACTGTTATACACTTTAAACTCGTTGACATTAGTTTGTTTTTGTTTGTCCAGTTATTACGATTAGAACTTACAACAAGATTAATAATACTGAAAAACAAATGGAACAATAATAATAATTAGAAAGATTATAAAACAGTTGACAGTGTTTCGGTGGCTAGGAGAGTATTACAAAACGCAAGGGTATACAATGCTTTAAGAAAAAAAAAGTAGTCTTTACCGGTCGGTTCTTCAAGGTCCATAGTTGTAAAACAACCAAAAATAGATAACAGGGGCCTATATCGGCATAAGAGTAATTTACTAAATGGGTTTTAAAAAACCTCCGTTTGATTTTGAGGAAAATCTGTTCAAATTAAAAATGATGCTAAGAAGGAAAAGGACAGGATATTCATGTTTTTATCCCTATAAATGGGAAATTCAAGGAGATTAACAAAGGGGTAATCTTTAGATTACCTCGTGCTCCCAGTCGGGTAACTGGGGCTATTAATGGTGTATGATGTTAGATGTTTCTTTAAATTAGTAAAACACATCATTTTACTGGAGAAAGGCAATGTTCATTAAATGCCTTGCCCAAGGACACAACAGACTAGCTAGTGACCAATTTCAGCAACCCTTCGGCTGAAAGGCAACGAACTAACCCACCAAGCTAATCAATCGTATAAGGTACAATGTTTTCTTAAACAGAATTGACACAAACACAGCATTTGGTTTGGCTACACATAAAAATCAATATATTCGTTCTTTGTTAGTTAATACTTACTGACTCTGTCTTAGTGCAACATTGTGTGCCTGATTTAATCAATTAGATAATTAATTGTCGTCTAGCAAAATATAAGTAACTAAAGTTACAAGAATGCTGGGATATATATATATATATATATATATTGCTTTTGTAACCGAGAATATATCAAAACCAGTGAAGAGCTCGTTAATAGGTGTGTAACAGAAAAAACAAATGTACCGAATGGTTAACGCGACCGATACATACATACCTATTCTTTACAAAAACGGTTTTGTCACGAGCCCATCGTGGGTTCAAAACTTGGCTCGGTTAAAAATAGGGAAAATCAACGGTAGCAAAACGAAGAACGGTAATGTTTCCAGTTGCTTTAAAAGGTGTTTCCGTTTTTGTGTTTTTTTTTATTTGTTTTTAACCGGGCTAGGATTTGAACACTGATTATGATGGGCTTGTTACCAAGCCGGGTTTTCTATGTTGAAAAAGGTACATGTATCACTCACGTTAACCATTCGGCTATACGACCGTACTGTCCCCTACAAATTTTCTTTACTGAGTAAAGTTTCGAACCCATGATGGGCTTGTCACCAGGATCGTTTTTTTGTATAATAATAAGATTATGTATCGGTCGCGTTAACCATTCAGCCACACGACAGTACTACCAACTGCCCCCTACAACAACACAGTGCAGAGATCGCGTGTGGCAAAAGCGCGTCCTTCTCGGTGGTTTTGTATTCCGCTGGTGCTGACATCCTTTACTCGAAACAACACCACTGTGAATTCTGGACCCCGACTTGGGTAGTTTTTCCGCCACTTTCCGTTGTAGGCTTGCTGGCCTGAGCTCGTAAACATTTGATTGTTCTGTAGAATTGAGATGGTATAAGATTATCATAGTTATGCAGGTGATTGAACCACAATGATGTTACCACATAGGCAATAGTCAGGTTAAATTTTTAAATATTAAAGTAGTACGGACGTGTGGCCAAATGGTTAACGAATAGTCATAATCTTATTATGTGGCCAAAATGGTATAAATAAATTTAATAGTCAGGTTAAATTTTAAATATTAAAGTAATACGGACGTGTGGCCAAATGGTTAACGCGACTGATACACATACCTACTCCTATATAAAACATAATCCGAGTAACGAGCCCACCATTTGTTCGAAACTTGGGTTGGTAAAAAAATATGTACGAGTACGGACATGTGACCGAATGGTTAACTCGACCGATACATATACCAATTATAAAAAAAAACGGTCTTACAGACAAGCCGGTCATGGGATCAAATCTTAGCCCCCAAAAAGTAAAAAATATGTAAAGGAGCGTTATCACGGTCTTAGCCAGATTACCTCGCGTCCACAGTTGGGTTACTGGTGATATTGCAGAATGTGCGCATGGTTGAGACGTTCCTTTAATTTTTAAAGAATTCAATAATTATCTATAGGTTCAGTTAATATCCAGTAAATTTCTCGCTCAAAGAAACAACTGAATAGCTAGTAATCGGTTTGAGCCCGTAACTCATAGATTATGGGGCGACGCACTAACCCACCAAGATATTCAGTCTGAAATTGATTAACGGCGCCACTAGTGTTGAGTTGTGTGTAGAAAGTCTTAGATGTGTCATCTACAGACAAGGCGGCCAGACCACAATTTATTGCTAAAGTATTAAAACTCTTGTTGGCAGAAGTTGGGCTATATTTGAGAGAAACATTTTGTTAAAAATGTTGTTAAAAACCGTTATGTTAAAAAATGTAATGGTTACCTGAAAGGGTTTTCAATTTCGTGTTATCTTCAATTATATGGGTGATTCAGTTTAGTTTAGTTTATTCATTTTTGGCCCAGTATTAAATAATGGCAAATAAAGCATGGTCGCCAAATATGCGCATACTAACAAGTCGTCCGGCCCGTTGGTTTAACGGTTAAGTGCGTCGCCTTTCAATCGAAAGGTTGCTAGTGCGAAACTGGTCGCTAGCTAGACGGTTGTGTCCTTGGGCAAGGCACTTAACGGACATTGCCTGAACCCAGCGGATAAATGGTTTTACTAAATTGAAGGAACTGCAATAGCTCTGGTAACAGGGTGGTGGGCGCGAGGTTTCTGACGATTGCCCGTGTGTTAACCCCCTTGGTTTTCCCATTCACGGGGATAAAGATGAATATCCTGTCCCTCCTATCCAAGTCACATTAACCAGTCCGACAGATTTATTCTGGTTGTTAAGTGCGTCACCTTTTAGACCAAGGGTTGAGGGTACGAAACTGGTCGCTAGCTAGTCAGCTGTGTCTTTGGACAAGGCACTTAACGGACATTGCCTGAACCCTGCGGATAAATGGTTTTACTAAATTGAAGGAACTGCAATAGCTCTGGTAACCGGGTGGTGGGCGCGAGGTTTCTGACGATTGCCCGTGTGTTAACCCCCTGGTTTTCCCATTCATTGTGATAAACGTAAATATCCTATCCTATCATTTAATAAAGCTTAGAATATTGTAATGAATATAAAAAAGGGTTGACACAAACCGTTGGGTCGAAATTCATCCCAGTCCAACTTTCCGAGTGGATTCCTCTTATATACGTGGCGTTGACGTAATTATGTACTTTGTAATACATCTCCCTATTCATAATGTTTAATAACGTTCCACCAAATTTTTCGCAGGATTTGTTAGATTGAGCTTTCGTCTGGACGGTTTGAATTCCCGGAGTGGGCATCCAAATGTAGAGGTTGCCATACATTATTCCGTTACCACCTGTCGGGAAAATGCTTTAAATTTCGTTTTAAACGGAATGTTCCAAATTCCTGCCGAATGGCATAGTTTGCTTGGCTTTTCAACCCAAAAGCTGTAGAATCGAAACTGCTCGCTAGCTATAATACGTTGTCCTCTGGAAAGCCCGGTAAGAAAATAAACATACAAAGTCTTATCTTTGGGCGGGTATTGCTTAATAGGACTTAAACTAGTATAATAAACTAACGCTCTATACTAACCTGAGTAAAACACCCAATTCATAACAAGATCCACATTCCAGCCTGAGGACTGATCAGTTCGCTCTAATTCCATATTAAACCCGTGGATAAAAATGTGGGTGACTGTTACTTTAAATGTGTACGGCAAAGATGGATCACGAGTTCTTACTGTAGCTTTAACAAAAATGGGTACAGCCGTCATACACAACCCGTAAGCGATGAATGCCCTTGTCTTTGGGGAATTCGAGGGAAATTTTAGATCAAGGCCTCCGCCGGTGGAAGTCGGTAGCTCTGTTATAAAAGAGGAGTTAAAACTACAGATTGAAAATTGTCGTATGGCCGAATGGTTACCACGATCGAATCATATATGGAATTCTGTTCAAAAAAGTTTTTGGCGATTTTATCCCGGGGTCGAAAACTCAACCATAGTTAAAAAAACCACAGTTTATAAGTATTTTAAAAGCATTTGGTAAAATAAATAGTGCAACAGATTTATATATATAGGATATTCCCGTGAATGGGAAAACCAAGGAGATTAACACACGGTCAATCGTCAAATCACCTTGCGCCCACCGTCGGGTTACCGCAGTTAGTGCAGTATGTTGTGTATGATTCACATGTTCCTTCAATTTAGCAGAACCCATTAATACGATGGGCCTATGCAAGGCCGTTAAGTGCAAAACCATAGAATACAACCTAATAGATTCCGACCAGTTTCGTGTCTGCAACCCTTCGGCTAAAATGCGACGCACCAATCCAATAAGCTATGCGGTCGAACTAATGTAATCTACATAACTTTCGACTAAAAAGATATTAGTAACACGTCGATCGCGGATTTGTTATTTAGCCTGTTTAAAAGTCTTATAATAGACGGGCGTGTGTATGAATGGTTACCGCAATCGATTTATGTACTGCATACCATTTAAAATACGAACATCGTAACAAGGCAAATGCGGGCTTAAAACTTAGCCGATAAAGGCATACAAAAAACGTGTATTTAACCAAAAGCCGTACTTTATTTCACATAACATTATCTTGGCGTTAACACACAAATTTAATTCTCTGCGGCAGTTTTGTATACAGTTATAGACCCTCGTGTACTGTTACTTTATACAAAATTAAACCTTACCTGATGCAGCAATGTTTAAACCCCATGCAATAACCAACAAGCGAACAAGGTTCATAATTAAATACCTAACCTAACATGCAACGTACTCTGTAGAACGATAATTTATAATCTATGTCTAACATAACACCTTTTTGTCGGAGAAATTGTTTAATACAGCTAGGCCAATAAACAAAAAAAACATGTCTCATCCCTTTGCTAACTTTTACCAAAATGGTCGATGTACTAAAGAGGCAATCATCATCCTAGTATATTTACGTAGTTAATTATCGAAGTAACCAGAAATATAACGGCAAAACCGCTACGTAGACACTACATTAGCTTGCACTGTAAACTACACCATTGGTCTTTATAAATTAGCCTACATTAATCATAATGTTGCAAGTCACATCTGTGGCGTTTCCCCACGAATAACAGTTTCCTGCGTGATGTAACTATTATTGTGCTTTTGCTTATAAAATAATATATTTACTGTTGCAGTATAGAACATTATATTCACTACTGACAATGCCTTTGATCGATTTATTTTCAGTGGATATACAATGCTGTGCGTATTTAATTTCCTATTATTGGCAGTTTAGTTTATAACTTGTCGAATGTACCTTATCTCCGTTCTTCTTTTAAATTTTTTGATAATTACTTCGAACGGTAGATGTCGCGCATGAGCCGCTGAATACAGCATTTCCCGATGGCCACACTTGGTAATTTTTGCAAATATGAAACCGCTTATACGATTCCCCTTTGTCGATCGGGTGACCAAGTGGTTAACGCGACCAATACATATACCAACTATTTAAAAACGGTATTAGGAATCAGTTCTGCAAGGATTCTTACTTTACCTCAATAAAAAACTATACGATTTACCATCTACAGGAAAAAACGTATAAATTGTAACCCAGTGGACAAAATTTTAAAATATCATATGACGCATTTTTCCAAACTAAAAAACGTGTTGACTATAGCTTTTTTACATATACGCCTTATTAATAGGCTATGGTTATATCAATTCAAATAAAGACATTTTTTCTGAAGGGTTTTTAAGTGCATGCAATAATTTTAAATATTCCTTTTAAAGGTCTATACCGAGGTGGAAACACTTTTTGAATCAGGGACCAAAATTAAACCATTCTTAGACTGGCGGACCAAATGATTGAGTCACAGTTTACATACAGTTGTCACTGTTGATAAAAAGATAGAAATACGGTACATTACTGTGTAAAAGCAGAAAGCACTGTTTCGTCAAGCGACGCACAGATATAGCTGTGACATCATAGTTTAGCATGTAGCTGTGACATCACAATTTAGTCTTACAACATGTCGATACATCCGGCGGGCCAGAAAAAAATCCGACAGGCCAAGCCGGATTTGGCCCGTGGGCATGTCTAATGAAAAATAATATCGTTTATTTTGGAAAGAATAAACTGGTGGGTCTCTAAAGGAAACAAACCCAAATAATTATTTAAGTTATGTGGACGAAATAAAATATATTATGTCAGCAAAAAATTTAACAAACAAAAACTGCTACCGCCTCCAAAAGTTTAATTAAGTTCTTTTTCATTTTCTAACAAAGAAAACAAAATCGTTTACTTATGTTTTATTGTGGTGTGGGAGAATTTATTAGAATGCGAAAAACAAATTAGCTAAAAACAGTCAAAGACCCCAGATAGGTGGGGTAGTTACATTTTTATCATGTTTGGTAAGTGGACTAACATTTAACAAAATTTATTGCGTTTTGGAGGCTATGATTGCGAGAAAACAAGACACAGAAAAATAAATTATATTTTGCGAGCGTATGAAATTTTACCCTTTAGGTTCGGCCAGTGATATTACCGGGCAATCATAAATTATCTCGCCCCACTGTAGGGTTACCGGAACTTTCGCAGTGTGTTGTGCGTAATATATTGTGTTTTAGTTTAACAAATAAATTGACTAGGTTCAGGCATCGCCCGTTAATTGTCTTGCCTACGTACACAAACGATTACACAGCGTCTATAGTTTCGATTCTGCAAAATGTCGGCCATTTGTGTAACGCGCACGGGGGCTCGTTTATTTTGTTATGTTTTGACACATTTTTTATATATATTTTATACACCTTTTATACACTTTTAACTACACCCTTTTATACAATTTTAATTCACTGTTTTACGCCTTTTGTTTGTTTTCTTTTATTTTACACGTAGTTCACAGCCTTTGCACCTTTTAATCATTTTATCTTGCCTGCCTATTTTTACACGCACGTTTTTATCTCTCGGGGTATTCAAGTAATTAACGTTCGTTGCTGTGCTAAATTAACGTGATGTCTTCAAATTTATATTTCTGAAAATCAGTTCTCTCTTGGCTTTTAAACTGTACGGACTTGTTTTTAATAGCTGATCGTTTTTATTAGTTTTATATTTGTTTCGTAACTATGAGTATTTTTATAAAGCAAAAACGTTGCAAGCCCTTGTAATTGGTCTCACGGTAGGCCGTTAAGACAGCGTCCTGCGAAACCATAGGAATTCTGTAACAAATTGGCGATCCTGCCAGGACGCTGTTACCGCAACATCTATACTAGGGCTTGCAGCAGAGAGAGAACTCCCCCGATTCTATATATTTTGTCAGTTTTTAAATGGCTTTTAATTTTTTAATGTCACCGCCTGTTTATACGCCTGGACAAAATATCGGCGAGTTTATCGATATATTTAGTTCATACTGCGATGGCATCAACGCCAACGAAGGTGTCCGGCGCCACATGTTCCTAACGGCTATAGATGCTGATTTGAGATGGCAGATTCGAGAAAACGATAATTCTATCTTTGAATTATCGCTATCAACCATATTACAACGAGCAAAGAAATGCATAAAAGACACCATGCATTTAGAAAGACGCCGCAATAACCTATTTTCCAGACGACAGGGTATGGACGAGAGAACGAAAGATTTCGTATACGCGGTTAAATCAATGGGTGATTTGGCGTACACAGAGTCGAATGAAACTAAAGACGAGGTAATGTACCTCGTATTAGTCAATGGACTCAATGATAGGCAGCTAGCCGGAAGAATACCTGCCAGTATAAACTATAGGCGAGAATTTTGGGCTGCCTCGGAAGTGGTACTCCGCGAAGACGAACAAGTACCAGCCGTCCAAGTAATGCCAGTGCAATTGGCTAATACGTCACAACGTGATGACGAACGTTTTAAAACTATTATGGACAAAATGGAAACATTGCGTAACGACATCGATTGCGTAAAAGATCAAATGAAATGGCGAGAAACCAGTAACGAATATGACTGGAACCACCACCAATCATTTGAAGTACAAAGAGGAGGATATCACCCACCTGGTTGGAGGAACCGTACGTGCTTTGCATGCGGTGCTATGGGCCATATACGCTCACAGTGTAGACGTACAGAAACTATAAGCTATGACAGAGGTGCGGCCAACTCTCCAAACTTCCGCAGAAAAGGAAAATCGAGCGAAGGACAGTATTTCTTGCCCACATCCCAAATCAATCATCAGTTACTCCGAAGGCCGAGAAAAACGCACAAAAATGCATACGCGAAAAGCTGGTCAGATTACAGAGTAAACCAGCACTGCCCATTTAAGGAAAATCGGATAAAAGACTCGCGGGGAAATCCGGATCGTTTTAGAAATTTGCAATATGAAGAAAGCGTCGAGCACACATCAAAAGACCAGCGGCGGTCAAAGCAAAGCCAAAGAGAGTTGGCTGTGTTGTTTGATCGGCTCAATCAAGGAGTAAATTCGGCTTACCAAAAAGCAGAAGAGTTGGTGCAGGAAACTCTACGTGAACAACGGTCAGTGTTGGAAAGGGAAATCGCTTGGGATAGAGTGAACAAGCTGAATAGCATGCCACCAGAGAACGACCACAACATAAATGGGATGGCAGAGAGATATACACCGGTACGGGTAGTACCAACAAGCACAGCACCGTTGATACCGATAGAAGAATGGTCACAATTAGATCCATCAACAGAAATAGATGGAGCGAACCTGCTCAACCCCGATGTGGCAGTCGGAAATACTTACCGAGGACGTCTCAGAAGCACGACGAGACGCCCGACTTATTACCCCGATGACGAAAGAGCACTGATCCCCGTTAACCCCCTCGTCAACACTCAAACCTAACAAGAGACGTGAAACACCCACAGGAGTGGGTCAGAATTTGGTCGGGGGAGTGTAACGCGCACGGGGGCTCGTTTATTTTGTTATGTTTTGACACATTTTTATATATATTTTATACACCTTTTATACACTTTTAACTACACCCTTTTATACAATTTTAATTCACTGTTTTACGCCTTTTGTTTGTTTTCTTTTATTTTACACGTAGTTCACAGCCTTTGCACCTTTTAATCATTTTATCTTGCCTGCCTATTTTTACACGCACGATTTTATCTCTCGGGGTATTCAAGTAATTAACGTTCGTTGCTGTGCTAAATTAACGTGATGTCTTCAAATTTATATTTCTGAAAATCAGTTCTCTCTTGGCTTTTAAACTGTACGGACTTGTTTTTAATAGCTGATCGTTTTTATTAGTTTTATATTTGTTTCGTAACTATGAGTATTTTTATAAAGCAAAAACGTTGCAAGCCCTTGTAATTGGTCTCACGGTAGGCCGTTAAGACAGCGTCCTGCGAAACCATAGGAATTCTGTAACATTTGCAGATTAACCATTCGTTCACACTACCGTTACATTTTTTCCTGGGATAAGTTTCGAACCCATAATATGGCCTATGCTACATTATAATATGGCCCACATACAAAACAATACAAAAAGTCAGTTAATGCAAATTTGTAGAGAGGCCAATGTATAAAACCACCTTTTGTTAACTGATGAGATGATTTTTTAAGTTTCCTGGCTTTAAAAGCTTATTTCGCCAACAAAACGTAATTCAATTATGCTAACAAATTAAAATTTACCAATATCTCTTAATTTAAGTCTGCTACCTAATTAAATACAACTTTAGACGATAGGGCCAACTAACTAAGTAACTTAACTTAATAAGGACATCAAAATCCCCTAAAATTTTTCTCATTCTAAAAGGTAATATTACATCCACTACGTATTAAGCGATTCACACCTACGCATCCATTACTACTACAAATGATACGGCGAAATGACCCCAAATGCGTAACACACCTTTTACGCTAATTCTAAGAAGATGTTCTAGTTCTGCAAATTCTGCGCCAATGCAGGCTGGCCATTTGCGCCATCTAGCGACTGACGTTAAGCAAAACTGCTTTACGTTTAGTTTTGTTTGATATGTTTTTTTTTTACACTTGTGACGACGCTTTTGGACACTTGTGACTATATATATGTTTAAACAAGTATTTAAAGATTTTAAAATTAAAAAAGGGTAAATTAATGTACCCATCTTTAAATTCCTTAAGACCAGTCCGATTACCGCGCTCACCCTTACCGGATTTCCAGAGCGTTGTGTTTGATACGTAATTTCAGTTTTAGCACATTTAATATGTTCAGGCGATGTCCGCTAAGTGCCATGCCCAATTTAAGATCCTGTCACCCTTCACTTAAAAGCGACGAACTAAGCCAAAAGGTATTCTTGCGGGTAAACCGGCCTGTTGGTCTAACGGTTAAGTGCGTCGCCTTTCAATCGAAAGGTTGCAGGTGCGAAACTGGTCACTAGCTAGTCGGTTGTGTCCTTGGGCAAGGCACTTTACGGACATTGCCTGAACCCAGCAGATTAATGGGCTTGTGGGAATCCCACACGTATTTATAATTGTCTTACTGTACATTTTAACAATTAGGTCGCCATGCCATGTGTTCATATTTTGTGCAAGGGAAATTGCGATTAGTTTCCTGACAGCCCAGTCGATGAATTATTTCCCGCTTTCTGATTAACGAGGTCCAAGCCTCGTGTATACAAACATGTGTTTCCTGTTATGTATCTTATATAAACCGTATAAGATTTCGTAATATCAGAGAGCATTTTAGTTAGTCTTCCCTTAGACTAGCTGCTCTCTCAAAACCTTTACCTATACCTACCTAAGCTATGCCTCTTGTGTGCAGCGCTCTTCTTTGCTGCACCTTGCGTAAATACCCAATAAAAAACTTAACCTATGTTCACCCTTCTTTTACTCCGGCAAACCCCGCTAAAACCAGTTGGTTGCTACAGGCTCTACCAAATTGAGGTGATCTGACGATTGCCCGTGTGTTAACCCCCTTGGTTTTTCCATTCACGGGGATAAAGATGAATATCCTATCCTATCCTAAACACATTATTGAAATCACTATAAGGCTGAAAAATATTTAGCCCGTTATTTCTTTGGTTGGTCAACTTATATATGAGTAAGGATCATTCGAAAATTGCCCAGTTACGTCATTAGCCTAAAATAAAAGAAAACTAACAATTCTCCTAACAAGTTTGTGACGCGGTCGTTGTAAAGTCATTGTTGCAAATTTTCGTGTAATAATTTCCCACAATCATTATATATATTAATTGCACCGGTTGTACAACAGAACAAACAACACATTGATCGTCACGACAAACGTCATAAAACGCGGACGCCCTGTTTTATTGCATTCGCGCCCATTGTCACTTTCAGTATAAATTGCCGTGTTTTGTATTTACACATCAGTCCACTTGGGACTCACCAATAGTTCCTTCCAGAACTGATTACCACTGCCTCGTTCATATGTCCACTTGGGACTCACAAATAGTTCTTTTCAGAACTGACTACCATTTATTTGCTGTAAGATGGCAAAACTCATGCCCGTTCGTGTTTTCTTACCGAACCGTTGCGCGAGTCATGAATAAATACGAGTTTAACCCTTAACGTATCATTGATCGTTAGCCCAAATGGTAAGGAACCGACACCATTTTAAACATCTTTAATACCCTGTCTGTAATACAAATGGTTTGCGGCACTACATAAAAACCACACAAAATTTGATGGATGCTTTATGTCATCTTAAAACGTTGGTTTTCGGAGGACTTGCTTCGACTCTCATATTATTGAGTGGCGTGAAAAGAATCTGCAACAATTTGACACTTTCTACTGTTGAATTTGACCCGGAGAGTAGGCCTACTGATTGACATGACAAATTAGTGTAAAGATTAATCTATAGTTCTTTTTTCCTTTCTGAGTGAGGTTTTACCTTTGTTGCGTATTTATTCGATTTCAAGATATCACCAGTTAATGTTTAAACACCCGGTTGGTAGGAAAATTCAAGGAAAATTATTGCACAAGATATACGCCAGGGTTAATTGAAGCGTTGTAAAATCACGGGGACATTGGCACAGTTTTAATTACCGTTAAATTCATGAACCATGTATGAAGTATAGTGCCTCCAGACAAAGCCAACTAGCGAGAGGATGGTTTTGAACCTTCAATTCTTTGCTGTACGCGCAACCACGCAGCCTTTTTTTTCGAAAGGATAGCATAGGATAATATATTCATGTTTTTCCCGTAAATGGAAAAACCGAGGTGGTTAACACACGGGCAATCGTCAGATCACCTTTACGCCCCCGTCGGGTTACCAGAGCAATTGCAGTGTGTTGTGTATGATTCACACGTTCTATTTAGTAGAACCCACTAATTCACTAGGTTCAGGTAATATCTGTTGTGCCTTGCCCAATGGCACAACCGACTAACTAGCGTCGAGTTTCATATCTGCAACCCTTCGACTGAAAGGCGACGTACTAACCCACCCAAACTAATCTGTCAGAAAGAGTGCAGTAATACAGGCTACAAAAGAAGACGATGATTCTTAGTCATTGAAAGAACTCAATCAAATACTAATTAAAACAACTCAATCATACACAATGCACTTTAGTAGCGATTGCATGGCGTTAGGAAAAAAAACGATTCACACTTCTTGCGCGTTTCTATTTACTAGGATACAACATGCATATCCAAAATGTAGCTATATTCTGTTTACTGTTATACACTTTAAACTCGTTAACATTCTCAGTAAGATTTGGTAATTAGTTTGTTTTTGTTTGTCCAGTTATTACGATTAGAACTTACAACAAGATTAATAATACTGAAAAACAAATGGAACAATAATAATAATTAGAAAGATTATAAAACAGTTGACAGTGTTTCGGTGGCTAGGAGAGTATTACAAAACGCAAGGGTATACAATGCTTTAAGAAAAGAAAAAGTAGTCTTTACCGGTTGGTTCTTCAAGGTCCATAGTTGTAAAACAACCAAAATTAGATAACAGGGGCCTATATCGGCATAAGAGTAATTTACTAAATGGGTTTTAAAAAACTTCTGTTTGATTTTTAGGAAAATCCGTTCAAATTGAAAATGATGCTAAGTAGGATAGGACAGGATATTCATGTTTTTATCCCTGTGAATGGGAAATTTAAGGGGATTAACAAAGGGGTAATCTTTAGATTACCTCGTGCTCCCCGTCGGGTAACCTGGGCTATTAATGGTGTATGATTTAGATGTTTCTTGAAATTAGTAAAACACATCATTTTACTGGAGAAAGGCAATGTTCATTAAATGCCTTGCCCAAGGACACAACAGACTAGCTAGTGACCAATTTCAGCAACCCTTCGGCTGAAGGGCAACGGACTAACCCACCAAGCTAATCAATCGTATAAGGTACAATGTTTTCTTGAACAGAATTGACACAAACACAGCATTTGGTTTGTCGACACATAAAAAACAATATATTTGTTCTTTGTTAGTTAATACGTACTGACTCTGTCTTAGTGCAACATTGTGTGCCTGATTTAATCAATTAGATAATTAATTGTCGTCTAGCAAAATATAAGTAACTAAAGTTACTAGAATGCTGGGATATATATATTGCTTTTGTAACCGAGAATATATCAAAACCAGTGAAGAGCTCGTTAATAGGTGTGTAACAGAAAAAACAAATGTACCGAATGGTTAACGCGACCGATACATACATACCTATTCTTTACAAAAACGGTTTTGTCACGAGCCCATCGTGGGTTCAAAACTTGGCTCGGTTAAAAATAGGGAAAATCAACGGTAACAAAACGAAGAACGGTAATGTTTCCAGTTGCTTTAAAAGGTGTTTTCCCTTTTTGTGTTTTTTTATATTTGTTTTTAACCGGGCTAGGATTTGAACACTGATTATGATGGGCTTGTTACCAAGCCGGGTTTTCTATTATGAAAAAGGTACATGTATCACTCACGTTAACCATTCGGCTATACGACCGTACTGTCCCCTACAAATTTTCTTTACTGAGTAAAGTTTCGAACCCATGATGGGCTTGTCACCAGGATCGTTTTTTTTGTATAATAGTCAGTGTATGTATCGTTCGGGTTTACCAATTTTCCAGCCGCAGCAGTACTACCAACTGCCCCCTACAACAACACAGTGCAGAGATCGCGTGTGGCAAAAGCGCGTCCTTCTCGGTGGTTTTGTATTCCGCTGGTGCTGACATCCTTTACTCGAAGCAACACCACTGTGAATCCTGGACCCCGACTTGGGTAGTTTGTCCGCCACTTTCCGTTGTAGGCTTGCTGGCCTGAGCTCGTAAACATTTGATTGTTCTGTAGAATTGAGATGGTATAAGATTATCATGGTTATGCAGGTGATTAAGAAACCACAATGGTGTTACCACATAGGCAAAAGTCAGGTTAAATTTTAAATATTAAAGTAGTACGGACGTGTGGCCAAATGGTTAACGCGTCCCGATACCAATATACTACTCCTATATAACACAAAATCCGAGTAACGAGCCCACCATTGGTTCGAAACTTGCTTCTGTAAAAAATATGTACGAGTACGGACATGTGACCGAATGGTTAACTCGACCGATATACCAACTATAAAAAAAACGGTCTTACAGACAATCCGGTCATGGGATCAAATCTTAGCCCCCAAAAAGTAAAAAAAAATATGTAAAGGAGCGTTATCACGGTCATAGCCAGATTACCTCGCGTCCATAGTTGGGTTACTGGTGATATTGCAGAGCGTGCGCATGGTTGAGACGTTTCTTTAATTTTTAAAGAACCCAATAATTATCTATATTCTATAGGTTCAGTTAATATCCGGTAAAAATGGTCTAACGGTTAAGTGCGTCACCTTTCAATCGAAAGGTTGCAGGTGAGAAACTGGTCGCCAGCTATAGTTGGTTGTGTTCTTGGGCAAGGAACTTTACGGACATTACCTGAACCCAGCGGATTAATGGGTTCTACCAAATTGAAGGAACGTCTCTATCATATACAACATACTGCAATAGCTCCGGTAACCCGACGATGGGCGCGAGGTGATCTGACGATTGCCCGTGTGTTAACCCTCTTGGTTTTTCCATTCACGGGGATAAAGATGAATATCCAATCCAATCCATATTCAGTCTGAAATTGATTAACGACGCCACCAGTGTTGAGTTGTGTGCAGAAAGTCTTAAATGTGTCATCTACAGACAAAGGCGGACAGACCACAATTTATTGCTAAAGTATTAAAACTCTTGTTGGCAGAAGTTAGGCTATATTTGGGAGAAACATTTTGTTAAAAATGTTGTTAAAAACCGTTATGTTAAAAAATGTAATGGTTACCTGAAAGGTTTTTCAATTACGTGTTATCTTAAATTATATGGGTGATAAGTTTAGTTTATTCATTTTTGTCCCAGTATTAAATAATGGCAAATAAAGCAAAGTCGCCAAATATACGCATACTAACAAGTCACATTATCCAGTCCGACAGATTTAGTCTGGTTGTTAAATGCGTCATCTTTTAGCCCAAGGTGGGCGCGAGGTTTCTGACGATTGCCCGTGTGTTAACCCCCTGGTTTTCCCATTCACGGCGATAAACGTAAATATATTATCCTATCAATTGATAAAGCTTAGAATATTGTAATGAATATAAAAAGGGTTGACACAAACCGTTGGGTCGAAATTCATCCCAGTCCAACTTTCCGAGCGGATTCCTCTTATATACGTGGCGTTGACGTAATTATGTACTTTGTAATACATCTCCCCTATTAATTATGTCTAATAACGTTCCACCATATTTTTCGCAGGATTTGTTAGATTGAGCTTTTGTCTGGACGGTTTGAATTCCCGGAGTGGGCATCCAAATGTAGAGGTTACCATACATTATTCCGTTACCCCCTGTCGGGAAAATCCTTTAAATTTCGTTTTAAACGGAATGTTCCAAAATACTGCCGAATGGCATAGTTTGCTTGGCTTTTCAGCCCAAAAGCTGTAGAATCGAAACTGCTCGCTAGCTATAATACGTTGTTCTCTGGAAAGCACTTAGCGGACGATTTCTGGAACCAATGGATTATTGGTTGTTAAATAATCTTAAAAACGACTTTATTAAATATATCACACAGTAATAGTTCGGGTAACTCTGTGGTGGACACGAAGAAAAATCTAATGATTGTCAGTGGTATTCCTCATGTTTAGTGACAAATAAGAATTAAAATATTTTTTCCACTACAATGTTAAAACCTTTAATAGTAAACTTCTAGCTAAAAATATAATGCTGTATACGAAGCAGTCTTACGATTAACATGTATCAACTGTATAAATAAATGCCATTGATAACCAGTCGATAAGAATTTGAAACCCAGCCCGGTAAGAAAATAAACATACAAAAAAGTCTTATCTTTGAGCGGGTATTGTTTAATAGGACTTAAACTAGTATAATAAACTAACGCTCTATGCTAACCTGAGTAAAACACCCAATTCATAACAAGATCCACATTCCAGCCTGAGGACTGGTCAGTTCGCTCCAATTCCATATTAAACCCGTGGATAAAAATGTGGGTGACTGTTACTTTAAATGTGTGTGGCAAAGATGGATCACGAGTCCTTACTGTGGCTTTAACAAAAATGGGTACAGACGTCATACACAACCCGTAAGCGATGAATGCCCTTGTCTTTGGGGAATTCGAGGGAAATTTTAGATCAGGCCTCCCCCTGGGTGGAAGTTGGTAGCTCTGTTATAAAAGAGGAGTTAAAACTACAGATAGAAAATTGTCGTATGGCCGAATGGTTACCCACGATCGAATTCATATATGGAATTCTGTTCCAAAAAGTTTTTGGCGATTTTAAATAAAGGCATACAAAAAAACGTCTATTTAACCAAAAAACCGTACTTTATTTTACATAGCATAATCTTGTTTATCCCCGTGAATGGGAAAATGCGGGGGGCGTTAACACACAAATTTAATTCTCTGTGGCAGTTTTGTATACAGTTATAGACCCTCGTGTACTGTTACTTTATACAAAATTAAACCTTACCTGGTGCAGCAATGTTTAAACCCCATGCAATAACCAACAAGCAAACAAGGTTCATAATTAAATACCTAACCTAACATGCAACGTACTCTGTAGAACGATAATTTATAATCCTTGTCTTACATTACACCTTTTTGTTGGAGAAATTGTTTAATACAGCTAGGCCAATAAACAAAAAAAAACATGTCTCATCCCTTTAGTAACTTTTACCAAAATGTTTGATGTACTAAAAAGGCAATCATCATCCTAGTATATTTACGTAGTTAATTATCGAAGTTACCAGAAATATAAAGGCAAAACCGCTACGTAGACACTACGTTAGCTTTCACTGTAAACTACACCATTGGTCTTTAGAAATTAGTCTACATTAATCATAATGTTGCAAGTTACATCTGCGGCGTTTCCCCACGATTTATAGTTCCCTGCGTGATGTAAGTATTATTGTGCTTTTGCTTATAAAATAATCTATTTACTGTTGCAGTATAGAACATTATATTCACTACTGACAATGCCTTTGATCGATTTATTTTCAGTGGATATACAATGCTGTGCGTATTTAATTTCCTATTATTGGCAGTTTAGTTTATAACTTGTCGAATGTACCTTGTCTCCGTTCTTCTTTTAAATTCTTTGATAATTACTTCGAACGGTAGATGTCGCGCATAAGCCGCTGAATACAGCATTTCCCGATGGCCACACTTGGTAATTTTTGCAAATATGAAACCGCTTATACGATTCCCCTTTGTCGATCGGGTGATCAAGTGGTTAACGCGACCAATACATATACCAACTATTTAAAAACGGTATTAGGAATCAGTTCTGCAAGGATTCGTACTTTACCTCAATAAAAAAACTATACGATTTACTATCTACAGGAAAAAACGTATACATGGTAACCCAGTGGACAACATTTTTACGACGCATTTTTCCAAACTAAAAAACGTGTTGCTATAGCTTTTTCACATATACGCCTTATCAATAGGCTACTAACTATGGTTATATTAATTCAAATAATGCCATTTTTAAGTGCAGGGTTTTAAGTGCATGCAATAATTTCAAATATTCCTTTTAAAGGTCTACACCGAGGTGGAAACACTTTTTAAATCAGGGACCAAAATTAAACCATTCTTAGACTGGCTGACCAATAGATTGAGTCACAGTTTACATACAGTTGTCACTGTTGATAAAAAGATAGAAATACGGTACATTACTGTGTAAAAGCAGAAAGCACTGTTTCGTCAAGCGACGCACAGATATAGCTGTGACATCATAGTTTAGCATGTAGCTGTGACATCACAATTTAGTCTTACAACATGTCGATACATCCGGCGGGCCAGAAAAAAATCCGACAGGCCAAGCCGGATTTGGCCCGTGGGCATGTATGTCAGCAAAAAATTTAACACACAAAAACTGCTACCGCCTCCAAAAGTTTAATTAAGTTCTTTTTCATTTTCTAACAAAGAAAACAAAATCGTTTACTTATGTTTTATTGTGGTGTGGGAGAATTTATTAGAATGCGAAAAACAAATTAGCTAAAAACAGTCAAAGACCCCAGATAGGTGGGGTAGTTACATTTTTACCATGTTTGGTAAGTGGACTAACATTTAACAAAATTTATTGCGTTTTGGAGGCTATGATTGCGAGAAAACAAGAGCACAGAAAAATAAATTATATTTTGCGAGCGTATGAAATTTTACCCTTTAGGTTCGGCCAGTGATATTACCGGGCAATCATAAATTATCTCGCCCCACTGTAGGGTTACCGGAACTTTCGCAGTGTGTTGTGCGTAATATATTGTGTTTTAGTTTAACAAATAAATTGACTAGGTTCAGGCATCGCCCGTTAATTGTCTTGCCTACGTACACAAACGATTACACAGCGTCTATAGTTTCGATTCTGCAAAATGTCGGCCATTTGCAGATTAACCATTCGTTCACACTACCGTTACATTTTTTACTGGGATATGTTTCGAACCCATAATATGGCCTATGCTACATTATAATATGGCCCACATACAAAACAATACAAAAAGTCAGTTAATGCAAATTTGTAGAGAGACCAATGTATAAAACCACCTTTTGTTAACTGATGAGATGATTTTTTTAAGTTTCCTGGCTTTAAAAGCTTATTTCGCCAACAAAACGTAATTCAATTATGCTAACAAATTAAACTTTACCAATATCTCTTAATTTAAGTATGTTACCTAATTAAATACAACTTAAGACGATAGGGCCAACTAACTAAGCAACCTAACTTAATAAGGACATCAAAATCCCCTAAAAATGTATCTCATTCTAAAAGGTTATATTACATCCACTACGTATTAAGCGATTCACACCTACGCATCCATTACTACTACAAATGATACGGCGAAATGACCCCACATGCGTAACACACCTTTTACGCTAATTCTATACTATATATGTTTAACAAGTAATTTTTGATTTTTAAGTTAATGTACACATTTTTAGATTCCTTAAGACCTGTCAGATTACCGCTCTCCCACCACCGGATATCCGTAGGTATTGCAGTGCGTTGTGTTTGAAACGTAATTACAGTTTGAGCACATTTATTAGGTTCAGGCGATTTTGCTAGTAAATATATTCTATCCTATCCCCTAGCCATTTTTTGAAAAAGTGATGTCGTCGTACTGGTTGCAAAAGAACACAACAACACTCTGTAAAAAGCCATTAAACGACGCAATCGTACACAATGGAGTTTGGTAACTTAGCGATTGGCATTGGAAAAAAAGACAAATTAATACTCCTTGTGCGTTTCTATTCACAGGGATACAACATGCATATCCTATAGGTAGCTATATCCTCAGCGTTATTTACTGAAAAGTTGACATTCTCAAATAATATACATTAATTGGGATTATTAATACCGAAAAACAAAAGAAACAATAATAATAAATTTTTTTTTATACAGTTGGCAGTGTTTCGGTGTCTAGGTGACTATTACAAAACGCGAGGGTTTAAAACGCGTTGAGAACAAGGCAAAATTAGTCTTTACCAGTTGGTTCTCTACGATCATTCTTTTACGTTGTTGCCCTTTTTTGTGTTATTTTTTTTAAGTAAGCTAGGATTTGAACCATGATGGGCTCGTCACCAAGCCCAGTTTTCAGTATTACAAAGGGTAAATGTATCACTCGCGTTAACCATTCAGCTATACGACCGTAATGTTCCCTACAACAGCATAGTGCAGAGATCGCGTGTGGGAAAAGCGCTCCCTCCTGGGTGGTTTTGTAGTCCGCTGCTGCTGACATCTTTAACTCGAAGCAACACCACTGTGAATCCTGAAACCCAATTTGGGTAGTATGGCCGCCACTTTCCGTTGTAGGCTTGCTGGCCTGAGCTCGTGAACATTTTATTGATCTGCAGAATTGAGATGGTATAAGATTATCATGTCTAAGCTTGAGATCAAGAAAGTGCAAGAGGGTGTTACCACATACGCAATGGTCAGGTTAATTTTTTAATATGTTAAGGGTACAGTCGCGTGGCAGATGTGTGACCGAATGGTTAATCCGGCCGATACACATACCAACTATAAAAAAACGGTCTTACAGACAAGACGGTCATGGGATCGAATGTTAGCCCGAAAAAAATAAAAAAAAATATGTAAAGGAGCGTTATCACACGATAATCGTCAGATTACTGGTGATATTGCAGAGTGTGCGCATGGTTGAGACGTTTCTTTAATTTTTAAAGAACCCAATAATTATCTATAGGTTCAGTTAATATCCGGTAAATTTCTCGCTCAAAGACACAACTGATTAGCTAGTAATCGGTTTTGAACCCGTCTCTTATAGGTTAAGAGGCGACGCACTAACCCACCAAGATATTCAGTCTGAAATTGATTAACGACGCCAGTGTTGAGTTGTGTGTAGAAAGTCTTAAATGTGTCATCTACAGACAAGGCGGACAGACCACAATTTATTGCTATAGTATTAAAACTCTTGTTGGCAGAAGTTAGGCTATATTTGAGAGGAATCTTTTGTTAAAAATTTGGTTAAAAACCGTTATGTAAAAAATGTAATGGTTACCTAAAAGGTTTTTCAATTACATGTTATCTTAAATTATATGGGTGATAAGTTTAGTTTAGTTTATTCATTTGTGGCCTAGTAGGCTATTTAATAATGGCAAATAAAGCAAAAGTCGCCAAATATACGCATACTAACAAGTCACATTATCAAGTCCGACAGATTTAGCCTGGTTGTTAAGTGCTTCACTTTTTAGCCCAAGGGTTAAGGGTGCAAAACTGGTCGCTGGATAGTCGGCTGTGTCCTTGGGCAAGGTACTTACCGGACATTGCTTGAACCCAGCGGATAAATGGGTTCTACAAAATTGAAGGAACGTCTCAATCAGACGCAACACACTGCAATAGCTTCGGTAACCCGACGGTAGGCGCGAGGTGATTTAATGATTGCTTATGTGTTAACCTCCATGGTTTTTCCATTCACGGCGATAAACATGAATATAGACCCTATCCTATCATATCCATTAATAAAGCTTATAATATAGTAATGAATATAAACAGGGTTGGCACAAACCCCTTGGTCGAAATTCATCCCAGTCCAACTTTCCGAGTGGGCTCCTCTTATATACGTGGCGTTGACGTAATTATGTACTTTGTAATACATCTCCCTATTCATAATGTCTAATAACGTTCCACCATATTTTTCGCAGGATTTTTTAGATTGAGCCCTCGTCTGGACGGTTTGAATTCCAGGAGTAGGCATCCAAATGTAGAGGTTACCATACATTATTCCGTTACCACCTGTCAAAATAAATCCTTTAATCTTCATTCAAAATCAAATATCCCGTGTTCCTGTCGAACGGCATCATTCGCTTTGCCGTCAGCCCAAAGGTCGTAGGATCGAAACTGCTCGCTAGCTATAATACGTTGTCCTATGGAAAGCACTTAGCGGACGATCTCTGGAACCAATGGATTATTGGTTGGTACTAAATCTGAAAGAACGGCTGATTTAAATACTACACACAGAAATAGCTCCGGTAACTTTGTGGTGAACACGAAGAAAAATCCGATGATTGTCAGTTCCTTCTGTTTAGTCTTAAATAAGAATTAAAATATTTTTTCACCTAAATGTTAAAACCTCTAATAGTAAACTTTTAGCTTAAAATAGAATGCTGTATACGAAGCAGTCTTACCATTAACATGTATTAACTGTATAAAAAACGCTCTTGATGACCTGCCGATAAGAGTTCTAAACCCAGCCCGGTAAAAAAATAAATATTCAAAAAAGTCTTTGAGCGGGTATTGTTTAATAGGACTTCAACTAGTATATTATACTAAAGCCGCATACTAACCTGAGTAAAACACCCAATTCATGACAAGATCCGCATTCCAGCCTGAGGACTGGTCAGTTCGCTGCAATTCCATATCAAACCCGTGGATAAAAATGTCGGTGACCGTTACTTTAAATGTGTACGGCAAAGATGGATCACGAGTTCTTACTGTGGCTTTAACAAAAATGGGTACAGACGCCAGACACAACCTGTAAGCGATGAATGCCCTTCTCGTTGGCGAATCCGAGGGAAATTTTAGATCAAGGCGTCCGCTGGTGGAAGTTGGTAGCTCTGTTATAATTAAGAAGTTCAAAATTTAGATATCTTGGATTTCGTTCAAAAAGGTTCTGGGTGGCGTTTTTATCGTAAGGTCAAATACCTAACTCGGTAAAAATGGGAAAACCTTGGGAGTTAACACATGGACAATCGTCAGATTACCTCGCGCCCACCATAGGTTACCGCAGTTATTGCAGTATGTTGTGTATGATTCACATGTTCCTTCAATTTAGCAGAACCCATTAAATGGGCTAATGCAAGGCCCGTTGAGTGCAATACCATAGAATACAACCTAATAGCTACCGACCAGTTTCGTGTCTAATAATTAAGCTATGCGGTCGGTCTAATGTAATCTACATAATTTTCGACTAAAAAGATATTAGTAACACGTCGATCACGGATTTGTTATTTAGCCTGTTTAAAAGTCTTATAATAGACGGTCGTGTGTATGAATGGTTATCGGAATCGATTTATGTACTGCATACATTTTAAAACACGAACATCGTAACAAGGCCAATGCATGCTTTAAACTTAGCCGATAAAAGCATACAAAAAACGTGTATTTAACCAAAAAACGTACTTTATTTTACATAACATAATCTTGTTTACCCCCGTGAATGGGAAAATGCGGGGGGCGTTAACACACAAATTTAGTTCTCTGCGGCAGTTTTGTATACAGTTATAGACCCTCGTGTACTGTTACTTTATACAAAATTAAACCTTACCTGATGCAGCAATGTTTAAACCCCATGCAATAACCAACAAAGCGAACAAGGTTCATAATTATTCTTTAAAACTAAGGCAAATACCTAACCTAACATGCAACGTACTCTGTAGAACGGTAATTTATAATCCTTGTCTAACATTACACCTTTTTGTCGGAGAAATTGTTTAATGCAGCCTTGACCAATAAACAAAACATCTATCTTAACCCTTTTGTAACTTTTACCAAAATGGTCGATGTACTACAGAGGCAATCATCATCCTAGTATATTTACGTAGTTAATTATCGAAGTAACCAGATATATAATGGCAAAACCGCTACATAGATACTAAATCAGCTTGCAGTTTGAACTAGACCTTTGGTATTTATAAATTAGCCTACATTAATCATAATGTTGCAAGTCACGTCTGCGGCGTTTCCCCACGATTTATAGTTTCCTGCGTGATGTAACTATTATTGTGCTTTTGCTTATAATTAATCTACTTACTGTTGCGCTAGATAATTATATTCACTACATTTACTGACATTGGCTTGGAATTATCCATTTTTAGTGGATATTCAATCAACTACTGGGCCCCTGACAAGCCCAACTAATGATTTATGTTATGTTGACGAAATGTGTTATATTTTATATGTTAGCAAAAATAAAACAAACAAAAGCTGCTGCCGCCTCTTAAAGTTCAATCAAATTACAATTTTCCCTTTTTCACAAAGAAAAAAATCACTTATGTTTTTTGCGGTTTGGGGCAATTTATTAGATGCAAAAATACATATTGGCTAAAACACAGCCAATGATTTGATGATCACCACCCCAGATAGGTTACATTTTTACCACCTGTTGTAAGTGGACTAACATTTCACACAATTTATTACGTTGGGGGCTATGATTGCTAGAAAACAAAACCAGAAAAACAAATTTTATTTTGCTAGTATATGATATTTCACACTATACTTTAGGTTTCGGCATGTCCAGTGGTCCCATCAAAGGGCAATCATAAATTATCTCGCCCCAATAAGGGTTACCGGAGCTTTCGCTGTGTGTTGTGCGTAATATATTGAGTTTTAGTTATCGACTAGGTTCAGGCAACGCCCGTTAAGTGTCTTGCCTAAGTACACAAACGATGAGACAGCATCTAGTTTCGATTCTGCAAAATGTCGGCCATTTGCAGATTAACCATTCGTTCACACCACCGTTACATTTTTACTGGGATATATTTCGAACCCATGATGGGCTCGTCACCTAGACCACAAGAATCAATCTTGTTAATTAACTGGACAGGAGACCGTTCCATAATTTACGACTACTCATTCGCTCAGGTATGGATGTCGCTAACCACCAACTCTCGCGGCCATTTTGTGAAACAAAAAATCCAAATTTCATTCGTCACTCTGATTGAACTTACAACCTTTTTGTTATAAAGGTCTTTGCATGATGATAGTGGAGTCATGCCCTAATGAGAAATCTTAAACCCCAGTTACCAACTTGTTAGTCCGTAGAGCCGATGGTAGCGGAAAGTTTATGTTAAGACTATCGTTGACTATATACATGGTTATGTCTTTGGATAAGGCGATTAGCTGATGTCACTGCTCCAAGTGGGTGAGTGGGTTAAACAAAAGGCCACGATAATATCTCGGTCATATCAACACACTGCAATACCTTTGAAACTCCGACTGCGGACAAGGGGTAATCTGACAATTGCCCGTGTGACAACGTCCGCCAAGTTTCACCATCTGAGAGGAAAAATTTTCCTATCATACACGATCCTACTATTTAAGAGTCAAACACAATAAATTGCAATGTCATGGAATGTAATAATTTGACAACGCGTCATCGCTCATTGGAATGCGTCAGAGAATATGAGTGACATTTTCGCCGATGAACCTCAAATCGCCCTTTGCACGCGGTTAACAAATAAAAAAATTACGAAATCGATCTTTGCCTATGTACAGAGCACCCTGTTTTGTTGTATATGGCTTTTATATCGCTTCTTTGCAAATCGTCTGAATAAGTCAACTTATTCTTCAACGCTACTTTGAAACAGGTTTGTATACTAGCAGGATGAAGAGGCATTGTTTTATCATAAACCAACACTCGACGTTAATTATTGACAGAACTATGACACCCGAGTGCTAATTAGATTCCATACGATAGCTGGTGCTGGTTGCTGTGAGGGTGCATTAGACAGAGAATAGAATAGGATATGTGGGAAATACGAGTTATTATACGCGCAATCAGATTACCCAGCGCCCATTGCATGACTCATTGCTTTGTGTTGTGCATGATTGAGATGTCCCTTAAGTTATAGAAGTCCCTTAATCCATTTATACAGTACTCTGCTCAATTGTCTAACCGGTGGTTGATTTAGCTTTAGAACAGGGTTTTGAAGCGTGTCTGTATCTTTGCTTTTCCGTAAATCATTTACAACAAGTAGTTTAAATGTGGTGTTGGTTAATTACAGTTTTATTGCCGCCAGTCTCACTTTTACTGCTGTTTATATTTGATGTGTATTCGAAAAAGTTTGTTTAAGCACACGAAATGTTAAGTTTTACAGT
Source organism: Ciona savignyi (assembly GCA_000149265.1). Classification (NCBI taxonomy): domain Eukaryota; kingdom Metazoa; phylum Chordata; class Ascidiacea; order Phlebobranchia; family Cionidae; genus Ciona; species Ciona savignyi. The sequence continues at coordinate 730,783 of CH001689.1, read as the reverse complement.
GAAGTAAATTCTAAGGTTATTTTTCTAGGAACCTTTATGTGAAGTCGTTTGACAGAAGTATTTCCAGAGCACCTTAGTTCGTTGCCAAAGTATTTCAGGCGTGAGTGATGCAGGATTAAGCCTTCATATTAGCGAAATATGTTTTAAACTTGTGGGCTTGTTACTATATTTGTATTTTTGGCATGTTGTGTATAACTCGGTGGTGTTAAATATTCGTTCGCACAACCATCTGGTAGTCTTGATTCTTAAAAGAAAAACATACTAGCAGTGGATGTAATGCTAGTATTTTTATAAAGGGACGTATTTATCAGGTTGGCATTTTCCTGTGATATTTTTAGGTGAGTAAATTCTTCGCGTCGCAGTAAGTAATTCTGAGGATTTTTCTTTACTAAGATAGAATAGAATATTCATGTTTTAACCCTGTGAATGAGAAAACGCGAGTAGGTTATCACACGGACAATTGTCATATATATTACTTTGCGAATACGTTAAGGAGCATTATTATACGGGTAATCGCTGGAGCAAAATACCGGATGATTTGGTGGGAGTATAGTAGAGATACCTTAACCACGTGAGGGCGATTTCTGGTGATTTATCGATTTTTCTCTTTTTAAGGATTATTCGGTCGTCTGTCCGAATGGTTTGCGCGACCGATACATATACCAATTTCTATACAAAAACTGTCCTAATGCCCAGCCCATCATGGGTTCGAAACTGGGCTTGGTAAAAAAGGATTATTCACCAAAGCAGAGTTGTGGCCGAATGGTTAACATGTCTGATTTACATACAGAATCGCTATAACAAAAAACAATCGGACATAACTGTTCTAAGCACCACATTCCAGTAAATACCGAATCGTTATAATAAAAAAAGTAAAAATAGGAATTCTTAACAAGTCTCCATTTTTGTAAATATTAGTTTAGCACTGGAATGTGGTGCTTGGAACAGTTATGACCGATAGGTTACCGCGACCAATTTATAACACAGCACTCAAATTAAAAACGGTTTAGTGGTGGACCGGCCCATCACGCATTCGAAACTTAAAGCCAAGTAAAAAACACTAAAGTTTTTATTATTGTATGTTGTCCTCTATTCTTTGGGATATAATTTATTTCAGAGAGAAAGAAACATTCAATTATTGGTTTGGCTTATAAGTTTTACGGCGTTGCTAAACTACCGATATACAAAAAAAATACTAGTAGGCCTAACCATATTTGAACGAGATTTACTCGTCCTGGGATATACACAGGTAATTAATATCGTGCGGATACGAAGGCTGGTTTTGATTTCGGTTTTTCGTGTCTGACGCACGTATGCTGGAGCAAAGAGCATTTTGGAAAAGCGAATTTCTAAATTTGTTTCATATCTTACTGTCCACACTAATCGATTACTTTAAGTGTGTGTGCGTGGGTATGTACCACCATGCGACTTGCCTTAACTGAGTGGATTGATGGGTTCAATCCAAATTGAAGAAACGTGTCAAGTCTACAAAACACACTACAATTGCTTCGGCAACCCGACGGTGAGCGAGTGTAAATGTGGCGACTCGTTTTTTTGCAAACACTCGTCACTTTATGCTTACCAATGGGAGATTAAGATACTATTAAAATTTTATAATCTTCAATTTGTTTTAATTCAATTTTGCATTGTCATTTGGCGTTCGTTCCATTATTTAAATAATACTGCGAAGTACAACCCACGAATTCAGCGCTTAGCTAATTACAAATATCATATTGGTAGTACTGTGGTGTGGTCAAATGGTAAAAGCAACCGATACATATACCAAATTATACACAAATCGTTCTCAGCAACCAGCCTATAGTGGATTCGAAACTGAACCCGGTAAAATCAAATATCGTGATGGTAAAATGATTAATGACAATTTTAGGTGCTGTCGCAACGTTACGTCTACGCGCTTAGTCTGATAAGTTGTCAGCTCTTAAGTTTGCTTTGGAGGATTATACTAACATGAACCCCCTCCAACGTCAAAATGCCAACAAAAGGAATTTCTCAGTATTGGTACCATTGCGCAACAAGTTACACAATGTCACATTGTAGCAGTTTTTATAAATAAATTCTACGAACGAGTACTTCACAAACCTATCTCAAAGCTAAATCAACAGATATGTAAGCAGTAAAAGGGACAGTCAACTTAATCTAATTGCTTTTTATTTGATCTGTGATGTAATAATTGGTCGTCAAATGTATATTTCAACAACGGTCGTTGCTTAATTAAGTTGCCCGGATTTCATAGAAAACGTATTGTTCTTATAATAATGATGGAACGATAAAATTCATGTAAATTATTTAAAATCCTTATTTGTTTGGTCAGTGGCGTATTGATTAAATAACAGTAAACAGAGGAAAGAAAAACACAATGTAAAACAAAATTTGAAAACAAACATTCGTTTTGCTGGTCATTGTGACTTTAAAATGACTTATCTTCTGTACATATTGATGAATTAATACACGCAATATAAATGGACAATATAATACTCTAAACAAATAAATGTGTTTAAATTCACAGTAAAACATATTTAAAATCTATAAAACGCGATTCGAGGCATTTTATGCTTTAACTTTTATTTGCACTTTGAGCAGGTCAAAAAAAAGAATTTTAGAGCTGCAATGATGTATTAAGAATGATTAAACCATGAATAACATACAAGATGTGGTTAACAGGCGCCCGAAAACCGGGTCTTCGGGCCATGTTATTTCTTACAAGGATATGACTAGTCTGGACGAGATGCTTGAGAGTCGGCGAATGCGTCGCATCTCCATTATCAACGATGGGAACTGCCTCTACCACGCGGTGTCGCACCAGCTCCGGTTGCTAGGGGAGGACGTGTCGGAGTTCGAAGTGAGGGAGACTTGCGTGAAGTACCTGCGCTCGAATCGACGCCTAGGCAAAGTCGAGTGGATGAAAGCGATCGACTCTAATGAGACGAAGTCCGAATACCTGGAGCGCCATTCCTGCGACCGAGAATGGGCTGATGACGTCATGCTGATGGCGGCCGCGTCAGCGTTTGGTTACGTCATCAAGTTGGTGACGTTGAAGAAGAATTTTACAGTGTTGCCGAATAGAAAGCTCTGTGATGAACAAATGGTGCTGGCGAAGCTATCCGACCACCAGTACGTGAGCGTAGAGAAAGACGATTCAACTGACCTCAACCAGGAATTCACCATTTTTGAGTTGACACCGACACAACGATCAGAGCCAGCCAAAGTCGAGGACAATAAACACAACCACTCATTCAAAGGCCACAATAAACACAACCATTCATTCAAAGGCCACAATAAACACGGCCAATCAGCCAAAGGTACGTTGTTTTTGTGATATCCCCGCTGCTATTGGGTTATTTGCTATAAAGGTTAGTTTTTTATGCTGTGTATGTTTATAAATATTGGGCCTTACTTCGAATCCAGGGTCACTGGTTCCTTCGCTTGTTGTTTATATGAATCGATTACATTGACCGTTCTCACACATATATACTGGGCCTTGCTTCGAACCCTGAATCGCTCGTGTCTTAACAAGTCCTGCTTTTTGTACGTGACAATGTGGCTTTGACCTATCTGCAACACACCCAGTCTATTTACTACTTCATTTTTTATCCCGAACTGGTTTCGAACCAACGACCAATAATCCTAAAGTTTTAAACCTATGATGGCCTTGTCACCAGGAATGGTTTTAGTATATAGGAGTCGGTATGTATATCGGTCGCGTTAATTATTCACCCACATGACCGTGTATAAAACTTGTTTTTGTTTTTATTACCAGGCTAAGTTTCGAATCCATGACTGGATCGTCAATAAGACAGATGTAGCACAGAATTCGGCATATGTACCGGTCTCGTAAACCATTCGGCCACGATACACATGTTATATGAACTTGATGTTGGAATCAGTCGCAATAACAGTTTCACCACGCACGTAGTCACTTAATACACTTCTCAGATTGAGTCGTTGGAAAGTTGCCTTTTTCAGTGACGCACTGTCCGGTTAATGATTAGCGCATTATTTACAACCCGAAGAGCCGAGTGAAATTGAACAACGAAGTAACTTCACTTCATTTCAGGAAAACAGCGACCAGAGAAACTTGCTGGAATAATGAATGGGCCGGGAATGGGCCCTTCAGAATGGAACGAACCGTTTTTAGACCAGCAGCAAGAGTAAGAAGATTTTTTAACAAATAATCTAAACATGAAAGTAATATTTACGGATAAATTTAAATTATTTTTTACGGCGATAAATTTTAGTCATTTTTGAATTTGTCAACGAGGATAATTATTAGATTATTTGCCAAAGTTAGTTAGACCTACATTAATTTTGTTTCAATACATTTCAGTTGTGTTTGTCTGTGTTTAGCGGTCAAGTCTATCACACATTGCGGTTGTTTAAGGCTTTTTATCAAATTTTATTCCAAATTACCATTCAGCCGTTTAATTCATTTGTCTGTTAATCAAATGTTTCATTTAAGATCCAAATTGTAAAGTAGTCTAATTGTTTGAAGTTTAATTAAATTCTGATTTTTTAAAAGAGTATTTATTTATTCTCCATTTAATCAAATGTTTCATTTAAGATCCAAATTGTAAAGTAATCTAATTGTTTGAAGTTTAATTAAATTCTGATTTTTTAAAAGAGTATTTATTTATTCTCCATTTAATCAAATGTTTCATTTAAGATCTAAAGTGTTAAGTAAGCTAATTGTTTGAAGTTTAATTAAATTCTGATTTTTTCATAGAGTATTCATTTTTTCTTTATTTAATCCTTTTTTATTTAACATTCAAGTCATAGTAAGTCGCGCGCTAATCATAAAGAAATTAAGGAAATATCGCCTTAAACCAGAGAAATGATGAATTGAAACAAAAATTATACAAACGCCATGATAATACCTATACACATTGTACT
>CH001689.1:691782-714392 GCA_000149265.1 Ciona savignyi | reverse complement strand
CTTTATTTTGGTACTTCAATATCAAAAGCCTTTAGTTAAGAGATTGTTTTAGTTTTTTTAGTTTAGTTTATTTTTTGTTTCCATGATGAAAATATGAACAGGACCTTTGATAAAAATTTGGAAAATGGGAAAAAAACGGCAAAACGACAGTTGTTAGAACACGTCTAAAAATCGTCTAAAAAACAAAACATTTCTTTTTATTGTGATCCTTTAATTATCAAAATATTTAAGTTTGGGGATTGTTCTTTTGTTTACATTAAATAAACGAACTAAGGATAGGCAATAGAACAAAATTAACATTTATTTTCCATTGCAACAATTAGGTGCTTATAAACTGTGATTTGAATTTTTTTTGCTTTTTACTTTTCCTGCCACTTTTATTAATGTTTATCAGAAATGGTTTTTTATGCCTGGCAATAAAAAAAAAAAAATATCAGATATTAAATAAACAAATTCAACAATAAAATTAATGAACTAAGAATAACCAAAAAGATAAATGTGCATGAATCAATGTGCCACAAACAGTTAACACAAAGCTGCTTAATTTTAATATTGATACTTTTTGGAAGTTCAACAACAGTTTATTGGTTATAGTGGAATATTGTAACATTTCGAAATGTTTTAAGATGAAGAGTGGAAAAGGGTATTTGGATGGAATATTTTTTCATATTTTATCCGCATAAATGGGTAAATGCAAAGGTCATCATTACACAGGCAGTTGTCAAATTACATCACTTTCATCACTCTGATATACTGTGATACAATTGTAATGACCATTACTTAACTGGGTCTGGACAATGTCTGATAAGTACCTTACCAGAGGACACAACTGACTAGCTAACGACAGGTTTTAATTTTGCAACTTTTCAGTTAAAAGGTGTCGCCCCAACCCACCAAGATATTACATCGAACTTTTGATCTTACAATCTTTCAGCTGAAGATTAAGTCACCTGTGTTATGCTGCTTTTTACTATTCTTACCTTAAGAATAAACATAAATATCCTATCTTCAGTAAAAACCATAAACCCATGTTGTCCCAGGCATCGAAAGCGCTGGTCCCAATGCATGTACATGTACTACATCCTCGGATACCTTCAAGCCACCAAGAAAGCTTACAAACTTGATGACGTGTTCCTCCTGGCTCTGGATGGGGATGTTGACTTTCAGCCGAATGCTGTCCTGCTCTTGTTGGATCGAATGAAGAGGAATCCGGATGTCGGAGCTGCATGTGGGAGGATCCATCCAACAGGTCGATTGATCACTTATCTTTTAGTATATAAACACACATAGTTGATAAACCAGATGGTATGTGGTATATAAACATGCGTACTTGGTGCAAGATGGAATTTAAACACATATAGTATTTCTGTTATATAAACTAAATTTCTGTTATATAAACGTTGTCCAGCCGGTTATTCTGGCAGTTAAGTGCGTCGCCTTTCAATCGCAAGGTTGCAGGTGCGAAACTGGTCGCTAGCTAGTCGGTTGTGTTCTTGGGCAAGGCACCTGAACCCATCGGATTAATGGGTTCTACCAAGTTAAAGGAATGTGTCTTTCATACACAACACACTGCAATGGCTCCGGTAACCCGACCGTGGTTGCGAGATGATCTGACGATAACCCGTGTGTTAACCCCCTTGATTATCCCATTCACGGGAATAAACATGAATATTCTATCCTAGCCTAGATGATACATGGTATATTAAGATGTGTTCTTGGCGCTGGATGGTATAAAAACACATCATGTTTCTCAGACTTTAGTTTTTTTCCAGTCATCTTAAAGTATGGGTCATAAACAATTATGTTAAAGTATGTAATAAATGAAAAAAATTAACTAGTTCTGAAATATTAAATGTTAATTAAAAACTTAATCAAAATAACTTGAAACCACATGTTGCACATTAACACTCTAATTAAAATAACCAGAAAGCTAACAACGTTTTTAAGTGGATTTTTTTTTTAATTTTCACTATTTTTTTTAATTTTTCGAGAATTTCTGTCTTCTTAGATATTTTAATAAAGTTATACCAGTCTGCATACATTAGATTTTAAAAATACCAATGTGTTAAATGTGCTCCTTTTCTCAGGTTCCGGTCCAGTTGTATGGTTCCAAAAATTCGAATACGCCGTTGGACATTGGCTCCAGAAAACCGCCGAACATGTACTTGGATGTGTGCTGTGCAGTCCTGGTTGTTTCAGTATGTTTCGAGCCAGCGCCCTTGTAGATGTTAATGTCATCAACATGTACACTACGAAAGCTTCAAAGGCTCTGCATTATGTACAGTGGGATCAAGGTAGCACTTTTTTAGAATCATATGGTTTGAGTTTGGTGTAGGAGAGGATAGGGTATTTATGTTTATCTCGTTGAATGGGAAAACCAAGGGGGTTAACACACGGGCAATCATAAGATTACCTTGCGGCCACCGCCGGGTTATCGGAGCTATTGCAGTTGTGCTAAAGGCAAATATCAGTAAGATTAATTATTTACAAAACATAATACACCCCTTTAGTCAGAGAATGGCAGTTTTTAACCCAGCTACCAACTGGTTGGTTATGTCACTGGGCAATGCACTTGTTGAATTTTACTTAGTGGGATACTGTATAACAAATGATTAAATGTCTTAATTATTTGCAACACAAGGTAATAGCTTCGGTAATTTGGCAAGGGGCCCAAGGGTCTATTACTGGTGTGATACGTAGCGTTATAACTTGGATTTGTAAATTTTTACTGCACACCAGGATATGAATCAGTATCCTAACCCATCCTATAAATTTCTGTAACAGAGACTAGCACTTAGCTTAGGCAAATATTAGTAGGACTATTAATACATGGAAAGTGTACAAAACGCAATAAAATCTAACCTTTGGCTGTGCTACAATTTAACGACACTAAAATCTAACTTTGAAAGTTGTGCATCGTAATGATATTATAGTAGGATTAATGGGTTTTGGCCATTGTAACACAATAATAAAATTGCTATTCGTTGTTTACTGAATTTATGCCTAAAAATATGATATTCAGAAAAATGAATATTCAAATTTAAATAAAGATTCAATGAAATAATTGGTCCTTTGACACATTGTGAAAAAGTTCAAGGATATTTTATTTAATGAAAATGAAAAAAAGGTAACCAAAAGAGCTAGATTAACTAACATCACTTTATTGACATTTGTATTTTATTTATTATCAAATACGGCTATAACCTATTTACTCTTATTTTATGAATATTAACCTAGAGAAAGTGGCTATATTGAAAATACAATCCACAATTTAAATGCTTATTTTTATTTTGTGGCGGTTTTATTAACATTAATAGTGCCATTTCTTATTCGCTTTTCACTCAAAAAAATATCTATTTCCTTCATCTTTTTAGAAAAAATATCTTAGTTGTCTTCAAGATTGTTTTATATTTTTTATAAGATAAACATGGTTCAAAGTGCATATTTCCTCTAAGGTGAGGACAGATGGTTATGCACCTTGCTGTTGAAACAAGGTTGGAGAATTGAATATAGTGCAGCATCTGATTCTTTTACTTTTGCTCCTGAGGAATTCAAAGAGTTTTACAACCAACGTCGTCGGTGAGTTATTTCATTGCAATAAATAAGCAAAATTGTTCAGCTGCTGTAAAAGCAAATTCCTGCAACCTTTTGACCAGAAATGTAGGCCAATAAAGTCATGTTTGTCAGACTGGTTAGTCTGGCGGTTTAGTGTGACGCCTTTAACAGAAAGATTAATGGGTTCTACCAAATTGAAGGAACATGTCTATCATTCACAACACAATGCAATAATTCCGGTAACCCGATGATGGAGGCTAGGCGATCTGACTATCTCCCGTGTGTTAACCCCCTTGGTTTTCCTATTCAAGGCGATAAACATGACTATCCTATCCTTACATCAATGTTGTTAATTTAACCTTCGCCCCGGCCACTTTCTGTGTGTTTTACGTCCCTGGAAAATCACTGTCTTTTCTATATTTTTGGTTTGCGAAAGTTATATATGTTTCACGACATGTTTTTCATGATTTATTTGCCTCATTAGTTGCCACAGGGTTTAAGCAATGTCTGCAACCTGTCTAAATCCTTATTACAAATATTCAAATTAAACAGTAGGGAGAACTATATACATATCATCCCCATTTGAGCACGTTCCACAAACTTTTCATTTTGATTAACGGGGTTGAACCCGCCATCACCTCCCGTCTGATATTTGCACTGAATTTTTATTATTTTAACGAGAAATTGTGTAACACGATTAAAGCATGTTGCAACTTACCTTATTAAAAATATTTCATTAGATTTTTTTATTTCAGACTGTAACATAAAAGCTACGGATTATAAATTAAACAAAAACTGAACTAGTTATAAACGGAATTTTAAAAATTTAATTAGAAATCAAACGATGTACCGGTATAAAAGTCAACAGAAATGTCTGTACCTTATGGAACTGTAATAGCTGTAAAAATTGGACTATTGACCTTAATTATCTGCCGATAAATCCTTCAATGTGAATACACCCACCCACTAGAATACAAAGCACAAAACTTTACGTCTGTGTGTAAAGATAAAAAATCTGACATTTTTTTACGTACTAGTGAAATATTGGGTTCTACCAAATTAAAGAAACATCTCAATCATACACAACACACTGAAATAGTTCCGGTAACTCGGTGGTGGGCGCGAGGTAATCTGACGAGTGCCCGTGTGTTAAACCTCTTGCGATTTTCATTTACGGGGATAAACTTAATATTCTTTCATATTCTAAAAAGAAAACTTATTTCCAGCTGGGGACCTTCAACAATGGCAAACATATTTGACATCCTGATTGACGCCAAACTTACTGTTAAAAACAACGTCTATATTTCATGGGGATATGTTTCTTACCAGGTATCAGAATATTTGATTGGATTTCGTTGGGTTTATTTTCTGTAAAAGAAAATTTTAAGATGGTTGCATTGATAATTACCTTTTTTGACCAGTAAAACCTGTATTTCACCATTGCATATTTTTACCCCTCGGGGTAAACGTTTTTAACATCCTAGCATATTCCGACCCCAAGAATAAACTTTACTATCCCGTCTACCTTAAGTCAAAATTATCTTCATCACTTACCCCACAGATTGGTCTCATGATTTCCTCCATTCTTGGTCCCGCCACAGTAGTTATGATCGTGCAGGGAGCGTACCAATATGTGTTTAGTTGGAGCGCCGCTGTTTCGCTGGTTGTTTCATTGATACCTGTCATTATATTCATCATCCTCTGCTACACTACTTCTGCAGATACCCAGGTATGCGATTGCTATTGGATTAGAATATGATTGTTTACCATATCTACAAGACACTGAATGGTCAACCCATAGTCTAATAGATTGTGAACTGCTTTAATAGATATGAACACAGTGTTTTTTTGTTTTATAAAGCCAGTGGTTTAATGGTTATGCACCCAGCGGTGTAATGGGTTAATATACAAAATGGTGTAATGGCTTATAAATGCACCCAATGGTGTAATGGGTTGAAAAAAACTGGAAACTTTTTTTTTGCTGTATTACACTACAAAAGTTCTACTACTTAAATGTTAAAGGTGTGTTTTATGGCCTGCTAGTGTTGTATTAAGTTTAACGCTTAAATTTTGAGGGTTTTAAGTTTTTATTTCATTTGTTTTCTATCGGTATCAGAATGTATGAAACATTCATATCATCAGATTGTTACGTAAATCCTGGTCACTTATTAACTGGAAAAATTAGCTTTACTCTATAAGCGTCCGTAAATATCACAGTGCATATTAATCTCTCCGCGCGAGCAAATTACATAGTTGGTATGTCCGGTATCATCAACTTCTTTTTAATGTCCACTATTAAATATCAGTTATTATTGTTGACACTGCAGGCGGTCAGTTTACCTGGACTCGGACATTCTTGTTTTTATCACAGGGCGTTGGCCAGTTTGTTGAGCCGCGCTTCTGTAATCTACAAACTGTCACCAAACGCAATAATAAATTTAAATGAACTAAGTTTATTTGCGCATCATAAAACTGTCTTCAGAATTTTTCCGCTGACGTATCTGTCCACACAAATCTAATATTTGTTTAGCCCATAATGTTTAATGACAAAGTACATGTTCCTCTGGCAGTTCTCCGAATTTCGTTACATTCTTGTAAACTAGTTAATTATTTTTTTAAGAATTAATCAAGTTTTGGTATGTTAAATGGTATTAGCTTGACCGAACTGATGAACCATGGTAACAACTAGGCCATGAGTCACTTGACCTTTTAATTCTGCATTCCTGGTCGCGTCCTATAACATTTGATTAGTTGTTGGTATAAAGCAGGGGTCGGCAACCTTTTGCACTTAAATAGCAATTTTAGCCGATATTCCACAAAATAAATATCACTGGGAGTCGAAAAACTGATAATATTTTCGCAATAAAAGGAAACCAACACTGTGTGAGATAAATATGTGAGTGATCTTCTGTTTGGTTCATTTATGCATGGGTATTAAACTTATTAAGCACTCGCTACAGTAGTAATACTATATTAATTTGAAACGTATTACATAAATTAAAGAGCCGCAAGCGACTCCAGAGCTGCAGGTTGCTGACCCCAGGTTTAAAGCTTATATGTTAACATGAAGTCAAACAGGCTTCGTCCGGCCCGGTGGTCTAGCGGTTAAGTGCGTCGCCTTTCAATCGAAAGGTTGCAGGTGCGAAACTGGTCGCTAGCTAGTCAGTTGTGTCCTTGGGCAAGGCACTTTACGGACATTGCCTGAACCCAGAGGATTATTGGGTTCTACCAAATTGAAGGAACGTGTCTATCATATACAACACACTGCAATAGCTTCGGTAACCCGACGATGGGCGCGAGGTGATCTGACGATTGTCCGTGTGATAACCCCCTAGGTTTTCCCATTCACGGGGATAAACATGAATATCCTATCCTATCCTATCCTAAATTCTTTTTTTAGCACGACGCTAAAAATAAACATTCATTACTCCTAATTTAATATAATAGGTTAAGCAAAAACATTATGTCTATGTGGTAAACTGGGAATTGCTTTAAATCAACTGCCCATGATATTCTGACAATGTGTTATAACCTTTTTTGATAAACATGGATATCTTCTCTTAACAAAACATTTAATTAGTTTACAGTTTGATTTAAGATTAGTATGTTTTAATGTCAAGAAAATATACACTATTATTAAAATTACTGAAAATGAAATAAAATGACAGCAATAAAATATAGTAATCTAGAGCAGTGCTCCACAACCAGTGTGCCAAGGCACACTACTGTACCACAAGACAATGCTGTACCACAAGACAATGCTAGGGCCGTGGGATAATAACACAATTTTTTTAAACAATATTTTTACCAAAAAAAAGGATTTTAGTTTTTGCAAATTTGAATATTACGACTTTCGGACACTTTGCTAATATAATATTAAATGTATATAGCTTGTCAGAAGACCTTCAATAGAATTAGCTTCCATTGTACAATTTTGACTGCAATGTGCTGTCAAACTTGGTAAATTCTAAATGTGTCTTGAGTGAAAAAGGTTGCAGATCACTGGTCTAAAAAGTATGTAAAAGCCATTTGTGGTAAAATACTTATAAGTCTTTAATAATCTTACCACCCCTTGAGGACTGCCTTTTTTAGAGTTCTCCCAAAATCTTTCATGATTCCCTTGAAATCTTAAAGTAAAACATGTAAAAAAGTAGGGTGGCAACTGACAAACCATATCGATAGTCATTAAAACATTGCAACCCAGAAGAGGAATGTGCCAGAGGTAATGAAATACCTAAAACTTGATTTTTCTTAATTATTTCACCATTGTACTTGAGACAAATAGATCCATTATAACCAACACCTACTTTTCACCACAGGTGGCAGTAGCGGGTATCTTGACCATCATGTATGCATTGGTGATGATGGCTGTTATTGTTGGAGTTGTTGGAGCCATGGCAACAAACTGTAAGTCAACTTATTTCGCAAACCGTTATTTTCTCAATACGTAAAAACGCCTGCCAGCTGAAAATGCGAGATTTTATAATACATTAGTGGTCCCAGTGTGTCAATGTGGGCCCCACCCTTATCAATGTATCATTATCATGTGTCGTTTATCGGCATTATCAGCTGAAGTTGTGGGCTTTTCATATATACATAGTGGACCCAACCTTTATCAATGAAATGTATATATGGCTGCCTCATGCTCAATGCCACCCTGTTCTGTAGACATATATATCGGTAACATTACCTCTGGTATCTTACATGTTTATACCTAGATAAATAATTTGCTTTATTTTCTATCATTTTTTATTCTGATTCTGAATATAAATGTATAAGATGTATTTATTATGAAAAAGAAACATAATTTTGTATTTTTGGATAAATACAGTAAAAAAAAGATTTAAAAACGTAGTTTTAGACATTTAAAAACTATAAAGAAAGACATCAGTGTGTTTATACTACAAGCTTGCATTTGATAATGGCGTTAATATTAAGCAGGGTCGGGTCATAAAATAGGTTTAACAAGTCTAAATATTACATAGTGACTAAGCTTCTTGTTCCCTGTTATACCATATGCATTTACCGACATGTTACAGCTACCATAGTTTTGCCGTTTATTTAACCTAACTTTTAAAAAATTAATTGTACCATTCTTCTTTAATGTAATAAAGAAGTTAAAACTAAAAATAAGCTTGCAGCAACACATAGGCTAAAAAGATAGGAATGGAAGCTAATGCTTTTTATTGGATGCAATTCGGGCAATGGCTTTAATTCTTTTTTTTTGGGTCAACTATTAGTCAATTTCTGTACTTAAAAACATAATCTTATTTATAACTTTTTAGATTAACTATTTGCTTACATGGTTTATTACCTTGTGTTTCTTTCAGAATATTGTTATAAAAATACTATTTAAATTATTGTTTTATTTTTTTCCTTTTTATACCAGGTTTATCTTAGAAAAGACACAAAAAATTAAATGTTTTGTTTAATCTTTCCGTATATACATACTTAAAACATAACAACCGGTAATTATTCTTTTTGTCACAACATATATTTGCGTGATTTGTTTAGGCAATGAAAGCCATGTCATGTCATAGGTTTAGGTCACGTATTCAATTTAGAATTCATTTGTGACACTCTTTTTTATTTGTCACAACGTTTAGAGTATTACATTTTCTCCTGAAAGTAAAGCCACATACAATATCATTTAAGGAGCAATAAAACAGACTTAATAATAGTCATTATATTTTGCCATTGTTACACATAAGACAAAGGAGAAAATATGGACATAACATGAAGCATATTAAATGATTACCACTGAACATCCAATATTTTTCTAAGAGTTTTTCCAATAATTTTATGTTCATGCTTACACAAAAACCCACGGAGTGACGCCTTGATAACAAATTGACTTGTGCAAATGATCATAAACCACATATCAATACAGACTATGGACCCATTAACATAACCTTAATCATACTGTGTAAAGGAAAATGGGAAATTTTATATTAATTAATAACCCAACCCTAATGGCATTATGAGTAATGAGAATTTTTTACTTTTTACGTCATTAATTAAAAAAAGAAAATGAAAAAGAATAAAAACAAATTTGTAAATATGACCTGTGTGCTAACGTTCGCTGCTTTTTTTTCTATTAACAGGTTTAAAACAAGGATATTCTTTATCACAAATTCCTGTGTTTTATATCGCCATGTATTTTTTAATTTAAAATGATTAGCAATGATATTCCATTCTAACAAAGATACATAGTAAGCATTAAACACAACATTTTTTACAGCCATTCTCGATCCCAACAATTTGTTCATGATAATGCTGGTTGGTCTGTACGCCATAACTGGTATTGTCCACCCGCAAGAGATGATGTGTTTGATTCATGGGATCCTGTATTATCTATGTGTGCCATCTGCCTTCATTTTCCTCATGGTTTACAGGTGTGTTTAGCTATAAATGTGTTAAAGAATTTAATTTTTTGATATAGTTTTTAAGTGTAATTACGCATTTTGCTAAAGGTTGTTTAGAACTTGTGGTTAAGCCTATGTCAACGACTTGTTTAGAAACATTGGGTAAAAGTGTTAAAATGGTTACCTCTGCTATTGGGAGTGTGTTGTATATAAAAACTTACATATTGTATTAGTTCAACCCATTTATCTAAATGTGTGAGCGGATAGGATATTCATATTTATCCCCATGATTGGGAAACCAAGGGGGTTAACAGACGGGCATTGCCTGAACCCATTCTCAAGGATAAACATTTATATTCTATCCTATGCCATTTTTGGGCATATTATATCATCAATAATGTTATGAATTACAAAAATAGTCAATCATTATCTGTGCCACACTCTATGCATTTGTATGTATTTTCCTATTGTAACAATAGTCATATAATGTAACGATCTGATCATAAAATGCATAACATGGCTGATTAAAGATCATTTCTCACAAATCATTTGCATTGAGCTTTAGTAGCTCAGTGTTTAGATCGTAGAAAATATATTCCCTATTTCCTACACTGGTGGAAAAAAGTTACTTAAACTTGTCCTTGGTGATCAAATAAAAGTAATTTAAAGGTTAACCATCATCAATCCTGCAGATTTTTTCTGAACCTTCTGTGGGGCTTATTATAATAAATATGTCTCTAATGGCCATTAAAGTAATTTTTACGTCTCAACAAGTTTTAACGTTTATCAATGTTACAGCTTAACCAATATGAACAACGTATCATGGGGAACAAGGGAAAACAAAACAGACGCTCCTTCAGGACCCGATGCCAGCGCTCAAGCTCTAGAGGTATTTTCATTTTTTACCTCGGAGCATATTGCTTGGACTTAGATTATTAAAGCAAAATTATATGTATTCAACGTGGTTCCCAACTCAATTTAACAACCTTGCACCTGAAAAGCCGACGAACTAACAAATAAACATGTGTGCGTTGAACTTTAAAATAAAAATTTACTTCATTTGACAGGAGGTTGCAAAGCAGCAAGGAAAGTCTTTTCAACTAGGTCCCAGTGGTTCGATATATGACGGCCCCACTTCTTCCAATGGGTACTACAGCTGCGGGCTTGGCAACATGTGTCAGTGCGCGCTGTGCATCACCCCGCAACCCGCATACGCACCCGTGCCCACTAACGTGGTCCAAGCGGCTCCGCAACGCCGGAAAACCGAGATCCAAAGAAGAGTGACACGCCACGCGAGGGAATCGATGTTCAGGAAATACAGCATGGCGAAGGCACAGCAGATCACAGGTGGTGTTATATGCGCTATGCTCTGCAGAAAAAATAGGAAAAATAAAAAAATATTGACCGAATTTAAGCTACTTCATGACGGATTTATTTTTGTTTATTTTTTTTTGTTATGTTTTGTTGTGGGAAAAACACAAGTAGTATCCTGTACGTTTCACAGCAAACAAATGGAAAAAAGAGATCCCACCAAGTTTAAAATATTTTATGAGGCTTTTTCTTGAGGCAATAGCTCCGGTAACCCGACGAAGGGCGCGAGGTGATCTGACGATTGCAAGTGTGTTAACCCCCTTAGTTTTCCCATTCTGGAGATAAACATGAATATCCTATCCTTCTTGTTCTGAGTTCTCTATTATCCTATCCTACCGAGTAAAATCCTATTCCAGAGTCAATAAACTCATTAACCAACTCCCCCTTCTCATACTAGGCCAGGAAAACATGCAGGAAGCTCATGCGATCGAGGAAAGACTTCACAAGAAAATGTCGGTGGGCCAGCTGCGAAGGATCAGCACAAAATTAGGTGACAATGCGATTTCAACTGCAAAGCTTCGAAGAATGTCTGTGTAAGTAACATGGCATTTATTTTGGGTGGTGTTTGTAGAGTAGAGTATGTATTCGTTTTAGTTTATTCATTTTTTTCTAAATAACAGCAAATGAAACAAATTACAACATTATTGTCAGATTACCTCGTGCCCACCGTCAGGTAATTTGTTGTGTATGATTCACATGTTCCTTTAAATTGGTTAAAACCCATTAATCTGTTGGGTTCTGGCAATGTCCGTTAAGTGCCTGTTTTGTTACAAACTATTCTATTGAATTAGAATTCTGTTATATACTCTTCGGTTAAGAAATTGTTCCACAGACAACACCGTCGTTTGTCGAAAAGGAGTCAAACTCAGCAACAACCTGGCGTGTCTGGAATGTCAAATCAAGCTGCCTTACTCAGCGCAGAACTTAAGAATCAAGAACAAGATCCGGTTAGTAGTGACTCAGCGGTTTTCGTTTGTTATGGGGTGCACTGCGGTTTTTAAGATTGGCTCATGTATTAGGTTTAGAAAAAAAAATACTTATTAAAATACACAAAATTAAATTATAGGAAGGGGCAAGCCAGACAAAGCAGTCGTTAGTGCACTTTCTGGAAAAAAAGTTTTTTAATAATTAGGAAAATACACGGAAATACAATGTGTGGCTGTAAAACCAAATGCTCCTATGTTCCTGCTGCATGTACTTAAGATTTAAATAAATCATTTATAAATTAATAAATTACACCCATTTTATAAGGTATAAAGTATTAAAAAACACATTGGTGTTGGTACAACCCAATGATACTTGACGGTGGGCACACAAACTAATGATTATCACATTTAGTCCAACTGCATAGCTTGGTGGGTTATGTCCTTGGGCAAGCCATTTAGCGGACATTGCTTAAACCCAGCGGATAAATGGGTTCTACCAAATTTAAGGAACGTCTAAATCATACACAACGCACTACAATAGCTCCGGTAGCCCGACGATGGGCGCGAGGTGATCCAACGATTGCCTGTGTGTTAACCCCCTTGGTTTTCCCAATTACGGGAATAAACGTAAATTTCCTTTCTTATCCTCTCCTTTTACAATCTTTCATACATTGAGACATAAATAACCTGTTTCTCACTCTCCAGGATGATTACTACAGTGATGAGGACGACTTCTATGATGATGATGAAGATGATGTAGGGATGGATCGACTGGAAGAGGAAGGGGAGGAGATGTTGTACTGGCTGATCGATGGATCACTGGAAGATGGCGTTATCGAGTCAGTTTGCTCTAAATGTTGCGTCAACTTACATGGAAACGCGTGGATTTTATTCAGATTACCTTTGTGTTTTATTTTCCGACCGCATAGCTTGGTGGATTAGTCCGTCGTCTTTCAGCTGAAGGATTGCTGGTTTGATACTGGTCGGTAGTTATTTGGTTGAGTACTTGCGAGAGCCACTTTCCATACATTGCCTAAACCCTTTGGATTAATGCTTTCTGCTTAATTAAAGAAACTTTAATCATACACAACACACTGCAATAGCTACGGTATACCATTGGTGGGCGCTAAGTAATCTCATGATTGCCTGTGTGTTAACCCCCTTGGTTTTCCCATTCATGGATAAAAATGTTAATATCCTATCTTATTTTTATTAGAAATAAGTGTTGGATGGGTCTTTCAATTCTTGTGGGTTAAACAATCCACAGAGATTTCGGAAAAATTTTACAACCTTTTTTCGAATCATGACTTATTTCTATCCAAGTTTCACCGTTTTTATTTTAAATTACCATCCAGGTATCTGGACAATGACGAACGTGATTTCTGGAAATATATGATTCAGGTTTACCTTCATCCAATTGATGAAAACAAGGATGAAAAGAAAAAGATTCAAAGTTAGTTTTTAACTTTCTATTCCCCGAATAGTCTAAGGGGTTAGGGTGGAAGTAATGAGCAGACAGGTACTAGGTTTATCTTTACCCTGACCACTTTGTACACAGTTGTGTGCTTGGGCATTTTGCAGACATTCCCTGGATGTAAATTAGGTAATTTTTAATATTTAAAAACACCATCTGATGGCTTAAATTACAGTTTTCAAACGGGCACATACTTTACTGAATCACATTTAGGCAAAAAAAGTTGTTGGATCAAAGCTAGCTAGTGGAATACGTATTTGGGCAAGGCACCAGACCTTCCCTAATCCAAGTAAATTAATTGGTTAGACCCAGTGGATTATTTAATTGAACCTAGTGGGTTAATAAATTGAACCAAGTGAATTATTGGGTTAAACAGAGTGGATTAATACGTTAAACCCTTTAGGTAAATAATTAAACCAAGTGGGTTAATAAATTGAACGCAGTGGATTAATGGGTTAAACACAGTGGATTCAACCTTTAAGGAGGATTTTCGTGCCAACATGAATTCAAATAAAAAATAACCTATTTCCCAGACGACCTGAGAGATCTTCGTAACAAAATGACCGGAGCATACTTTCTCGCGAACGCACTTTGGCTTGTCCTCAACTTTGCCCTCCAACTCACCATCACTGATATCTCTATCTCATTTTGGATCAACGGAATGTTAATGAGTGTATGCCATCTTTTAATTAATCATGGTCTTCACATTGAAACTTTCTGAAGTGTAGCTTTTTTTACTTTTCGCATTTTTTAGAACTTCAAAAAATTTTAATTTTTTTTAAAATTTTTACATGTTTAAACGCTAAAGTTATTGGCTTTGGTTAATAATCTTTAGTTAATAACAAAGAATTGATAACATTTTTACAACGTCATATTTTACAACCACCAATTTTTTCAGGTCAACCCAGTTTCCTTCTTTTTCCTTCTCTTCTTTCTGGTGATTCTGCTTATTCAATTCACCTGCATGCTTGCACACAGGTTGGTGATTTACATCTATCCATAACATAGGATAGAATATTCATGTTTATCTCTGTGAATGGGAAAACTAGGGTGTTAACACACTGGCACGGACAATCGCCAGATCGCCTCGCACCCACCGTCGGGTTACCAGAGCTATTGCAGTGTATTGTGTATGATTCAAACGTTCCTTTAATTTAGTAGAGCCCATCAATCTGCTGGATTAAGGCAATGTCCGTTAGTGCCTTGCCCAAGGACACAACCAACTAGCTAGCCATTAGTTTCAAACCAGCAACCCTATGTTTGCAAGGCAACGAACGCACTAATCCACCAAGCTATGCACTTGTACATACATCCAATGAAACCTTCCTGGTCCCATGGCTAACATGGACCTGCCCATACTAATGTAATGTTTACTCTTATTGTTAGTGAAACACAGAGAGTGTAACAACACAGGTAATACCGGTTTTTACTATCAGGTTACAGGACTGATTAGTTTAACTAAAAAATATAATAGTTTTAAGTGACATATACTAAGTGCCTTGTCCAAGGACAAAATTGCTGAGGCAGAGGCTGATTTTAATCTAACAACCTTTCGGCTGATGGCCTATGCTCTAGCTGAGTAAGCAAGCCGTAATGATAAGTGTTTGATAGGGCAAGACACTTCATCGACATTGCTCTATTTCAGTGTAATCTGCTGAACAAAAAAAAACACTGTATTCCCTTCTCCTAATATTCACAACTTGTTTGACCTTGGTGGGTTAGTTCACCTTTTAGCCGAAGAGTTGTAGATTCAAAACTGGCTGCTAGCTAGGTTGTAATCTTGGACAAACCAGTAACGGACATGGCCTGGGCCTAATGAATTGATGGGTTTTACAAATTAAAGAAACATATTATTTATACACAACTGACTAATATAGCTCCTGTAATCTGACGATAAGTAGAGGTGATCTAACAAATGCCGTGTGTAAACGCCCCTAGCGTTTTCTCATTAACAGGGATAAACATAAATATTATTGCCCTGCTAATTTCTGTACACGGTATAACCCCACCAAACCCTGCACAGATGGTCAACTGCTTTGCACTTGCTCTCTGTTACATCACTGAAATGGAAGGACCAAAGAGATGGATTTGTAAACGTCAAGCAGAAGGATGTAAGCTCCTTTAAATCAATATCTTTAAATGGTGTTTTTCTTAGTGATATTTATTACAGCGAGAGCCAAGGTATTTATCCTACATGATCTGGACCCACTGTATCAAGGGTGTTTACTAATCTAAGAGAGTTAAACACAGTTCGAGTTATACACAGCACACTGCAATACCTTTCATAACCCATCAGTGGAAACAATGTTATCCAACGATTGCCTGTGTGATAACTCATCCGATTTTTCATTCACGGTAATAAAACGTGAATATCCAATACATCCCAGCAAGCGACTGGTCTCTATCCCACAACCTTTCGACTGCCGACAGACTGCTAATACCAAACGAACTAACTGGCATTGCCTTGACTTGCTGTATTAGATTGAACGTGCCGATCAGAAGCAGAAAATAAGAAAAGCCCGCGGAAACGGAGTGACCAGTCCCGGTATAAGCACGGATGTCTTGGATAGAGATATACCAGATGACGTGGCTAACTTTATGTATAACAGGTTGGTATATGGGAAGCTTTATTTGGCTGGTGTCGGTTAGTTTATTATCAGCCAAAAACCATATTTTAATGGAAAAGGCGTTGTATAAGAAACGAGATGCTGGCCGTTTGTGTTCTTTAGGCAAGGACTTCGCATATGTTGTGTGAACCCAGTGGATTAATGGGTTAAACCGGAAAAATAAAAACGTCTAAATCGAATCCAGCACGTTGCAAAAGTGTAAGAACTCCTGTGTTTTGCTACTCATTGGGATAAACATGAAAAACCTATCATATCAGTACGACATATTAGTCTGGTAGGTTAGTGCATCGCCTTTCAGGAAAGGGTTGGCAGGTACAAAACTGGTTGATAGCTAGTCGGCTGTGTCCTTGGGCAGAGTATTTAACAAACATTGCCTAAACCCAGCTGATTAATGGTTTCTACTAAATTAAAGGAACGTGTAAATCATGCACAACATACTGCAATAGCTCCGGTAACCCGACGGTGGGCGCAAGGTAATCTGACGATTGCCCGTGTGTTATACACCCTTGGTTTATTTATTCACGGAGATAAATATAAATATCCTATCCTATCTATACTTCGATTTTTAAATACATCCGCTTACTTTAATTAATGCTCAACAGCGGTGAGATAAACCCCACGTATGACGACGTTGAAAAAGAGACAGGCCTCTGCAACTCGTCCGACGAAGACTCCTCGGAACAAGACGGGACTTACGAGAGCATTTCGTACAACAACCAACCTAGCTCGCCACGGTCGGGACTTTTCACTGGGAAACCTGGCAAGGGAAAGTAAGTCGTGTTTGTGGAATAGTTGTGTGGCCGAATGATTTACACCGCCGATTCTAATAACGACTTTTGACGAAACCATCATTGGTAGGATAGGATATTCATGTTTATCCCTGTAAATAATAAAAACAAGGGGGTTAACACATGGGCGATCTTCAGATTACCTTGCGCCCATCGTCGGGTGTTCGGAGCTATTGCAATGTGCTGTGTATGATTCACTCATTTCTTTAATTTAGTAGAACCCATTAATCTGCTGAGTTCAGGCAATGTCCGTTAAGTGCCTTGCCCAAGGACACAACCGACTAGCTAGCGAACAGTTTCTAATCTGCAACTTTCGGCTAAAAGGCGATGCATTAAAACCAACTAAGCTATCAGTCCGACAAATTGGAACGAAACTAAGCCCGCTTAAAAGTCTAGTTTGTGCAGGATGAACATTTGTTTCTATAAAACAATTCGTCAATTTTCTGTAACATTTACAGAAAATTGACGATTAAAATATTAAGGTGGTTATTCCGTTGCACATTGTTTAATCACAGCCCGCGCATCATCCTATTTAATAAGTCTCAGAATTCAACCTTGTAACCATCCAACCTTCCTTCCAGCTTCTACGGATCCACCGCTCTCGCTGCAAAGACAAACTCCGCCTTCGAGTTGGACTTATATCCAGACTCGTCTTCACAAAAAGATCTGATCCCCCAGGCGCCCAGCAAGCCCAGCATCCCGGCCCCAGTTCATCAGACAGCCGACGAGGGAAAACACCAGAAACACGCTCACTTCGCAACTCTCTCGGACGATGAAGGAAACACCTCGTTTTAAAGAAATTTTGAAATCTTTTTATTTCCGCACTTCTATATATATTTTGCGATTGTACTCGTCATAATTTTACTGAAACCATAAAATCACAGTGTTTTAGTCTGTATGTATTACTGAAATTTTGTATAAACATAAGCGTATATATGACTTTTTTAAAGTATTTAATAATTATCCTTTTGCCATTTGTTTTTTTTGTGTACAAAATACCCCATCCTAGTTAGTTAATACCGTCTTGTTAATTCACCTTGGCCATAATTTAATCTCGCCCCATTGCCTTTACTGACATGTATTCAAGTCCTGTTGTCTAGTTTGTATATATTAAGTAAAACAGATGTGTAAAATCACTCGTACGTTCATAATCGATATCTCGATCAGTAGAGAAATACAGTTCACAAGCTACGCGACGGGCGCTGTCTATATCAGCTAATGGCGGTTATTTTGAATGGCGAGTTTGTTTGCGTTGGAATTAGATAGCACAATTCCTGTATTTCCAGCTCGTTTAGTTTAGTTTTATTTTAATCATTTTTCGCCCCAGTATTAAATAATGTCAAATGAAGCAAATTACGACTCAGACACAGTAAAAGACGGCACGACGAAAAGTTATTTAACTTCATATACGTCATGTACGAAAAAAAGGTTTAACTTCAAAGTTCTAAACCAAGGTGCTGCGAAGTAGGCCGAACCTGAAACAGAATTTGATTAACCAAATTCCAACAAAGCTTATACATGGAATTTAGTACTACAGACTTACTAACTTTTAAGATTTTTGTTTCAAGTGTCAGCCCAATTTTGAACATCGTTTGGGTGTTTTGTCCCGTTGTGAGAGAACAAGGAACGTATATATAGCCTATATGCTTGTTTAAAGTGGATATGAATAAATATACCAAATGAACAGGAAATATAGCCTACTAATCCCAGCTGCTTATCCTGATAAAATAAATGACCATAAGGATAAGAAACAGTTGATGATTTTAACTTTCCTGCATAAATAATATGAAAAATTGAAAATCCAATTTTAGAGTTGGCTTTCATACTTTTGTTCTACACTCTACTATATAGGAATTGTTAATCTGTTTTTGCTTCAAAACAGAGTTGGTATGGTATAATACTTTATTAAAGCTGGATTAAGAGAATAATTAACTTTGATGTTATAGAATGCCAACGGTTTAGGACGTAGATCAAACGCTTGCTATTAAGAATGTTATTCATTTGGATATTACTGCAAGCCGCCCAACTAGTTCAAGCCGAAACTGACATTTTCGTTGGTAAATATTTGGTTTATTATCCTTACCACCACCCACGTGTCGGTTTTACAATATTAGACCAGCGGTTCAATTACAAGGTCTAAAGAAGTATCATGCAAATAACGAACCAAAAGTCTTATTTATTAAAAAAAACGTTTTTTATTTTGCTCTTTTTGGAAAATATCCTTCAAATAAACATAATTGGCGTTTAATTTAAGCAAGTCGACAGTGTATGCGCAGAGATATGTTTTTACATTAGTCGAATACTGTACGCAGCCATTCACGACATGTTTAAGTGATTCCCGGCACGTACAGCACCTAAATGTTACAACAACAAAAATCCGATTCACACTATCCTGACAAAAAGAAAATAACATGGTTGCTACATCTAATTTTATTTGGATTTGAAGGCTGTTTAAAATACAGTTTAATTGCAAGAACTTGTTTAGGGTCAAACGAGTCAACTGTGCTTGTAAATCCTCATTTGTTTGCCGGCTGCTGCAATTCCCGGCTGCTGCAAACTACACATTCAATGATTGATGAAAAGAATATTGATTTGTATTGACCCAGTTGTGTACTACAGGTGGGATATTCCCGATGTCAGGAGGGTGGTCAGGCGGCCAGGCTTGCTACCCTGCTGCAAAGATGGCGGTCGATGACGTGAACAGCAGAGATGATATTCTTCCTGGCTACAAAATCAACCTTGTCAAAAAAGACAGCAAGGTGGTTTTTATGTGATAACTATAGGACAACCTTCACCCATAATAGCGATATGTTACATGTATAAATAACAACGTTTAACTGATTTCTCTACGGACATCATGTTAGATTTTACTAATTGCTCTTTGGGAATCGTATTAAATTGTACTGATAGATATGTAAGCATCGTGTTAAAATGTACTGATTGGTATGTAGCCTAAGCACCGTATTAAAATGCACTGATTGATATGTTGGCATCGTATTAAAATGTACTGATAGATATGTAAGCATCGTGTTAAAATGCACTGATTGATATGTTGGCATAGTATTAGATTCAATTGATTGCTCAATGTGCATCATATTTAAGCTTTAAGCTTTGCATTCCATAAGTTGACTATATTAGGTTTACCATACAGCCTATACTGCTGCGAGTGCATGAATTATTGATTCCCTGTTTAACCGCACTGGCTTAACATTATCCCAGTGCGACGCAGGCCTCGGAACTCGTAAATTTTACGACCTTCTGCAAGACCAACGGATATTCACACTGCTCACAGGCTGTAGCAGCGTGTCTACTCCAATTGCTGAGTCAGCGTATTTATGGAACGTGAATGTACTGGCTTATGGCGCGAGTTCGCCTGCTTTATCGAACAGGTAAACAAAATTATCAAAATTGTTTAATGGGATAGAATATTCATGTTTTATCCACGTAAATTGGAAAGTGGGGTTAACACAGGGGTAATTGTCTGATTAACTCGTGCTCACCGTCGGGTTACCGAAACTATTGCAGTGTGTTGTGTATGTTTCAAACGTTTCGTCAGGTTAGTAGAACCCATTAATCTTCTGGGGTGACCGCTAAATGCATTGGGGACAACGGTCCAGTAAAGAAAACAACCGTTGGTTTTAATCGGACGGTGTTTTAAATGCATGCGAACATACCCCAATCTTACCGATTAAGCTAAACGGTGGGACTTAATGTATAAGTTAACAAAATTATCCTGTAAAACACACGGTTTACTGCTAAGCCGTGTTCACACCCGTTCAGACACAAGAAAATGAGAAACGACTGGTGCGTTCGCTGTGTTGCGAGTGTGTGTCGACCCGGAATTGCATGCCATATGCTTGTGTATTTATTCTACGATGGAATCAAATAGTAAAAATGCCGTTAACGAACAAGTACGGACCCGTATGACCTACGGTCTTTGATACGGCGATTATTTATAATCGAATACTAATCACTTAACATGGATAAATAAAAGTTTTGAAAAAATCGAATACTAATCACTTATGTCTAGTTTTTATTCAAACAGATTCATGGTAGGCTTATCGGTTGCATCTTCATTTGTGGTATACACTGTCACCCATAAAACGTGTAAAACATCGGCAGGCGGTAGATTCCTAACACATCAATCAACAGAGTGTACCATAATATTCCAAAGGGAAACACTGTTTGAATTTGTAGTATGCTTACTGTAGTGAAAACATTGCTTTAGAGTTTTAACTCATTAAAGCATTTAAACCACTTGGTTCAGAATCCTTTTTTAATCGGGCCAATGTTTTGAACCCGCTTTAGGCTTGGGTGCGTCTCTAAACGCGTTTTAATAAAAAATTGATATGTTAATCTGTCGCGTTAACCATTCGACCACAAGGCGGTATGGTTGATTTCTTTTTCGTTTGGATGCCAAGTTTCGAACCCAAAATGTGCTCGTCACCAGGACCGTTTTTGGTATAAGATTCCATATATGTATCGGTCGTGTTAACCATTCAGTCACATGACCGTATATGGGTGGATTTAGGCTTATCGACTAGCAACTTGGTTCGAGTACGCCACCTGTTGACTGACGTTCCGACACGCTACTAATGAACTAAGAAATTGGAAATTACCAACCTTCGACACCTCTCATTTATGCTGATTTGGTTTTGTTTAAAGTAGAAAATAGTATTTAAACATAAGGCACCGATTACCTTGCAAGTCGTATTTTTTAACGTGTGTAGCCCATTGCTTTCATGCAAATATTTGAATATCTAACACGCAAATAGCATACACTTCATGTCCAATTCATTATAGGAGACCAGATTAATCTGTATTGCTGTGGCATTGATTTATAGAAGTCCTTTGTCGCAGCAACGGCCGTCTTTATTATATTCGTTGGTCTGTAGGGAAATTCTCTGACGCAATCTACCTAAAATTACGTAAAAACCCAAAACAGTCCGACAGGTTAGTCTGATGGTTAAGTGCGACTTTCATCCAAAGGGTTAAAGGTACGAAACTGGTCGCTAGCTAGTCGGTTGTGTCCTTGGGCAAGGTACTTAACAGACATTGCCTGAACCTATAGCGTATTAATGGGTTCTACTAAAAGAAAGAACCGTGTTAATCATAGGCTTCATACACTGCAATAGCTTCGGTAACCCGATGGTAGGCGCGAAATGATCTGACCATTGCCCGTGTGTTAACCCCTTGGGTTTCCCATTCACGGGGATAAACATGAAGAAATATATATCATATCTTATTCTATCCTAATTTGCCACTGTTGAAATGCAACTTGTAAAGAATTCCCGGAGGTTTAATTTCACTGAAACTCTGGCACTCGCAACTTTTTCGTTCGTATTCAGATTCTCAATCAGATTATTTGGGATTTGAGCTTCATACGCGTAATAATAGTGGGTTCCATGACAACTGAACCCCTTACAACTGAACCCCTTACAACTGAACCCTTACAACTGAACCCTTTACAACTGAACCCCTACAATTAAGCCCCTTACAACTGA
>CH001689.1:645094-688217 GCA_000149265.1 Ciona savignyi | reverse complement strand
CCGTTTGTCACCAAAATAACAAGGTTAAATTTTATTTATGATTCAAACAATAAGAATAAATGGGCGCACACAAAAAAAATATGACAGACAGAACTGAATCCTGCAAGATAAACTCTAGTATTAAATTCATTCTGCAGTATCTGATAAAAATATTGACATTTGGTGAAAAATTAGTAAAATGCAGACGTTTAAGCTGCATATGACGACAACTTGCTGCAAATCAAAATTCACTAACGCGACCACCCCGCTAACGCGACCGCTTGATCACGGTCCCATAGGTGGTCAGGTAAGCGGGGTTCTACTGTATTATCTGTCAGTAGCCCAGCCTTTACACAAACCTTACGTTACTTGGAAGTACAGGGTCTAATAAAGTCATTTTCATACCAGGCGTTCAAGGAGAAATTATTCGGTGAAAAATATGTTTGGTTCCTGATTGGTTGGTACAAACATGGGTGGTACACCGTAAAAGAAAAGGGTGAGTCGGGGGTTTTAATTTAATCTGATCAGTTTGCTTGGTGGGTAAGTGCGTTGTTTTAGCCGAAGGGTTGCGGATTAGTGAGTTCTACTAAATTAAAATGAGCTTCTTAATCATACACAGCACATAGCTTTAGTCACCTGATGGTGCGCGCGAGGTAATTTGACTGTGTGTTAACCCCCATTGCATTTTCCCTTCCATGGGGATAAACATGAATATCTCTTTTATCCTATGTATTGTAATCAAATGCCTAAACATTTTTATAAGAAAGACAAGAAAGGAAAAAGACAATTTAAAAAAAACGCTGTAGTTTATAATTTAATTAAAAACAGCCAACAACCATTTCTCACAATTGACATTTTTATAAGCTGTAAAGTTCATTGTCGTTCTAAAATATTATCGACCGTGCCTTCAATTGCAAATATAAACAATTGCTCATATGCTATTGTGCAGGGCCAAAAATCCCGTGCGAGTAAAAATTTACTCTTGCAAATGAACTAATAAACAGCTCCTTATTATTATTAAACTTTTGTTTTTTAGCCCTGATTATGACATAAACAATTGACAATACAGTATTATGATGTAGGTGTGGATTGTAATGAAGAGGAAATGACACGGTCAGTTGAAGGTCACTTCACAACCGAGATCTTAATGCTGAATCCAACCAATGATACAACTGTGTCAGGCATGGTATGGGTTATTTACTGTTTCTATTTATCTTGTTCGGTTGCTTCAGTAACCCGATGGCGCAAGATAATCTGACGATTGTTCGTGTGATATTGCGTTTTCCCATTGTGACCATTGCGTTTTCTACATACATATCACATACACCCCCCCCCCATCAACAGGTAGTATGAACTCAAGAAACAATTTTTACTGGATGTAGTTTTGATCGTGGTGGCTGTATATAAGTTTGCGCTTACCATTCGACTACACAAAATTAAATTTCCGAACTTAAGCGAGCGTGTGACCGAATGATTAACGTGACTGATTTATGCATTGTTTTCCACAGAACACTGCAGAGTTTCTAACAAGATTATCAAACTCCACCAAAGACATCCACTTAAAGGGAGGCTACGAAGAAGCTCCCCTTGCATACGACGCAATATGGGCAGTGGCTCTTGCGCTCAACAGCACCATCACGAGGCTGAAAACATCACAGCTCAATCGCAACAATGGACTCATACTTAATGTGAGTTGGATTAAACTGTCGTCCCGCAAAAGGATTAGCGTGGTGGTTTCATCATTATTGGGGATAGGATAGGATAGTCATGTTTATCCCCGTAAATGGGAAAACAAAGGGGGTTAACACACGGGAGCTGTTGCAGTGTGTTATATATGATTCACACGTTCCTTCAATTTGGTAGATCCCAATATTCCAAAGGTTCAGGCAATGTCCGATAAGCGCCTTGCCCAATGACAACCGACTAGTAAGCGACCAGTTTACCGTATTGTCGTTATTTCATTTAACAGCGAGCGCGTATTAGTAATAATTATTTATCCAATGCTGCGTGTTTGACCTTAGTTGCTGCTATTTATTTGTGGTACATTTGCTGTTGGTTTAACTGTAGTAGTTGACTGTTCTTATATTGTAATTATATTGCGTTTCCTTTTGTTTTAGCTGTGGTGCTGGACAGTCAATTAAACCATAATAAACAAGGAATACAACATTCAGGACATGTACCGGTCACTTAATGCATCATCCTTCACTGGGATATCGGGCACTGTCTGTTTCGACTCCGACGGATCCAGGATGGCGTGGACAAAGGTTGAACGAATGGAAAACGGGACTTACAAGGAGATACTCATCTACCATACAGAGAAGAAAATCATGAAAAAGATAAATAAGATAAAGTCCGTACACTTTTTTTAAATAAGATAAAGTCCGTAAGTTTTTTTTTGTTTAAATTTGAATCGGTTTCATCGATTTAGTTCAGTATATCAACAATTGGGAGAAGAGAGTAAAACTTTTTTCAGGTTTGGTATTTTTCTTATTTAGATAAAGCATATTCGCAATGCTGTTTTAATTTCAGGCCCATTAATAACATACAAACTGGTTTATTTCTCATTTTTCTTGCTTCCTTGCTACACTTTTTCATCGTTTCGATTTAGTGCATCAAATAGATCGTATAAAATTTTAAAGTCAAGATAGAATAGGATATTTATGTATATCCCCATGAATGGGAAAATGTCGTTAACAAATGGGTAATCTTTAGATCACCTTGCGCCCACTGAACTGTTACTTGAGCTTTTACAGTGTCTTGTGTATGATTCAGACATTCTTTAAATGGAATACAACCCATCAATCCACTAGGTTCATGCAATGAACAACCGACTTGCTAGCAGCCAGTTTTGAACTTGAAACCTTTTGGTTTAAAGGCGACACACTTATCCATTAGGCTAACAAGTTTTTTGGCTACGTAAATACAGTCAGCAGTCACCATGATGTTTCAGTTGGAAACAACCTCCGAAAGACCGAACAATGATCGTCCACCGGTCGTTAAAGCTATCCATGTCGGCTTTTGTGGCGGGTGGCTCCATGGCTGCGGCATGTGGCTTGTTCTGCGTGGCGTGTCTTATCTTCACATGGAAAGAAAGGGAAAACAAGTATGTGATTAAAGTGTACTGACAAAAAATTGTTTTTACAAAAAAAAATTTTTATGTGAAAGTGTACTAACAAAAAATTGTTTTTACTAAAAAAAATTGTTATGTGAAAGTGTACTAACAAAAAATTGTTTTTACTCTGTACTATGCAATGGAAAGTTGCAAAACCCTAGCCTGTACCATTATATAGTATGTGTGGTTGTTTATTATTCCTAGAATTAGCAACTGAATCATCTAAAAACAACATATGGTTATTTAACTATCCTCACTTATTTAAATGAAAGTTTAGTTTTAGTTTAGTTTAGTCATTTTTTGCCCCAATATTAAATAATGGCAAACGAATCAAATCATGACAAAAGAACAAGAAAAAACAACAAAATAAAGAGTGTTTAAACCACATCAATAAAAAAATAGGATATAATTAAATGAATAGAATGGACGCATCTGTCAAACCAAGCAAAAAATCAAAAATGTGCAAACAAAAATGAATTAAAACCAAACAATGTAAAGTTATGAAGAAAAGTGTGCGGTAAAGCCTGACCAGTACTGTGGGGGAGCCAGCTTTAGGAGAAGGTGTGGCCCCGAAAGTTCAGAACTAAAAAAAAGTTTGTAGTCTGTACTTGACAAGGAAATGGCAAAGTCACCAGCCTGTCCCAATAGTACCGTGCTGTAGGCTATGCATAGTTATCCACTGATTCCTAAAATGACAAACCGATTTACAGATTGAATAACAGATTGCAAACAACTTTTCATCAGTATTGTTTGGTCCGACACTATCAGCAATTTGAAAATTTTGGCGTCAAGTTTATTTAGTTTAGTTTATTCATTTTTTGCCCCAGTATTAAAAAATGGCAAACAAATAAAATCACAATACAGGAACAGGAAAAGACGGCAAAACGAAGAGTCGTTAAAACACGTCATTAAAAAAAGGATATAATTTAACAATAGCGGACACAGCTGCCAAACCTAAGCGAATTTTTTAAAACTCAAGCTTACATCATAAATTCAAAAAACATTAACAATATTTAGAGTAATGCACAGAAAAGGGTGCTGCGAAAGACCAAAGAGTCTCCGAATCAGCTCCACCCTTGCGTTCATTTAAAAGATAATATTAATGAAAATTGAAATACTAAGTCCATGACATTTCTGTTTAAATTGACAGATTGGTGATATGCCCTGGTTCATCGCTGAATTGTGTCAGTCTTTTCGGGTGCATTATTTTACTTGCTGCGATATTTCTCTACGGTCTTGACGTCTTCGGTGGCACGATTTGTGAGGTTGGAGTTTAATGTTCATTTGTGGACGATTTAATTTAAGTCTTTAAAAAACAAATAAATGTAGATGTTAAAATATTATAGATATTCCACTGATTAGCTTGGTAGGTTAGAGCATCGGCTTTTAGTCCAAGGGTTGCTTCGTTTGTGTCTTTGGGCAAGGCCATTAAAGGACATTGCCTGAACCCAGTGGATTGATGGGTTCTAAATTAAATAAACTGGTCTATCATATACAACACACTGCAATAGCTACGGTAACCCGACGGTGGGCGCGAGGTGATCTGACGATTGCCTGTGTGTTAACCCCCTTGGTTTTCCCATTCACGGGGATAAACATAATGATCCCATTCATGTTTCATCTTCAAGATGCGAGCGTGGACACTTTCTCTCGGCTTCACGATCGCTTTCTCCCCTCTCTTCGCGAAGTTATGGACGGTGAACGATCTTCGTCAGAAGATGTTGTTTGATGGTACAAGCTCGAGGAAGAAGAAGAAAGACGTTAAAGTAAATGTATGTAGACCAACCTTTTTAACTGGCATTACTTCAAAGCAAGCTCTTTAAGTACCATTAAGACAATGTGCAGTTTCATTAACTTTTCCTTTTCTGCCATTTTTTTGTCCTACAGATTAGTCTGGTGGTTCAGTGTGTAGCCTTGCCGCCGAAGGGATGTAGGTTCTAAACTGGTCGCTAGCTAGTCTGTTGTGTCCTTGGGGCAAGACACATTACGGACATTGCCTAAACCTAGTGGATTGATGGATTCTACCAAATTGAAGGAACATCTGAAACATACACAACATACTGCAATAGCTAAGATAACCGACAACACAAAGAGGTAATCGAATTATTGCCATGTGTTATCACCCCTTGCGTTTTCTTTCCATTCATGGAAATAAAGAAATAAACATAGTTTAGTTTAGTTTATTCATTTTTTGCCCCAGTTTTAGAAAATGGCAAACCAATCAAATCACGACACAGGAAACAGCAAAACGAACAGCCGTTAAAACATGTCAAAAAAAAGGATATGATTTAATAAATATAGCGGACGCTGTCGCCAAACCTAAGCAGACATAAATACATAGATATCCTATTTAGTTAATTTTGACATTATCCTCCACCACCAGGTGGTGCTGAACACACAGACAATGGTTGTCATGGTAGCACCTCTTTTGTTGGATCTCATTGTTCTTGTCACATGGTCTTGTATCGATCGGCTTGCACAATCAAAATCGAAGCTTGCTCCTTATGTAAGTTGCGTTCTAAATTTTTATTTATTTTAGAACAGTTTTTTTATTTCATTTTTGCAACTACTTTTTTATTTAAATTTTAAAACCGGGTTTTGATATTGAAAATTACTCCTTACACTGTACTCCATCTCAAATAAACCAAATTTGTTTAGAAGCAAACTTCATATTTAAATGGTCTCTACATAAAAACAGTTCTCACCATATCTATTCTCATTAGATAAAACCAAAGTATACCCACATCCCAAGTTAAAGATCATTTAAACTTAAGGGATTTCTGCGATGAGATTCAATTATCATTTTTAAGTTAATCATATGATCCCACTGCTAATCGGTTGTGTGTGCAAGTCACTTGAGTGATCTGAGCCCAGTGGTGTATTAAACGTAACAATATTTTATCCTATTTTTACACACTGCAAATAGCATTGGTAACCTGATAAGGCTGACTGTTATATCTCCTACAACACCCTTTATCTCACCCATTAGGACACACATAAGTATCTTATATCTAAAAACCAATAATATATACAAGACTTTTTTATTACTTAATATAATTTCGATAACTTGTTACATCACGTGGAGTGCACTTCCTTAATATATGGGACAACATAATGGGTGTTAACGCACATGCAATCGTCAGATCACCACGTGTCCACTGTCGGGTTACTAGATCTATTACTGTGTGTTGTGTATGATTCACACATTTCTTCAATTTATAGAACCCATTAATCCATTGGATTCAGGCAATGTCCGTTAAGTGCCTTGACCAAGGACACAGCCGACTAGCTAGCGACCAGTCGACTCAAAAGGTGACGCACTAACCCACCAAGCTATGCGGTCGGACGAAATATTCCTTGTGATAACAAGCCTGTGCAAATTGTAAATCTTAACCACCAAGATGATTTGATTGTATGAACTACTTCAAAACTTTAAAATTCCATCCTGGTGTCCTTTTTATAGGAGGAAGGTGAAGTGATCGTCCAACCTGAATTGAAGATGTGTGGTTCAACGCATTTCCATATATGGATCGGTGTCATTTTTGCTTACAAGGTAGTTTGCTGCGAATATGTTGCTTTGTGCTGCAGCTCAAGGGCTATCACAGTGTGTGGCTGTTAGTCTGTTACCATGTGTTGCATCCAAACAAGCTGCTCGTGCAATCGTTTAAAGTGTCAATGGGCACCAGATAGTTTGACAAAGCTCTCCATGCGTTTTACTAACTTTCAGCTGACAGTTCAAAATGTTACCTATAAACAGCACTCATTTAGATAACAAAAGTGCTCCATAAGCATTGTTAGATACTTTTTATAACAATAGGAGCATATACAGCACAGAAAGATATGGCGTATCTATAAAAGATAGGATAGGTTATTTATGTTTATCCCCGTGAATGGGAAAACCAAGGGGGTTACCACATGGGCAATCGACAAATCACCTAGCACCCACCGTCGGGTTACCGAAGCTATTGCAGTGTGTTATGATTGATTCACATGTTCCTTTAATGTAGTAGAACCCATTAATTCGCTGGGTTCAGGCAATGTCCGTTAAGTGCCTTGCCCAAGGACACCAACCGACTAGCTAGTGAACAGTTTCGAACCTGCAACCTTTTGGTTAAAAGGCGTCGTACTAAACCACCAGACTAACCGGTCCGACGAAACTAACCGGTAAAGAAATGGCCATCATTTCGCACGATTTAATACATAGATTATGTTGCAGTCGATACAGCTTCTACTGGGTTCCTTTCTCGCGTATGAAAGTCGAAGCAAAATTGAGAGCAACAGCGACCATCGAACAGTAGCTGTGGCAGTGTACAACATAACTGTATGTTTTACCATCTGTTATATAGATATGGCCATCCCAGAAATAATATTCGAATAGTGATTAAATTAGAATTATTTTTAAACCTATCAATTCGAAATTACGTGGTCATGACGCATTATTTCATTAAACATACTTCTAATTCTAATTTTCCTTATAAATTTAGGTTAATAAGATTTTTGTTAGCTCTTTAAGTTTATTTTGTCCGGCCCGTTGGTCTAATGGTTAAGTGGGTCGCCTTTCAATCGAAAGGTTGAAGGTGCGAAACTGGCTAGTTGGTTGTGTCCTTGGGCAAGGCACTTTACGGACATTGCCTGAACCCAGCGGATTAATGGGTTCTACCAAAACTGAAGGAATATCTCTATCATATACAACACACTGAAATAGCTCCGGACACAACCGACTAGCTAGCAACCAGTTTTGAACCTGCAAGAAAGAAGATGCACTAATCCACTGAGCTAATCAGTCGGACTCATATGCATTTGCCCCACTATAATATTATCAATTCTTGGCTTAAAATTCACTTGCAGGTCCTCAGTCTTCTATGTGCGCCGATACTGATGATTCTTGGAGAAGAACCAAATGTTTCATTTCTGTTCCTGGCCGTCCCAATCATAGTGTGTATATCCGCAAGCATCGCGATTATTTTCATTCCAAAGGTAATATGTTTGGTTGATGCGGTTAACGTACGGTAACAATGTTGCTCTTTAGATTGTACCCATAGGTTATGATATTTATGTTTGTCGCTGTAAAAACTGTGTTTTAACATTGAAAATTGTCAGATTATGTCGTGAATATGCAAGTTAGTGTTGTTGCATTGGTAACCATTAGATTACCTTGCGTACGCCGTCTGGTTTCAGAACTAGTGCAGTTTGTTGTGTGTAATTAAGACATTCTTTTAGTTTCAGTAAAACCCATTAATCCACTCGGTTAAGGCAATGTTAACCAAGTGCTTTACCAAAGGACACAACCGACTAGCTATTGACCAGTTTCAAACCTGCCACCCTTTAATTGAAAGATGTCGCACTAACCCACCAAGGTTTTCGGCTGCTTTTGTTTTGTCTCATAGGAGCGTGGTTTCCTGAAAGATGAATTGTGGGTGTTTGGGTATAATTGTAACAAACGATAAAATTTTGTGTTAAAATCCTTGTGTTTTACTTCCAAAATAATTGTAACAAACAATCAAGTGTCCGACCCGTTAGGCTAGTGGCTTAGTGCGGCGCCTTTCAGCCGAACGGTTTAAGTTTCAAAACTTTTCGTTAGCTAGTCGGCTGTGTCCTTGGGCAAGGCACTTAATGGACATTGTCTGAACCCAGCGGATTAATGGGTTCTACCAAATTAAAGAAACAGGTATATCATACACAACACACTGCAATATCTCCGGTAACCCGACGATGGGTGTGAGGTGATCTGACGATTGCCCATGTGTAAACTCCCTTGGTTTTTCCATTCACGGGGATAAACATTAGTATCCTATCCCCTCCTATCCTAAATTTTGTCCTAAAAGCCTTTTGTAATACTCTCAAAATAATTGTAACAAACAAACACCACCGAACAAACCCCCTCACAGTGGAGAATGTTACGGAAGAAACCAAACTTCCAACGAACGAACTCTGGCAGAACACGACCGGTGAGAGCTGCCACGATGCAAAGCGAGCAATTCGAGTCAGAAGAGCAGAAGTTGGAACGGGAAAACCAGGAATTGCGTGATCGAATCTCCGAGGTGAGGCAATTAATATGAAGAAATATGATTGATGGCAATAGTTGGTGTGAAAGTTTGGTAGTTCTTCTAGTTATGGAAGAAGATCTAAATATTTTCTGAGAATATAATTCAATTTTTTTTAAAGCCCTCTAAAACTGATTATTATGATTGTGTGAATCACACACAACACATTGCAATAGCTCCAGTAACCCGACGGTGGGCGCGAGGTAATATGACGATTGTGTTAACCCTCTATTTCAATTAAAAGCCTTCTTGACTTAATTTAAGTTCATTTATTTTTGCCGTGGTATTAAATAACAGAAAATATAACAAATCACAAATATCAAAATTTGCAGGCAAATCAACAGATCAGCATTTTGCGGCAACGAAAGGCAGTGGTGGCTGGTTGCAATGGAGTTGGGTCAGCCACTACAGCAGAATGAATTAGATGTTGTCGACTTTCCCCTGTGTTTCACGTGTATTTGCTGTTGTGTCATTGATTTGTGTATATCGTTTCTCGGATGTGTTTTACTATGAAGGCTATATAGAACGACGTTATCTTTCGAACAACTAGTGATGCCTCCCTTGGTTTTGCTGGTTAAACTACGAACGTCAGAAAAATAAAACACTTTTCATCATGAACGTAAACAATCCTTCGCCGACGCATAGGTTTGTTAATACAAAATATCGCTTCTTATTTAACATAGGATAGGATATTCATGTTTTATCCCCGTGAATGGAAAAACCAAGGGGGTTAACATACACAGTCATTTGTCAAATCACCTTCCGATCTTTTGTCTAGTTACAGGAGCTATTGCAGTGTATTGTGTAACGATATTATTATTATGGTCCTGTCAATTTTTTTTATTGTCCACTAAGTAATTCGTATTACTTAATTTGGTATTCACTATACCATATCGTTGCGTGATTCCGGTCACCAAATTGAATTGTGAATGCACTTTGGAGATACACTCGGAGTTGATTTGGAGGTATATCGGAGTTGCTATATTTGTATATGATAGACACATTCCTTCAATTTGGTAGGACTTATTTATCCGCTGGGTTCAGGCAATATGTAAAATAAAGTACCTTGCTTAAGGACACAACCAACTAGCTAACGACCAGTTTCGAATCTACACCCTGTCGACTGCGGCGTTTCGTAATGATGTTCACAATGTCAAGTTTTAAATTGACTTCGTGCGTTTTATTTTTTAAGTTGGTGGATTAAAAGCATGCAACAGCCGGATGGTATTGTGTTCGAAACCATCCTCTAGCTGGTATGTTTTCTACTTTAGAAATTGACTTTGCGGTATTTGCGTGAACCCGTTGGAATAATGAGTACACTAAAATTATAGAAACGTCTTATTTTCTGTTGTTATTTCTTGGTAGTGCAAGGATTCTTAGCCAAAAAGTTCTGGTTATAAAATTGGGCAAGACAATAATTCTAAGTAATCAAAGGTAAGTTTAAAAGTTTTTGTTCATTAACGTCTATTTTGATAATGTTAGTTTGATAATTAGTTTATGTAAAGATAGATTTAATAATATGACAAAATACAAAAACGCCTGCCGATTAAACCTTATATTCGTGACATTAAATATAGAGTTGTCACTCAAAATCTTGCCTCACGAAGCCTTAATTTTTTGACAAAGTTTTCCCTTTTATTACATGTCTCGTTAACACGAATATGTGGGTTATATCTACAGCGGCGTTATAACCGTTGTTTGCGCCTGATTATGAAGACCAATTATCATTTTAACACAAAATGGTAATTTTTGATTTTATTGCGAATACGATTTCAAGGAAGAATTCCAATATTCATTATCTGTTCCTTGCCTGTAAACAAAAAAATGTTTTAAATTTAAGTTTTTTTTATTACAAAGCACACTTTGGGCTGATGTTCATTTCTATCACGGCTAAGATGGGACGAGGCATTTGGACCATGGTCAATGGCCTATCTTCTGTCTGGGCGGAGTTGGAGCAAAGTGGCGAAGCTTAAACCCGAATTAAAATTCCTAATCCATATACTTGGTTAAATTAAAACAAAATGTAACAAAATGCAAGTCTGTATTTGTGAGCAATCGTAAGTTAATAACCACCAGTTCAAATCGTGCCATTTAGAATGATGACGTAGTAAGGAACACGATTTTATCGCGACGAAAAGGTTTTGTAAATAACTGCTTGAAAAATAATTTACCAACCTTCGCAGATGTTATTTGATCAATATTGATCCAAAACCTCTTGAACTTCTAAAATAAAAATATTAGTGAACACGAAATGCGATGGGATATAGAATATTCATGTTTATCCCCGTGAATGGGAAGACCAAGGCGGTTAACACACGGGCGATCGTCAGATCACCTCGCGCCCATCGTCGGGTTACCGGAGCTATTGCAGTGTGTTGTGTACGATAGATACGTTCCTTCAATTTGGTAGAAACCATTAATTAGCTGGGTTTAGGCAATGTCCGTTAAGTGCCTTGCCCAAGGTCACAACCGAGTAGCTAGCGACCAGTTTTGCACCTGCAACTTTTGGGTTTAAAGGCGACGCACTTAACCGCCAGACTAACCGACCGGACGAAATACATTAAAAGTCGGGCGCTAGTTTTTTGTATTTGATCCAACATCACTGCTGGTTTCAATACTATAACGTCTGAAACGCCTTACGTTTAACACTCCTAATAAGTTCTAGACTATAGTTACTTGAATGTTACGTTTGTTTACCTTTAAAATTGAAGCTATCTCTATCCAAGTTATCGGAATCTGAAATCAGAAATTAATGATTATAATTTTAAAGCATAAAAATGTAAATGATTTAACCATCACCAACCTTGTTGTGGCCTTTGGTCTGCAAAGAAATAAATAAAGTGTTTTATATTTTTGGAAATAAATAAAAACCAGTTCATACAGCACACAGCGAAAACGGCAATAAAAAATATTTTGATAATGCAAGAAAAAATATTATTTTTGATAATGCAAGAAAAAAATATTATTGAATAACTTGTTTCGATAAATAAACGAATGAGCGGCTAACTGCTTATTGTATAAGGATTTTCAATAAAGTTAAACAACACTGGATATGGGACTTACTAAAACTATAATGGTAACGGCGGCGGCGTCTACCCCACCAAGCGTCCACACTTTCGTTCGTCATCATCAACAAACCAATCAAAAGTGCTACGAAGATCAACTTGTTCATCTGAAAATATGATGTTAAAATGTATGGAAAAATTATGTTTTATTTCCGTGAATGAACGTGGGACATATAAAACATTGACAACAATCAGATTACTTCTGATAATCATTATAAATCAACTTATTAGTCAGATTGATCATGCCTACCGTCGGATTACCGAAGCTATGACAAGGTGTTAAATATGACCGAGACGTTCCTTTACTTTAGTAGAGATAAATAGGTTGCATTAGAACACAGCCGACGAGCAATCAACCACACCAACTCAATACAAACACAAAACCAACAACACCAAACTTACCTTGTTTTGGTATATTTGCAAAGTGAATACCCTTCATAGAAGAGTTGTATTTATACCACAGCTGTCTACTGTTTAACGACATTGGCAAGCTGTTTTGTAGCATTGTTTAACTGTAATATATTTGTGGGAACAGGATATACTTAGTAATATATTTGTGGGAACAGTATATTCTTAGTAATATATTTGTGGAAACAGTATATTCTTAGTAATATATTTGTGGCAACAGGATATACTTAGGAATTTATCTGTGGGAACAGGATATACTTTGTTGCTTACAATCGATTTTGAAGAGCAGAGTTCGTTGGCGCGAGAATTTTTGAGCGATCTCACACCAGAATTTATTTTCTATTATGCATATATTACTCGGGAAGGAACCATTATGAATATTACTCTTTGAAACAATCCCTGACAACGGTCCATTGTTAAGTTTCCGTGAGAATGGTCGCTACATTGCAGATAATCGGTTGCTGCAAATA
The DNA here is from genome assembly GCA_000149265.1 of Ciona savignyi. Lineage (NCBI taxonomy): Eukaryota > Metazoa > Chordata > Ascidiacea > Phlebobranchia > Cionidae > Ciona > Ciona savignyi. The sequence goes on along the minus strand of CH001689.1, from coordinate 675,139 downwards.
GAGCAGTTCAGTGGTCAATGCAATGCTATGGCGAGATGGGACTATCGACACATTGTCCACGCACTCCTCAATCCATTTTGGTTGCAACACCGACATCTAAAGTGTATAATGCTCACTAAAATAAAGATTAACTCTAAATGGTTTTTGTTAATTTCCGTCCGATTACCTTGTTGAATTAGTGTGTCGCTTGCTAGTACTCTACCTTGAAACCATTAGAGTAGTGTATTTCACGAAATGGAGAAAAACGTCTGAATCATACTCAAGTCTTTTGATTCAACTGATATTTATTGGCATCATTAACGACAAGCGAAAAGAGTACAATGTATCATAGCCCCAACAAAGTTTCTCACGATGATGTTATAAAGTATTGAATAAAATTCAATCTGTAGTTGTTGACATTGTTACAAACGCCGGTGACTAGTTCAGGGGATAAGAATACTTGCAGAATACTTCATCAAAATGCACCAATGTCCATTTTATTTCAAAGCTAAACTTTAAATGAAGAAATATGACATTTTATTGGGTAATACCAGAAAGTACTGTTGCGTCAAGTGACTCACAAATGCAGCTCTGACGTCATTGACGTCGCTATTTAGTCTTGCAACATGTCGAATAACATCTGGCGGGCCAGAATAAAACAATCAGCAAGCCGGATTTGGCCCGCGGGCCGTAGTTCGCCCATGTCTGGTCTACGCTCTACTAGATCTATTTCTTTGTATATACGTCATAGACGCTATTAACACAATGATTGATGTATTGAGTCCAGAATTTATGTTAACACTAGATGGCGAAGCAGAGAAAAATGTGTTTGCAGAGGCATAATATCAATCCAGATATACGATGGTGTGGTCGAATGGTTAACGCGACTGATACATATACCTTACTGTAAACACAAAATTGTCTTAGGGACGAGCCCATTATGGGTTCGAAACTGAGTTTGAAAAAAAAACAGCCTAGTCATGGTAACTGTATAGCGTCATGTTTTGATCTAGCAGTGTTTGCAGTAGCTGCACCAACCCATCCTAATAAGTCTAAGTGGCATTTAAAATTCTCTAAATACCACCCAATCTTATAGCATAGATTCGATCTAAGGTCACTTTAGTGAAAAAACAAAATGAAGCTAAAGTGTAGCTAAGAAGTTATTTCTTTTTTTACCGAGCCAACTATCGAATCCATTGAAGGCTTTGTCACTTAGACCGGTTTTCTATAGAAATGGCTTATGTGTAGGTCGAATTAACCATTCGGCCACACGACCGTAGAAGTAGCTTTTGTGTATCTTTTTTTAAATCGGACTTTATTTTGTGCTTCGTTGAAATAGTTATTTTTAAAAGCGGTTACCTATTGAATTACATAACCTGGCTTTACCTGGAAATGCAAAAAGGCGTTGTACAAGGGTTCGAAATATGCAACTATAGCGTCATATCGAAGTATAATTGTTGTATATAGTGGTAGTCTATTATTACTTATCACAGGTTACCGGCGTGTGGCCGAATGGTTAACGCGACCGATACGATTTTTCAATGATACACAAAAACGGTCTTTAAGAGGTACCCTTTAGGGTTCAAAACCAAGCCCGATCAAAAATTCACTTTTAGGCAGTTATAATAGAACGTAATTTCCTTAATTGTTTTATGTTTCTAAAATCCGGACCCCTTAATGTAAATTAAAACAGGTAAATCACTGAATTGATGTTCAAATGAACCTAAAAAGAATTTAACTGCGTAAATTATTATTAAATATTTTTTATTCTAATTTTCTGGATATGCGTTCATGGAAATCCCCTTATTCGAGAAACACTAAACTAAACCTCTAAACCGGTTTGGGGCAGGTGTATCGTCTGAACCGGAGCAGAACTGCATTTTTAAATCTTGAAAACCCGAACTGAACCAGAACCGGGTATTTTGAATACGAACGGACCAGAACCGAAACCGAATCCGTGAAATAACCGCTTCGACTCACTGCATAAATGCCTATTCAACAACACATTGGGTATTTACGTGTTCGTTCGTGGTTTTAATGTTATGCTGTATATGAATCGTTCTCACTAACCAATTGGTCACACAAAAGCATTTTTGCGATTTTTTTTCTTAGCAAAATGTGGTTAACTCTCGGTATTATAATTTCAATCTGCTAGCCACAGGTATGCAGGTTTTATTGTGTTTGTTTTATTAGGCGGTAATCACCCGGTGGTTCCACGAAAGCATCACTGCTGTTTTCTGCGTAGTTCCCCAAAACAAGTCATCGTTTTACCAGCATTGCAATTTTTCAGCTTGATCGAAATGAACAGTGGATATGACACAATCGTTTACATCTGTCTCGTTTCAATGTCTGCAGGCTATGTCTCGCGTAGTTTTCAGCTGAATTCATTAATCATTTTCAACATTTGAGTATCGTCTTACTACTTCCGAATTGCAAGTGTGACGGATGGGAAGCTGGTTGCAAACACACACGCACATATGTATTACTGCACCACACCAGGTTCGTTTAGTTTGGCTACACATCCGAGCTTTAATGATAATACAAAAGAAGAAAAGTGTTATTTTCATGATTGCTATGTATTTCACCAGACCACAAGCCCACTGTAAGCCCCAATTAATCGTTTCCTCGAAATGAATAGTTATTTTATTTTACGTAGCAATTCTTGCCTGCAAGCGACTCGGTGGCAATTTTCCGTTAATTTTGGTGGATGTGTCGCACAGGTGATAGATGCAGACAAAAACAACACGGAGGACAGGGCTCTAATCTCACTCTTGCCGCCGCTATGAACGCTGTACTTCAAGCGTGCTAGTGATATTAGATAGCGTTGTGTCTGCTGGTTCGGGTTCAGGTAAAGTTAGGCAGTTACAGGTGACATTTCTACGCGTGATGTCTATTGATTTCTTCCGTTCCGGTGCGTACAGTTCGTTTGACGTGTGAAATTATATCGACATATGTAGCAGCAAAAGGTGAAGGTAGTATAATTAATTCAGTCTGATCAGTTTTTAATTTATTTACTTGCCTATGCTGCAGTAGTCTTATTTATAGTGACAGTTCATTGTTTTAAATCGATTTAGGGACCTTTGACACAGAAGATTTATAAAAGAATCATGTATATTTTTACGATTAGTAGCCAATATATTTGCAGTCCGGTTCCTTTTTCATTAAAAGCTTATTCCAGTGTTAGATGTATAAGGAAGATTTGAATGGTTAGTAAACAATCTATTTATAGTTCGGGTTATAGGCATCGAATTAAAGGTTTATTCCACAGCAAACATAAAAAGAAAAATAGTTGTACATCAGTTAGTACCCAATCTACAATTCCATTTGTACCCAATCTACAATTTATTTGTACTGCCAAGTTTGCTTCGTTATGAAATATATTTTGAACAAACAGCCTACGTGATTGTCTCTGTTGGCCACAGCGGAATTTCCCAAATTAGAAATCACACAGTGGCCTGTACCACCACAGTGTGCCTACTTGCCTCAGTTCCACTTATTTCCCAGGATGCTGTAATGAGGCGGGGATTACGGTTGAATATGACGACCAAATATAGTAAAGTGTGTGTAAGGCTGTATCAGATGTTTGCTTTTGCGATCAGATTTGTACCGCGCTAAGTTTTGAACTCATGATGGGCTGGTCAGTAACGCCGTTTTCTATAGAAATCGGTATATGAATCGGCCGCGTTAACCATTAGGCTGTACGAGCGGTATGTTGTGCGGTTCGTTGAGCTAACGTTCGGTTCAGATTATAATAATTAAACACATATTGCCGGTGTGAAACCATGTATGCTGATCCGTTCTTAGCTGAAACCGGTTCAATACCACAGTGTGGAACGTAAAAATGCGTTTCAATGAATCACATTTTGCCTATGAATCACAAACCGAGGAACGTTTGCAACCAAACAGACTAGCCGTTGCCAATTTTCGCCAGAACATTAAATCGCCGTGTAATGTTTAATCATCCGAAAATTCGCCAATTAGCAAACCAAAAATTGCAATTATCAATTTCAGAAAAAAATCGAAAAATCAATTTGTTTTGTTATTCCTCGTAAAATCGAATGTCCTGCAAGGGGAAGGTTATATAACCAACGTCTATAGGTGTTGTTGCGAATGCTATTCTGTCAACTAATTTTGTTTTAAAAGCGTGACGAATACTCACAAGCAATGACCAACACGATATCGTGCAAGGGTCCAATGCATCGCTCGAATTACAAATCGATGGAGTTGGCACGAGGTTGTAACCAGAGAGTTAATATACACAATACTACGTGCTTGACATGAATTCCGCGTTATTTATAGTGTTATTTCAGCCATATCAAAGAAAACAGATGAGTCACGACTACAGCACAAACAATATGTCATGATTTTGCTTATCAGATTAGCGTGACGTTAATACAGCCTTGCAAAGTGCTTCCAAAACTTAAATAAACCTACTGACCTAATTTGTCAAAATTTTGAATATCTATTTTTAATTCTTGACATTTGACATTTAGCGTCCGTGGCATTTAACAGGGTAAATATCAAAACGAACATGCATTCTAATTATCGTGGCTTATCGAGGTAATTAGGCTCGATTAGGAAACAAATCGATCCAAATTCTCCTTGACATTTTTATAACTAAAATAATCACCATGTATTATGCATAAGAGCGTGGTTTAAATTTTTAATATGATATTTAAAGCACTGGTAATATTTCAATTAAATCTTTCAATCAATGATAAGAAAATTTGTCGTGCGCCAATGGTGTGGTTGTATTCAATGGCCTTTGTGGGCGGTAGATTGACTCCAATTGAAATGGTAAAATTTCCGTGGATTTTAGACAAGGGTTTTTTTTGCGCGGTTATTTGGACCTTTATTTTAAAACCATGGATTTTACACGCCAACCCACTTGAATGCATTATAGGAAGAGGACAGGGCGCGTATGGGCAGCTTCAGGTTACCATTTCCTACGAATGTCTGCGCAAATAATAACCGCATCAGCTATTTACCTTGTGATAAACGACTATAAAACAGTCTTATTCCGATTTCATTGCACGTCCACAGCAATACAAGATGGCGGCAAGATAAGCTGAAATTTAGAGACAGTATGACACAGCTCAAATAGAACGATGGTGTTAACGATGGGGTGAAAAGTTAGATCCGTTAAAAAAGCTAGAATAACTGTAATTAGTATATGTAGACGCACATATATGTAAATATATTTACCTCTACGTACATACACCCATATGTTTAAGTCGTTTGCATTACGCTGCATAAACAGACATGCAATGACTGGTATAATAGTCCTGAAGTTGTTTATAGTTTTGTTGTTAACTGTTAGAGATGTCTGATATGAATGCAACAGCCCAAGGAAATGTAAGGTAAGTCATCATACCGGTACAAGTTATTTTTCTTATTTTTTTACTGTATAGAATTAGGATAGGATAGAATAAGTAGTTTATTGCCTGCATAGAACTACGATAGCATTGAACACTTAGTTTATTTTTTGTATTGACCTAGAATAGGATATGTTTTTTTATATAACGTGTAATCGCAATAGGTCCAACGGTGGGCGCAAGGTAATCTGATGATTCCCCGTTGCGTTTTCCCTTTTACGAGGATAAACATGAATATCCAATTGAGACAACCCCCGCAATTTAATTCACTTTCATAATTAATGATGGTATATCACATATTCATTCTAGATTAAGTGCTTTTGAGGGGATACATATCAATACTAGCTCAGCTATTATAATTCAACTGTTGTTACATACACCTAAAGCGTTTAATAATTTATGTTTTGTGTTTATAGTCCCGCATTATTGTTGTGGCACAGAAATTTTCATGTCTGAATAGAATTTGAGGAGTAAGTGTCAGTTAACGAAACTTTTTACAATCCAGTTACATCCTACCATTTGACACAGCTGGGCTTGTCGTTGCTTCCGTACTCCTTATACCTTTTGCTGTCTTCGGAGCAATTTCCAACATCTTAACCGCTTGGGTGATACTTAGGTCCCCAAGACTCAAGTAAGGAGTTATTTTGTGACAGAGAAATTGTGTTTTTAACAGGTGTTTTGTGATCGCGTTGAATTGTCACTTGAGCCGTTGTTATATGGCAGGCACTAGCAATCGTCTGATCACCTCGCACTCACGATCGAATTACCGGAGTTATTATGCAGTGTGTTGTGTATGAGTTCCTTCAATTTGGTAAAACCCATCGTTCCACTATGTTTTGTATACGAATCGGTCGCGCTTACCATTCGACCAAACTACCTCTTAAGTTCCGAAAATTACGTGATTGTGCGGCCGAATGCCAAGAGCGACTATTTCATTTTTGGTTTTTCGTTAATTTTTATTTTCATTCGAAAGTTGTCCCGATCAAAATTTACGATTACTTATTAGCGCTATCAGCGAACTAAACCACGTTCTAGATAAGAATTCAATTTTATCCGAAGTGTGGTTCCTTGAAATTTGAGCGGGTTATGAATAATTAAATCCAAGTTCCACGGAACCCCCTTCATAAAACGATCCGACTATTTGTTCGGCGCTACAACTTGTCCGTTCGGAAATGAGACATCTTCGATAATCCGACTATGGCAGGATGCCATCTCTCAACCCCGAACATAAGCATGACTATCCTATATCCTAAAGACACTGAACCGTAATTTAAAAAAGTAAAACTTAATGTTAAAAATGTAAAACTTAATGTTAAAAAAAGTAAAATTTAATGTAAATAAAGTAAAATTTAATGTTAAAAAAGTAAAACTCACTGTTAAAAAAGTAAAATTTGAATAAAAAAAGTAAAACTCAATGTTAAAAAAGTATAAGTTTATTTAAAAAGTAAAACTTAATTTAAAAAAAGTAAAACTGAATGTTAAATAAGTAAAAACTTAATGTTAAAACAGTAAAATTTTATTTAAAAAGGTTAAACTGAATGTTAAAAAAATAAAACTTTATTTTAAAACGTCAAAATTATTGTTAAAAAGTTAAAAAAGTAAAACTCAAAAGTTAAAAAAGTTAAAATAAATGTTAAAAAAGTAAAACTTAATGTTAAAAAGGTTAAACTTAATTAAAAAAACAAACTTAATTTTAAAACGTAAAAATTATTGTTAAAAAATTAAAACTTGATATATACTAAAAAAAATAAAACCTTATATAAAAAAGGTAAACTTTTTCCTAAAAAGGTAAAGGGTGATGTTAAAAAAGTAAAACAAAATGTTAAAAAAGCAAAAAAGTAAAAATATTAAGTTCCCAGGTATATTTTATAACTGACAATTAACCACTACAACTTCGGCATATGCATTAGACAAAAAAACATTTCAGTTAGACCAAAAATGCAAAAATGTGATTCAATTTTTTTAAACTTTCTCTGCAGAAGTACTTTCAATCTTTTTATCGTGAGTTTGTGCGTCAGTGACTTCTCATCCGCGCTGATGAGTCCTCTGGCGCTGTATCAGAGAACGTGGGGGTTTGGAGTCTGGTCCATATCTCAGCCAGTCTGTGGGGTGAGGATGATATATATTTATTTTTATTCGTTTTTTGGATTTAAGGATGATATCCTTATATTTATTATTTTTTTGATTTAAGGATGATATCCATTTATTTTCATAATTTTCGGGTTTAGGGATGATATATATTTATTTTCATCATTTTTTTATTTTTAAGGATGATATATTCTTATTTTCGATCGTTTATTTCCGGTTTAAGAATTATATATATTTATTTTCATTTTTAGGGGGCGGGTTTTAAAGCAGCGTTACTAAGACTATTTTTAATATAGAATTCGGTATATGAATCGGTTGCGCTAACTTATCGGCCGCACAGTTATTCTACCGATTCTTCCATTTGGCTGTGCTAACCATTCGGCCACACAATTGTTTTGACGCTGGATTTTATTTTTAGATTATGTGGGGACTCGAACATTGGACTTCTCACGTCACTTCTCTTCACATCATGTGCTTCACGGTTCTAAGATTCGTGTCGGTCCAGTTCCCATATTACTTTGGCAGGATCAAACCTCACCATGCCAAGGTTTTTATTTCTTGGCTAATTTTCCCCCCATTGACCCACCTACCATGGGTTAAATTCAATTTTTAGCATTGCCTTCTCCGGTTTAAATATGCATCACATAGAACATAACCAAATACGATAAACCGACGCTTTGCACAGGAGCAAAAATTTTTTGTATTTGCTAAGTTTCGAGCACTATATGGGCCCGTACCCAAGACCCTTTTTTATATATATTATCCTGCACTGTAAACTGAAAACTATAGTTCCGGCCACCTTAAACCATGGTCCACCTAATCCACCTATGGGTTGTGGAATTCCACCCACAGGTGGAATCATACACCCCAGCAAAGCGTGGCAGTATCCACCCGGTAGGTTGGTGGTAAATTCCACCTAAAATAGGTTTTGTCCACCTACATTTTTATCCACTGCCACCCCTGTAAATGGGGTTTACCACCTTTGTGCGTGGTGTTTACCACTTTTACTGCCCTTAGAAACCACCCTGGGGGGTGGCGTTTAACCACCCTTACGCATGGCGATTCCACAATCACAACCACCCTTGAGAATGGTCACAATACAGCTTAAAGAAATTTATTTTGGTACATAATAAAAGCAGTATGAACAATGCAACTATAACAAGTTTATAATGCGTTGTACCGACATCATTCTTCGTTCTATGGGTATCCCAAGCAGACAGCAGATAAACTGTATTGTTTTTCTGATTTTTTTTGGTATCACAATATCAAAAATCCAAAATACACTTATAAGAAGGCAGAGTCCCTCTTCCATATCACTTGCGCTGCACAATTCTTTATATTCAACAAATATTTTTAGTTGATTATCTTTAAGAAACATGACAGGGTAGGGATGCTTTGGTTTTTCTTCTAAATCCTTTTCCTGAAATATTAATGGGCGATCAGCGGTTAAATATTTCTGGTATAAAACTGTTAAGTCAGTACTGTAAACAACCATTCAATCACTAAAATCCAATTAGTATATATATGCTTCGCAAAAAAGACATTATTAGTCTCTTATTTTCGGAAGACCAGGAACTAAAACCAAACTTACAGATATATAAGAAAGTAATCAGAATATGTACTCTCCTTGAACGCTTGTGGGAGAAGGGACAAGATCTATTGGTATATCTATAATGTGATAAAATTTCAGCTTACAGAATATTTCTCTGTACCTTATTAGGTTCAAAAACTTCACCACCCAAGCTAAAATTAAAAACATTATTGATTATGCCTTGAGTATTTTAAAAATCGTAAACCCTAAACAAAAAAGAAATATTTTGACTCACCCTTTCCTTTACAATAGGCAGTTACTGCTGGTGAAGCCAGGTTAAAATTGATAAGTTTCTCTTTTAATCTAACTATCTTGAACTTGTCTAGCGCCTCGATCAAATTTTCCTTGACATCGCTTTTGAATATTGCATTTGCTTCATTTAAAACCTGCAAAATAATTCCAACTGAGCAAGCTGCCACTATTGATTGCAACCAAACTTACAAAATAAGCGAATTTTAGTGCTGGATAATTTCCCAAAATGATTCCTATATCATTTGCTTTCTGGACTTCTTGTCGCCTGGCGATGTATGACCTTCTCATTCTGTCCTCTATTACTTCATAATCTTTGTTCACTTTAGCACATTCTTCTTTAATCTTTCTTATGTGGCACTGAATGCTTTCAGGATCCTCATTTATTGTATCATAACTCTGAAAAAATATATACAGGTATTGAGGTATAAAATGGTATATTAAGATGAATTTGGCCTAAAGATGTTCCTTTTCTAACTACTGGTGTGTGCTTTACTGAAAAAATATTTAATGTCATTTTAGTATGTCTCTGGTAACTGGATACTATTGCTATTGCACTAACCACAATTTGTCTTTTTGCCGGTGAAATACTTTCTATTGTTGACACTGTCTCTGGAGCTTTTGGTGACTTTCCAAAGCCATATTTTCTTTTCATAATTCTTACTCTTTCGTTGTTAACAAGTGGCCTCCTCATGTCTCTGAAACTCTGACGAAGGCTTTCAACCCATGTTCCCTGCAACAAAATACCCTTTAAAAGTAGGAAAGGCCACTGTTTTTATATTCTCATTTTAAAACATTTCTGGTACACACAATTTATAGACCTGAAGACATGACATTATTAGCCAATTAAAAAGGATAATGAAATAAACACTCACAGTACAATCCTTGCTTTTTTTGTCTGCTAGTTGAGGGTATTTTTGTACAAGGGTAAGGCATACGGATCGATATTCAAATGGTGATGGATATCTAAGATAAAAAAAGATTTTTATATCTGTAGTAGTAAGCGTTGGCCTTTGGTAAATAGTAAAGTTGGGTGACTTGATCATACAAGACAGGCTTTAGGTTCGATCCCAAAGTCTTAAAAGGGCAATTATTGGTAACTGTCTGTGGACATGCGGTTATTCTCTAATTATAATCTAGTGGAATTTTAAAAGGTTAATCCAACAATAAAATCACAGGCTAAGTAACCTGTCTAACATATGTAACAATAAAGCAGCACAATGTAACCGTTCTGGCAACCTGACTGTGGGTAGTTGAATAGTATGGCTAGTGACTACGGTTCCATGACAACTGAACCCCTTACAACTGAACCCCTACAACTGAACCCATTTACAACTGAACCCCTTTTAACAGAACCCTTTTAACTGAAAATGGGGTTCAGTTGTAAAAAGGTTCAATTGAACTGGGTTCAGTTGTAAAGGGGTTCAGTTTAAAGGGGTTTAGTTAAAAGGAGTTCAGTTGTAAGGGGCTTAATTGTAGGGGTTCAGTTGTAAAGGGTTTAGTTGTAGGGGTTCAGTTGTAAGGGGTTCAGTTGTAAGTGGTTCAGTTGACTGGTCACCAGTGACTACACACAAAATTATTTTTTTTGTAGTTATTGCCAGGCTTATAGAGTAAAAATGCTTACAACTCTTGCGCTGAAACTGAGTTGAACAATATTTGAAGAATTTTTCTTCTTGTTGAAGCAGTAACTGGATTTCCCGTGATAGATATTTCATTTAATTCCGCTTTTATGTTTAATGGAAAATCTGGTAAGATAAAGTTTAGCAGCCAGCCTTTATTGGAAGCACCTTCTGTTCTGCATGGTGAATCGGGAGTGGATTCAAAAGAAACATCTACAGAAATGTTTAAGAATAAAAAGACCGGTTAAAAAAACAACCACACTTAAGGGTGCTTTACCTGCACTGAAGTTGTGACTGCTTATGGTTGAAGAGCTCGCAGCTACTGTGACATCCGACTCTAGGTCTTCATCTAAATAAACAACCAACCAGTACAAATACTAAGTCACAATCAACTCAAAACCATAAGAAACATATTTTGATTAAAATTTACCTGAGTAATGAATCATTAGGCGGGCTTTTTCTGGGACGTCATAACTCTCATCCAGAGTGACCCACTCCTCGAAATCATGGTCAAAAATTTGAATATCGACAGCTCTCTTTAACTGAAACACTCTCATAACAGAGTCGTATATTTCTGATTTTTCACAAGTAACAACTTTTTTTGTGTTACCCAATTGAACAAGTAAATGAGGCATTCTAAAAGGTTTATTCAAAGGCTATAAAGCAGTATGCTAATTAATCTGAATAAATAACATGGCATTAAGGTTAATTATTTATATTTATACAAACAACAAAAACATTTCTAAAATTGATAAGCTCACAAAAAAGTACAAGGCATGATGAAATTAACCTTAAGGTACTGGTAAAGAACAAGCACGACATCGCAAACGTATATATATTAACCTTCCTGTTTTTAAGTTAAACGAATAAATTGAAATAAAACTGTTCCTAGGGTCCTAGAGAAAACGTATTGCAATACAGGCTACAGCAACAACAGGCCCACATCCACATGCACCTCACGCTGAAGGTCTTTCTATAGACTAGCAACAACCTACAAACATTGATATGCATCTAGGCTATTTAATAAAATAGTTAAGATAATATAGTCTAACTGAATTTAAGCTTATCTAACATAGACCTAAAGCATCCTAAAAAACTTTCTTTGTCGCTGAAAGAGTTTTAAGTTAAGTTTAGTACTATCCTTTTCACGTGAACCCGCAAGCACATGTCGTCATTTTTTTTTTTTGTCTTTATAATGTTTATCATTCGAGAACTAAAAAATGGCGCAATGCTTGAACCAATCAAATGCGACTTAAATTATTTGTGCGCATGCGCAGTGTTTCACAATATTTTACAGCAACAACAAAATGTTCCTTTGCAGGAGAAATAAACTGCAGCTTTGACTAAAACGGTCAACATTTATTATTTCAAAACGTATTGCTTTAGTAAAATATCAAGATAAAGATTTCGAGGTTTAAATATTCCTATCCTAACATAACAGTTAGTCAAGAAGACTACATGTGTAGGCCTAAATTGTATTTTTTCATTAAATATAAAGAAACCAGGTAGAACAACTTTCGATGGATATATGGTGCGTATATATGTCATTGCATCAAACAAGTTGCTGTAGCAACGGCTTTAGGTTGATTTAAGCGCTTGGTGTCGAGTTCCACCCGTATGGTGAAATAACCACCTTCGATACACGAAACCCACCCCTGGATTTTTAAAACCACCCTATTGATTTTAGTACGTGGGATATAACACCTTAAAAGATGGACTTGTCCACACAGGAGCCCATGTTGTAAAATTTACACGATTTTTGGGGAATACACACCTTAGCATGTAATAATTCCACGCATCGAATTGTAAAATTCCACCCTCCAAAAACGATTCCACCCTTACAGTTTACAGTGTGTATACGTATTGGAACCTGTATACGGGGTTCATATACCAATTCCATATATAAAAAATGGACTGAGTAACGATCGAGCCCATCATGGGATCGAAACTGAGCCCGGTAAAAAAATGAAGAAAAAATCCTGTATACGTATCGGTCACATTGACCATGGGCCTTTCAGGGCAGCACTAGTCGGTTGTGTTCATAGGCTAAGAAGACTTAGCGGAAATCGCCTGAACCAGTGAATTCATCGATTGTGCTAAAACTGATGGGACATTGAAATAATTTACGACACACTGCATCAGCTTCGGTAACGCGACAATAGGCGCTACTGCCGCCATAGTATAACCTGACGACAGTTAATTTCACGATTCCCAGTCTGATAATGCTCCATTGCGTATTTATGAGGTAATCTGGCGATTGCTTGCGTGATTTATGCTCATTGCATTCACTGGTATAAAACATGTTTATTTCATATAACTTGAATATATATGATCCTAATAAATTTGCGTTTGGGCCTGCTATAGCCCTATGGTGCTTTCCACCCATGGGAATAAGTATCCAATATTGCCCTATGGGTAAAACAACGAAAGGTGCTGTAACACGGGTGTTTTTTAGATTTTGTAGGCTGCCCGGTTATCAGATGATCTATTACAATTTGTTGCGATGATTAAGACATTGCTGGAGTCTTTATTTAACGCAGTTATCGATTGGGTACAGACAGTTTTTTATTGCAATCCGAATCCATCAATATACTCTTTATAATCGGTGAAATAGAATGATTGTTTGTTTTCACAGATAATAATCAGTGTCTTTTGGTTTGTAACGCTTGGAACGAGCTTCGTCCCCTACTACCTTTGGTCACACGTGATCGACAGATCAGATCTCAGATTTCCTCCTACTTTTCCTCAATGTATTATAATGGGAAACAAGTAAGTCACAAGTTTTGTTTAACTATCACATAATAATGATGGTATTAGGTTACCTCAGGGTGTCAAACTCGTTGTTTTTTAAGGGCCACATTGCGTTTTGAAAATAGTGCCAAAGCCCGTGAATTTTCGATCTAGTATTCATAAAGAATATTTTTAGTTGGTATAGTTGTAAAGCAATTATTATCACGCGTTTGATGGCTCCGCCATGAGTTTGACACCTCTGGGTTAAGTGGTATAAGTGTGATTGATGGGACGTTACAAACCGTAAGGATGAATCCCTACACAACAAACAGTGTAATCTTGCGCGCGTGCGTTCGTAAGTTAACTAGCTGACTCATGATTTATTATAAAAGAACTGCATGTCTTTAATTTGTTCTTTAGTAAGCTATAAACAAATGTTAACTTATAAAAGTAAATGATTTATACACCAGTCCCCACAACCAGTGTGCCGCTACACAATGCTGGGTGTGGCACAAGAAAATTATAACTTTTTAAACACAGTTTTTACCAAATAAAAAGGATTTTAGTGTTTTTGCAAATATGAATATTACGGCATTGTACAATGCGTGCCGTAGAATTTAGTAAGTTTATAAATGTACCTCGAGTGAAAAAAAGTTGCGGAATATTGATCTATACTTTAACTAATGTAAGATACAAAAAAGGAAATACAACTGTACATTACATTACATTTATATGGGCAGGAATTTAGGCCATAAAGGCCAAGACAACTATATTAACCTTAACCTAGGCCTGCATATACCTCGAACTAGACCTGCAGTGTTTTGCCCACAATAGAGAAATTGTTACAACTTTTGCTCATTGCATTGTTCAACATGATCGGATTAGTACATGACAGAACCGTCCAGTCACCGAATGTTATCGACCACACTGCGTTTTATCAGACAGCTCGATAAGCTAAGATAAACAGCTTAACATTTTTAGCAGATTGACAGATTTTGTACATTTAAAACGACTTAATTTATTAAATCTATTCAAGGCTGGGTAATTTCTTTTATTGGGCTCAGTTTCGAACCCATATGGGCTCGTTGAACTCGTTATACCGATCGGTCGGGTTAACCATTAGGCCACACGTCCGTACACGATGGTTAATTTTATCACCCATGATGAAAGCCTCGCTAAATGTCGTCGGGTGGTGCGGCATTGGTAGAAAAATGGTCGCTTTGTGGTCCGAACCAACTTTAATAAATCACGATATGTTTTACATCGTAGCAAGAATGACCTGAAGTACATCAAGGCAACGTTCGCACTCTACGTTTTTATCCCCATCATTTTGGCGACAGCCCTTTCTGTTGGTATCGCGGTGGTCGTAGTACAAGCGAGGAAACGAAGAATACGAAGGGATATTCGTAAGTGAAAAACCCAAATTTCAAGTTCTTTTCCAATGGCCTATTAAAAAGCAATGTAAACAGTTGAATTCTGAATCTATGGTGTGTTATCGGATAGACATTGATATGCCTACAGTTTTGTTTAAACCTTTATAATACACTGGGTTTAAGCATCGAACATTTTAATTTTTACCGGGTTTAGTTTCGAACCCATAATGGGCTCGTTGTTAAGACCTTTTTGACTACAGTTCGGTATTATGTTAATCATTAGACCACACCCATCGTATCACCAAAGTGCATTTTGTACTCTGCCAAAGTTTCGTACTCGATTAAAGCTCATTTTGTATATAATCATTTTAACGGGCTAAGATTCGATCCCACAATGGGCGTCTTTAAGATTGATAAGTATTTTTTTTCATTACTCTACTGGCAACTAATGCGTGATGGTATATATGTCATTTTAGAATTATAAACAACAAAATGATTCCCTATATTTTGCAGATGTGGTAACAGTGCACAGCAGCGGTAGATCCGCCTTCCAGAAACGACTGCGCAAGGAGAATCGAATGATGTTTCAACTTTCATTAATAGTTGCCTCTTACATATTAGGTTACCTACCTGCATCTGGTAAGTACAAGTTATGACAAAGAACAATTCATTGATTGTTTAGTAACAATCAACTGGTGGACTAGTTATAGGATGATTGTGACGTTCTGTATTTTTTGTTGTGGAATTCTCTGAATTAATACTGCAGACTTAGCTTTTTTACCAGTATCACTGCGAAATCACTCAAAAGAGTGTTTAAAAACATCAAAATGTACGTGCCTGAAGGCAAGTGCTTAATAGACATTGCGGAAAACTAGAGTAACTAAACGGAGTAACCCATGATTAAGTCTCTGTCGTGTTCAATGAGTGCATTGGCTTAAATCTGGCTGGACATAGTTCTCCGTAATCCTACGAAATATCTCCCATGCGTAGGCGTGCGTACAATTTCGAATTGTTTTTCCCCAATTTTTTAATTTGCTATTTTTTACGTACAACGACAAGGTTGTGCAATGTGCATAGTACTTCTTCAAATTCGTTGGCAAATTTGGCCCATTGCTTGTGAAGTTTCAAGAGACATAAATTATACTCGTCATCGTACTACGCGTTTTATGAAGGCTACAGCCACTTTAAGTGGTCTGGGTGTAAGGACCCACCAAACTAAGGCAATACTTAGACGTTAATATGGAACTTAGAAACAATTATATTAATCTCAACTCTATCCAAATATCGCCTATTTTAAAACTACAGAAATTGTATTTAATCACTATAATCTCCCATTAGGTCTACAAAAGATAATGTCTCTAGAATTCCTTGAAAACTCTTACCCGAAAATTGATTTCGTCTCTCAAATTTCCTGTTAACTCTGAGTATATTTTTCTATTCTTACCCGATTAAATTTCGAATCCATGACGTTTTTTACATATATTCAGTATATAAGAAACACCATTCGGCCACATAACCGTTTGTTTTTTTGTTGAGGTTTCCGTTTCTGGATGTTTGAGCTAAAAGTAGTGCCATTTGAAACGGAGAAGCTAATTTGGTGGTTGGATTTGATGCAGTACGTCTGCAGACGTTTCAGCGAATGCCTCAACCCAGTTTTTTATATCATAGCCTCAAGGTAAGACAGATCCAAGCAATTATTTACTGCTGTCTAATTTCATCACGACGATACATTTTATGTACCAAGCCCATCCTCTTAAAATTGTCGGCTTTTAATTTAACCAAAATGACAGTGGTTATTATATGAACATATCTAAGTTTTCTGCGTAACAAAGCAATATTTTAATGTATTTTTTAAACAGACTATTTCAATGTTTTTGGTAAACAGCTATATTTTAACGTGTCTGAACATTTTTACAGGTTTTGAACGATTTACTTCAACCCATTAAACCACATATTGTTTTTTTGTTTCATAGGATTCTCAAGTTGGAAAAAAGTTGTTAAACACAACATATCCACACTCGGCTATTGCAGTATGTTGATTATTTGTTTGTTTCTTAAACCAATGTTAAACATGGCGAGCTAACGATTGAACCAATGGTTAACTAGCTGTTTTTAAATGACACGCTGTAAAGGATCAGTGGAATTAACCAAGTTTCGGACCGCGGTGGGCTGGTCACTGGTCCGCCTTTTTCAGTACTGTATATAAATCACCGTCGCGGTAACCAGTCAGCAACGCACTCCACCGATCTCTTTTGTTTAGCATATTGCCCAGGGTTACACCCGCACAAAAATGTGGCCAGGGCATGGCTTGATCTGATGTCTGCGGTTTTTGTGCATACCCGTACCTCCTCTATACTTTTAAGAACGCGGGCGTTTATGAATAAACAACTGAGTGGTCCTGTGGCCAAGGTCGACTGCACCGCGTCCAATATATATATACATTATTCAACAACAACAAAACGGTCCTAGGCATTTTGTTTATTGCCGGTTAGAGACCTGTCTCACCTTCTGCGATATCGAACGTTATCCCAGTAAATAACATCAGTCGTTAACTTCTTGTTTCCACACAGCATGATGTTGAAAGAAACCAAGCTCGCTTTGGGTATGGACGTGTCGAAACAAAGCACTAGATCGGAGATGTAATATTTCCAACATAAAATTCATGTAATTAACTGTCATGACCGCACTTTTTTTGTTTTAGGTTCCAGATCCATTTGCTTGTTTTAGTATATAATATTTAATTAAAATGTAGGCGTATAATTGACTTTTAAATTCAATCGAAAATAAACTCTAATTGTTATCAAATACTGCATACACAGTATATGGCACAATCTTTTATACTTTAAATACTGTAGTAGAAAGCAATGGGTACTAAATGAGATACGGAAGCATTTATTATAGGGGAGGACTTGAAAGTCCAATTTTAACGAATATCCTTAATAATTGGGAAAAAAATACGCCTGATTTCAAAAATCAAATCAGTTTCTTCCAATATTTTTTGGTTAAAGAGTTATGAGCAAATATGTATTTCATTTTATGTTAGGGGATTTCCCGTATTACGTCACTGACGTTGTTGAGATTTCGTGCCTGTATGCATTGTATACAATCATGTGTCAGTTTAGAGGTGAATTAGTAACAGAAGCGCCTGCAGGAGCGTTGTATTTTCGTTTTTATTATGGAGAATTAGCATAACACTTGTCATATAGTCTTACTGAACCAATGTACATGGTGACAGCTTACTTTAAGCGCGGTCATTAAGGCCTGCACGGTCCTGGACCTAAGCTGAATGCTGAGGTATACAGGTCTCGTATTTAAATGACTTTAGAATAATAAGTCTTAGCAATTTATATCATAAATAATAATAGTGAAAACAGAACAAGAAAACTATAACAGAATGCATTAAACTGTAACTGCCAGCAATTTATAGAAATAAACCAGCCATTAGGCAAAGGCTAGACTATGCGGTGGGAAAAGCCTATTTCTTTCATGGTTTACCTTGGCTGTTTGTATAATGTTTTGCTGTTGTGTATGTGGTGCATTTAATGTCTGCTGTTATTGAAACTGAGCATTAGCCTACTGGTTGAAAATACCACTTATTGCAAAAAACAGTTAATCCACAGTTGAGTAGCTGATGTGTAGTCTGACAATAGGTACACAGCAAGCACTCAGATAAGTGAAGAATATATATAATAGATCTTTACTTAACTACCCAAATAAGTTAATAAGAATATACCACATTTCTAATTTAGTTCCTTTTATTAGATATTGTAAAATGCCTAAAGTTAAGCCACTGAGAAGGAAGAAAGAGTCATTGGAGTATATTGTTTTGCTCCAGGATGTACAAATTCCTATTACAGCACACGAAATTCCAATCCACCTGTGCTCTTCCATCGATTTCCTCACAACGACAAAAAACGGTTGAAGCAATGGATACAACAATGCAAGCGTTCTAAACTACCTGGAAAAAGAACCGCAGTGTGTAGTGCACATATTTGTGACAAGGATTATCATAGTAAAATTGTATTTGACTCCAATGGAGTAGCCAAGATGATGAAAACAAACCGCTTGGTGAAAAATACAGTTCCAACAATTTTAAATTTTTCTGATTATGATTTTAAACATAGTGATCAACCCAGTACATCAAGTGCAACTTCAAGAACTTCTTTATCCAAGCAGATAATTGAAAAATAAGGGCTTTTAGTAATGTAAGTCCAGTCTGGCATTATTTTGTGCACAAATGCATGTACATTCATGCAGCATAAACATTCTTGCGGTGTGTCCATAAGAATACAGTTTTTGCAACGGCACCAAGTCATGTCAATAGGTAATGTTTCTAAATAAACATTTTCTTCTATGGGGCTTGCATCTTCAAAGATACTTTCAGACGTTTTCCTTGGTTCAAATGCACATGACTAAATTTGTGTTGTTTTATTGTGTACAATAAAACTTCTTTCATCCATGCCAGAATGCTGAAAACTGTCATCCATTTTAGTGTTACAACATTAACTTAAATTTACTCTAGAAATGAAGAAAACAAAAGAAATTTGTTAAAACTAATATGCATATGTATACCAAATCTCTCACACTCTCAGTTTGTAACCTAGGGGTTGATAACAACATTGCTAGTCTACGTTGCAGATTATGGCTATATATTGAAAAGCAACAATCATGAAAGAAATAGGCTGTTCCCACCGCATAGTCACCACTTTGATTGATGGCTGGTTTATTTCTATAAATTGCTGGCAGTTACAGTTTACTGCCTCCTGTTCTAGTTTTCTTGTTCTGTCTTCACTTCTATGATTTATGATATAAATTGCTAAGACTTATTATTCTAAAGTCATTTAAATACGAGACCTGTATACCTCAGCATTCAGCTTAGGTCCAGGATCGTGCAGGCCTGAATGAGCGCGCTTAAGGTAAGCTGTCACGCGGGTACATTGGTTCAGTTAGGCTATATGACAAGTGTTATGCTAAGTCTCCATAAAAAAAACGAAAATACAACGCTCCTGCAGGCGCTTATGTTACTAATTCACCTCTAAACTGACACATGATTGTATACAATGCATATAGGCACGAAATCTCAACAACGTCAGGTGACGTAATACGGGAAATCCCCTTAACATAAAATAAAATACATATTTGCTAATAACTCTT
This sequence comes from Ciona savignyi, assembly GCA_000149265.1. Classification (NCBI taxonomy): domain Eukaryota; kingdom Metazoa; phylum Chordata; class Ascidiacea; order Phlebobranchia; family Cionidae; genus Ciona; species Ciona savignyi. Next base: position 654,981 of record CH001689.1, on the reverse strand, counting down.
TAACAAAACAATATTGGAAAGAAACTGATTTGATTTTTGAAATCAGCGTATTTTTTTCCATTTATTAAGATATTCTTAAAATTGGACTTGAGTTCCCCCTCTTTTTAGTGCGGAGATAATAGTCCCTACACATTAGGACTATAGTTAAGTGTAAATCGGCTTTGTTAACCGTTCAGCCATAAGCGGCTTTGTTTTGGGCATACATTTTATATCAATATGTCCATTATGCCACCGGCTAGAAAATATATTTTTTGTTTTTTCTTGTTTACTTTATTTTTACATCTAAATTCATGTTATTGGATCTTTGTTTCTATTGCAATTATCGCGACCTTCTGATCTTTATAAATGCAAAAACAATGACGATTGTGGTTTAATAGTATGGCAGGATTTACTCAGGAACGGTAAGGTACTTGTGATGTATAACACTTCTAACAATATGATATTCATCTTTTCTGAGGAAAACTAAAATGAAGGAAAGATAAAAGTAGAGGAGAAAAACGGTACACAAAAAAATATTGGGGTGTTATAGGGTTGGTGGAAACTGTAAAGGCTGGGGTTAAAGTTAGAATTAGTTGTGAAGTTAAGAGTAGTGTTTGGGTCCGGGTTAAAATAAGTTTGCATAGTTTTGCGAGTTTAAGTTTCCATAGTTTTGCCCCTCCCTTCTTTCCTTTCCCCTATTTTTAGTGTTGCCAGTTTATCTCGGGCAGTGGGAAACGTAAGGACCGTTATAACACGGTCAATAGTGATTACCCCGCACAGACAACAGAACATTTTTTTGACTGATTAAACCACTAGGTTCATGCAACCTGCTATGGGCCCTGCCCAAATAGCAAAGCTGACGAGCGAGTAGCTGTTTTCGATCCAATAGCCTTTGACTGGCGCTAGACCTACATCAGTACCGGAGCTATCACAGCGTGTTGCACACAATATAGAAGTTACTTTAATTTTCCATTAAACCATTGGATTCGTGCAGAATTTATTGATGTCCATTGGTTGAAGTGTATATAAAAGAAATTACCGGGCGAGCACACAATATATAGATTAAAGTCGCACAGGAATAATTATTACGTCACAATACTGTGTAAACGTGATTATGATGCCCACATGCCACAAACAGATGAATGTACAAGCGGGAAAAATACATAGGCCAATACTGGCCATTAACAATAAGGGATGATTAATTTACTTATTTGTGGTATCCGTTGAAAGATACCGGATGCTTCTTTTTATCCGCAAATATGGGGGGCACAAGGCTATATTTTTGGATGATGTAATAGGTGGATTAACTACCGTTTCCGCAAGCGTGTTTCAGCACTGGTCCAAATTTCAAAGGGAAAATATGCGAGGTTATTTTGTCCTTGTTATGAAAACTTATTATGATATATATTTTCTCCAGAATTCTTTCTAAAAAACAATTCGGGTCGTGTTGGTAATATACCCATTTTATTCTCGCCTGGTTTGGCTCAATGTTTAAATGTAGACTTCTGATTAAACGCTTTCTCTTGGCCCAATTAAGGTGCTATTGTGTGAAAACTTTAAAAAATCACGTTTTTCTTATCGTATGGGGTCGAATAGTAAAACGTGCCCACGTGAATCCTTACCAACTTACAGCTAGTCCGTTGTGTTCTTTGAAAAGGCACTTCGTGGTCGTCATCTAGATTAATAGGTTAAAAAAATTAGTATAGAAACAAAGTTACGACCCATGGTGGGCTCGTTACTAAGACCGTTTTTAATTGAAATATGTTAATGTATCCTTAGAATCAATCGACCACACGAACGTACAGTTCCGGGATAAAAAACATTTTTTTTACCGAGATAAGTTTCGAATCCATGATGGGCTCGTCACTTGGACCGTTTTTATATATTAGTCGGTAAATGTATCGTACATGGATAAATAACAATTACAGACAGCTTGTTTGGTTGGGCGACAGGCCACCTTCCGGAAAGTTTCGCGTTCGGCCACTGGCTGGTTAAGTTTTTTTTACCGAGGCAAGTTTCGAAACAATTATGGGCTCGTCACCAGGACCGTTATTTCGTATAGGAGTCGGTATATGTATCGGCCGCGTTAACCATTTGGACACACGACCCTGGCTGGTTAAGATTTGAGAGGTTTTGTGGCAAACGGGTCAGTAGCGCCACCCACCGGTATAGATGTACACCGTTGTTCGTCCGAATGCTGGTTAGATCGTCTGATTCAAATTATTAATTAAAAGGTCATAGTGAGTATGGTCGTGTGGTCGAATGGTTAGCGCGACAGATATATACACCGACTTACATGCAAATTACCTTCTCAACAAAGAGCAATCATGGGTTCGAAACTTAGACCCGTAAAAAAAGACAAAAAGGACGTAGTGAAGCATCAAATCCGGGAAAATAGCTTGGTTTACAAACAGTATATATAACAGTCTCCTGGGTTTAAAGCTATGCCCGGTTAAAAAATAAAAAGCAATGCTTTGATGAACTGCTGTGTGACCGAATTATAAGTACTCCCGACTAATATACAGCAATCCATCATAAAACGGCCTAATAAGCGAACACCTTTTGGGTTTAGAAAGCACCCCGGGTAATAGAAGTCATGATTTATTTAGAATTTAAATGTTTTAAATTGAGCGAGTTATGATGTTTGCGTTTAACATACAACTTTAAATATTAAATATAGGAATGCCAAAAATCGATATAAATGTTTATGTTATTATGTTCATTAAGCAACCGTTCTAGCAACTTTTAACAGGTTCTACCAAATTGAAGGAACGCCTCAATCCTTCTATACAATATATTGCAACTCCGGTAACCTAACGGTTTGCGCAAGGTATAACCTGGCAATTGCCCGTGTAATAATGCCCCTTACGTTTCTTATTCACGTGGATAAATGAATATCCTATATCCAATCCTTATGCAATTTTTGTACAGAAGTGGGTATATGTATTCGTCGCGTTAATCAATCGAACAATTCCCTGAATTGCATTCTGTGCCAATACTGTTAGAAAATTTACCCACTCGTTCCAAATATACACCCGTACACTAAACAGAGAATAACCAATTCCCAGGTAAAATCAGTTCAACCGAAGTTTATTCAATGGCCCGGAGCTTGACGATATATTTTCAACAACTTATTTTGGTTAATGGTAGAAAAATCAAAATAGTATCTTATAATTAATTATCAAATCCACGACAGCTTGGGCCACATTAGGTCAATCCGAAATAGCTTTAAAAATAGGAAAAAAAAAGAATAGGAAATTTTGTTTATCTTCATGAATGGGGTTTTACGCTGGCGTAATTACACCGGGAATTAGATTCGATGATATTACAGTGTGTAATGTATTAGAGAATATAATGTATTAAAGTGTGAAGTAGTTTAATCCAACACTCACTGGGTTAGGTCCAATAAGTGCCTTCACCAATGAGAAAACTGACAAGCAAGCGTTTGATTTTACTCGAAAACATCCAATTAATGGACGACAAGAACAATACACATTGTATTCTCGCTATTACATATATTATAACAATTTTACGTGACCTACATCCTGTGCGCCAGGTGAGGTTACTTTAAGTGCTAAAATCAATTTACTCAGTATTTTCCTCATCCGGTAGATGGCACCAGTGAGTGTTATTCAAAAACCTTCTTCTCATTTCGTGAAACCATGTTGTTAAAGAGTTGTGATGTCATAAACGTCGTTAGTTCTGGTGGAGTAGCGTACCTAGTAACACGATGTTTTAATGTAGTGAGCTGTCTAGTTTTGACATGTTGTCAGAACTACGCACATTATAGCGTACCGGTAGATGAGTGCGTTGTAAGCGTAAATGTCATACCGTTCTGATAAAGTTGTCAAGGTTTCTCAAAACGATTGCTAGTTCTGCGTAGATAGCAGCGTGGTTCGTCACTAATTTGTAGAGCACTTAAGTAGGTTTAAACGACATCACAACCTTTAATGTTGTACTGTTGCGCTTACAGGACAGTAGGTTGCTTGTTGCTGGACAAAAAACCTCACGAATCATAATGGCTCCACAAATATTCCACGAAGAATTCGACAAAGCAGGGAAACATGAAGGTTTGCAAATATGGCGGATAGAGGTAAGTGGCAATTTCTAAAACGCCCATTACTATTTACCTGTTTTGGAAATAATTAGCCAATATAGCCTAACACACAATCGTTTCTAACTAGACTTTTAACCAAGTTATTTAACTATACCCTACACAATTGCCCATTGTTATCCCATAATACGACTGTGCTTTGTGATGTAACATTGGTCATAGCTGTGTTTGGCTTAAGAAAATAATACTTGATTTAAATACTGTAGTTTTATGTTTATAACAATAATCTTTTAAAGAAAATGCTTGTATATGCATTGTTTAAATTGCGAGTTTAAGTCATTTGTTTAAACGTAGTTAAACTTTAACACGATTATCCAAGTGTGTAAACAATGAAAGGATAGTAAACACTAAAAAAAGGCATTGGTATAAAAGCCTGTCGCCTATCTTTAGGCCTCACAAATTCATTTAATCAATCATACCAACGTCCTTGGAATACCTAAACCATTACTTCTTCTTTATTTAAATAGCTATACATTTCTTTTTCTTCACACTTACAGTGTATATTAACACGCGCATATTTCCGGCCGAGCTAGAGGTTATACAGCATAATAAACAAACATGTCACATTTCTATTCATAAAATAACACCTTATCTGTAATTAAATTGTAGGCCTACATCTGTAGTTATTAAAACTCGCATAAATAACTAAACGCTAACAAATGTTACTGCATAAGGAGATTACAATTTGATTATTTTTCCTAATCTAGTGCCACAGAGCAATTTTCAACCTTTTTTTAACTTTGGAACACTTTATAAATGCAATCTACCAAAACGAAATTTGGTAATGATTAAATAAACCAAACAAGTTTTGATAATTATTTAATAGACTAAAAACGTAATAATGGGTAATGTTGAAGTAATATTTAAGTGCTGAAATCACTTATTCCCTACTGAAAAGTCACACTTAATTACTATATTGTAATGTTCAATAATGTTTTGTTTTTTTATAAAAATCTATTTTGAAACAGCATAGACAAACTATTGAAATCTTGTGAAACATTTCACAATCTTTCAGCAAATACCGGTTAAAAGCGCTGGCACCGAAGATTCGCAATTGTGAATTTCCTGAACACCCTTATTGTTTAATAATGGAATTAAAGTGATTGTTTGGGAAAAGGGAACAATTGTGCCTTTATGTACTAAATTTTGTACAACTTCATAAATACTGCTCAAGGTAAATTGAAACTAAATCTTTTTTTTCACAGAATATGGAGGTCGTTCCAATTTCTAAGAAAACGTACGGAAGCTTTTTCACCGGTGACGCGTACATCATCCTAAATGTGAGAGGATTATAAATCAAGAGATAATAGCGATAATTTGTCATTCTTAGTCCCTCCCTTTTAAGTAGAAATTAATTGAATAGATTCACTTCAATAGGTTATCCACAGTATATATTTTAATTATTGGCAAAGATTATTTCAGGTACACCTAAAACGTTAAAGATTATAATGTAATCATTGTGGACTTAGCAGGATCGGCATTATTTTTGTCGAAGCCATTGTAATATGTTGCCCTAATCCACAACTCTTATGCTAATGTACATAATTAAAAAATCGCGAACCTTAACTCTTCGTTTTTACTTACACACCTGTGTCCTCTGATGTTAAGGGGAATTTTCTGTGATTCAAGATATATTTCATTTTAATTATGTTTCACCAGAGTCGCAAAGTCGGCAGCGGATTCTCGTACAATCTTCACTTTTGGCTGGGCAACCATTCAAGCCAAGACGAACAAGGTATAAATAATTCAGTTTGAAACGCCCTTTGTTTATTTCAAAGCGCTGGACGAACAAAACGTGACAATAATCGCTAGACAACAGCACACAGTATGGAAAACCATAACAATATAAATTTATAAAAGAATGTAGCCAGCTAAAAACCATAACCTTATTTACTAAGATTTTAATGACCGTGGTTACGAAACGCCCAATTATTATAAATATACAATACATTCATTGCCTTGCAAACGTTTCTTCCAAGTGCGATTTCTTCAATTCAGTATCTTTATTTTGCATATCGTAGTTACAGAAGTTTCTAAACACCTTCCAAGTATGAACCAAACAAACCTAACACATGTCCTGGCCAACGGTGACTGACCAAGTGCCAACAACGGCTGGCCAACGCATTTAACGTTACGTTAGGCAACTACAGCTAACCAAACGTAAGACCTAACATGTACACTTAAGTCATCATTGTACGACATTTGTACGACGATAGGATACCGAAAAAAACAAAAAAAACAACACATTTATAATTTGGACAGTCATTAGTCAACTAGAACCAAACCAGCGTAACACCCAACATTTACACTTAAGCTAATCGTTCTACGACCCAAACAGGCGCAGCAGCAATGCTTGCCACCCAACTGGACGACTACCTCGGTGGGGATCCGGTGCAGTACAGAGAAACGCAAGGCTACGAATCCGAAATGTTTAAGGGCTACTTCAAAAGCGGCATCGTGTAAGTAGTATGTAGCTCTTGTAGCGCCTTGTGTTTATTGTATAACACTTAACAGAACGCCGCGCATAGGTTCTCCCAGCTTGGTAACAAACTGATTTTATGTTATAATATATATGTTTATCACCATTAATGGGAAAACCAAGGGGTTAACAAACGTGCAATCGTCAGATTAACTCGCGCCCACCGTCGGCTTAACTATTGAATATTGATTAAAACATTTTTTTCAATTATTAAGTAAAACCCATCAAATGTTCTATCAGCACATCAAACTTTCAGTCCTCTGCTAAACTTAATAGTATCGGGGTTTAACTTTTTACAGAAGCACAGTGTCAGACTTGTGATAACCATTAAGTCTGTAGAGTGGCACTTCTATGACAACATCTTGTATTCCCCTCCTAAAAAGGCGAATATAGCCGCCCGCCAAATCCAGTATGGTTTAATAACAGTTACGTAATGTGCCTCAACGTTTCATGCATACAGATGACGTTTTAGTAATCGAAATTTCCAAGTAAACATGATAGAGTTCTGCTAAAAGTTATAAACGTGATGTTATTCGGCCCGACAGCGCGTCCAAACACGTCTATAATGACATTTAACGTTGTTTTTAAAGCTACAACAAGGGCGGCGTCGCATCAGGTTTCAAGCATGCCGAAACCAACCAATATGACGTGCGCCGCCTCTTGCACGTGAAAGGCAGGAAAACGGTGACCGCGACTGAAGTAGAGTTTGCGTGGACCTCGTTTAATCTTGGTGACGTGTTCCTCGTCGACTTGGGGAAAATCATAATCCAGTGGAACGGGCCCGAGAGCAATCGTATGGAAAGGCTGAAGGTATTGGTTTTGAGTGGACGTCACGTATGATTGATTGGATGGAATATGCCTAAACGGGCGTAGGGACGATATCTTGGAATTATATGTGTCTTCTGCAGTACTTTAGATACGGCAATGTAGCTAAATGGTTAACGTGATCGATACATATACCGATTTATATACAAACAAAAAACTTATGACCGATACCATAATGGGTTTGAAACTGAGCACGGTTAAATAAAACCAATAAACTGGGGCCCGTGTACATGGATATTACACCATGAGTAGACAGAAATGCACACCACTCATCAATTACCATGAGGATGATGATGGTAACTTGGAAATCTTTTTCATGCAACACCTTCACCCAGGGCACACTACTCGCTAAGGATATCCGAGACCGTGAACGCGGTGGGCGAGCCCAGGTGTTGGTTATCGACGGTGAGAACGAGAAAGCCAACGATAAAACATTTGGGGTAAGTTTTTCCAAATACCGTATTTACCATGAGTTGTAATAAACCGAAACAACGTCCGAAATACAACACATTGCAATAGATTGTTTGTGTGATAACGGCCCTTCCGTTTGCCCCAACACGGAGATAAAACATCAGTTTCCCCATTTTATCCTTAAATAATATTCTTCTCTGTCTAATTCCAACAGGCCATGGTGAAACTGTTGGGTAACAAACCCAGCCAGATCAAGGCAGCTACGTCAGATGAAAAGGTGTCACGTGCTCGGCTCAGCCAATTGAAGCTTTTCCAGTAAGTTTTATTTGTTTATGATGCAATATAACTAACTGTACCGCGAAACACTTTACCGATTTTGCCTCAAGGACCCAAGTTTCGAACCGAACATCCTTGGGCCCTGTCTGCCATGAGTTATGTGTGTCTAAGTCGTAATAACTTGTTCAACCGTTAAATAACTGTAAAATACAGCAGCTAATGGGTTGGGAAATTACTAAAATATTTTTTTCGTTGAGCATAACATACTACAATAGCTGTAACCCGATTGTGGTTACGCTATATGCTGATGGGTGCCCGTGTTTTAACGCCTATTGTTCTTTATCACGCCTAAGGATAAACATGGCTATCTCACACAACCTATCAATGCTGAACTTGTGGGCGTCTGGCACTATTCTTTCTTGTAATATTCACAACTGCCGTGTTTACTTTTATACCAAAACCCGCTTGGTAAATATTTATACAGCCTCCATTTCTTTGTATAAAATCAACGGGCCCTGAACTTACAATCAGAGAAAAGGCTGTCTTCTTTTTGTTAATTTTGCGCTTGTGTATTTATATTAAAATATTATACCGTTTTGACGACAAGGTTTTGTAAAAAACAGTAAAAATCATAAATTTTATAAATATTAAACGCATATCAGTTATTGGTATTACGGTTATGTCGTATATACAAAGCCATGGGTAATCGAATTAACAACCTGTTCCGGCTTAAACTCCCAATCGATTTAAACCATCATATAGTCCGGCGCTTAACATATGTGCTCATCGACACTCGGTTGTATATAAGTAGTTAATTATTAATAATACCCTGAGGTTTTTGTTTAATTAGTGTGCCTAACTGCACACAGGTTTAACGACAGAGATCTTGTTGTCTTTGTCAATTTAAGCCTATAGGAGTTAATATATAATTTCCCCTCTGTCGCGCACTGTCAACCCAGTGTAAACTGTAAAGTATGTAATATTTTCATTGTTTGCGCAATTACTGCGTGCTTTTTTACCCTGTTTTCAGTTTGATCTAAACAAAAAACACAGCTTTACTCTAAATTAATGTAGGCCATCCGTTTACATATTTAAGACACTATTTAAAGAAGGCATTTTTTATGGTTAAGTCCAAATTCCGATTAGAAACTAAAACGCTAAATCACCGCTATTTTACCGACATTGGTTATTGATTAAAAAGCTTCGTTTGTTGACCAAGCTAGGACCGTATTGTGTCGTAACAATAGTCGACCAATTACGAGCAAACAACGCTTAGGAGAGAATTCTTCTAAACTGCTGGGTATTGTGTTTAAAAATTCAGCACAAAGCGATTGAAAAACCAGTTTACTAGATTATATATATTCCCCTAATTGCACCTAGCAAGCCGTATGTGTTGAAGTATAAAATATTTATAACTCCGTAAAACACTTTAGTTTGTGGCTGTCTGTTACTTTATATCCACGTCAACTGTACCTCAATTAGTAGCTAAATGATTTCCTCAAATAAGCAGTAATTAGATAACAACATCCATTAGTATTAAGTGACTACCTATTAACTGTACGGGTGCATCATATTACGCGTCATTACTGTGTGTGCATTGGAAATTTAAATCTAATGCCTATTATAAGCTCAGCTGTGCTTCTAAAGGGCTCACGACATAATCAATTTTTTGGTGATGTCTGTAACATAGAGATACCAGTAGTACATTTAGGCGGGAAAGTCATTAGCAAATCTAACCACGTTTTTTTATGATTTCAAATTTGCACCCGTTTATTACCGGCGTCTATTTTCCTCACGTCGAAT
>CH001689.1:615871-632762 GCA_000149265.1 Ciona savignyi | reverse complement strand
TAGCCCCTTGTGTATTAACGATTCGATTACTATCTTCATTGTGTAGTTGTATAAAGGTCCTGTATCCCTGTATATTAATTAATAGAACCAATGGTTGACATGGCCTGTTACAATGTGTTCCGCACTAACTTGCAGTTGTAGTCGCCAATTCTATTTATGTCCATATTCGCAGTCAAATTCTATTCGGCCTATTGTAGCGTTTGTTACATAAAAATGGGAGTGTATACTGCTTTATCTGTAGATGTTAAACTGTAATTTCGCGTTAATTCTATGTCACAACTGCAATTATTGGTATACACTTATTGAATATATATTGTCATATAGACAGGACAACACTTTTTGCATTCGATAGAAAGTACTAGAAAAAGCAGCACTAAATGGCGTTTAGGCCGGTAAAGTAAAGGGTTATTGCATGCCAGTAATGTTTGCGTTTGCCGGTTTAGATAGCCGAACCCTAACTCTAGCCCAATGTTTAAAACTAACCCTAATGTCATAATTTTCATTTTAGTGTGCAGTTTCCCCCCTTTTAGTTTTCCCTTAGAAGATAGAAAATTCTTTTTTTACCGTGCTACGTTTGGAGCCTGCAATGGCCTTGTCACCATGACCGTTTTTATATATAGAAATCTGTATAAGTATTGGTCGGGTTTACCAGTGAAACAAAGCTTACGGTCTTGTGACCGAAAGTTTAACGCGACCGATACATACTGTATAATAATTTCTACATAACGACGGTATTCGTTAAAAATCAAGCGTGCGTTCGAATATTAACCCTATGCAAATGTGTTTTAAATCCCAATAACTTGGTTTAATTTCAAAAAACGAATTTCTGGTGTTTTCACCACAGGCTTCGAAAACTAGAAATTGTAACACGGATGTTAAACTCCATTAGGCTTGGTTTCGAACCCTTTAGCCTCGTCACTATGACCATTTTTGTATATAATTCTGTATGTATCGGTCGCGTTAACCCATCGGTCACAAGACCGTAAGCTGCGTTTCGATGGTTAACACGACCAATACTTATACAGATTTTTGTATATAAAAACGGTCATGGTGACGAGTCCATTGCAAGCACTAAACTTAGCACGGTAAAAAGAATTGTTCTATCTTCTAGGAGAAAACTAAAAGGAGGGAAACTGCATGCTAAAATGAAAATTATGACATTAGGGTTAGTTTTTAAACATTGGGCTAGAGTTAGGTTAGTCTTGGGGTTGATATTAAGGTTTAGGGATGGGTTAAAATTAGTTTCCGTAATTTTAGTGAGCCGTTTCCCTCCTTTCCGTTTTCCCTCCTTTTAGCGTTGCCCATTTTCTATGCCGGAAATTTGCGATCTATTGCATTAGGTGTTTGGGATGACTGCAATTGTGAACCGCCATTATTAATTACTCATTCGGAGAACTGTCTGTTTTTTTCGGTAAACACTTAAAGAAGGAAGATCGCACATTACATAGTAAAACTTCAATTCTGACTGAACTCCCTAACTTTTTGTTCAGTTTGCAGTTTCCCTCTTAATTTTGGTTTTGTCCGTGTATTTACATCAATATATACAATCGCATAAGCAGGGTTGATTTGAAAACAATCCTTTTTATAGACACCCGTATTCACAACGTCGCAGTAGCTAATTCGACTAAGAATGTGCATGTGTAGTTAAAAAAACGTATTTTGCCAGCACAGCGGAACAAATCATCTCGCAATAACCTGCTTACATAGCACACTGACATATTTAATTAATTGGTAAATTTATTTCATTTTTCGGGATGTTACTCTATAATAAGGTTGACAATAATTATTAATTATCAAATAACCAAAAAATGGCAAAACTACAGCAACCAAGTTTAAACTAAATCAATTTAATAAAAAACAATCAATTAAAACAAAACATGATATAGAACAGTGCTTCTCAAATGGTGCGCCACAGGGGTTAGCTAGGTGTGCCACACTTGAATTTACGACAGAGTGTGCATAGATCATAAATTACTAAATTGTTAGTGTATGGTTCGTTCTTTTCTATTGTAACGTTAGTTCTACATTAACTTTAGAAAAGCAAGAGCGCTCAAGAAACAGTGATTTCGTATTGTGGAAAATTCGGTGATGAAATTATTTAAATTAAACTTTTAATTATTTAGCATATTGTTTTCACTCCCCGTGCAAAGTGCTTAAGTGGTCTCCGGTGCGCCACGAGGTCAAAAAGATCGAGAACCACTGATACAGAATAAGTACAAATAAGACAAAGCCGCCACACCTTTTTGTATTATTGCATCATAGTTTGCATATTGAATCAACAATCGAAATAACAAATATGCTTGTAAGGCGGATACGATGAAATTTACGTGTTTTCTTCCGTTTTGATGCGACAGAAATTAAAAACAGTTTTAGAAGCAAAATAACCAGTTAAAATATGGTGCTTTACTTGTATAACGCTGTAATTAAATAATTTGCTTTTATTAACACCGTTTTTTTGTTGAAAAATCAGAAATAGCAATTTATAGTATAATATAATGAGTATGCCGGAAGATTTAAAGGCCCAGATAGAAAGTGCTGGACTAAAGAACGGCCTACAAATATGGCGCGTAAAGGTGAGATGGAAATTATACTAATGCAATGGCAAATATTTACCGACTGTATTACTGGACAAGACTATGGACGTTTCATGAACCCAGGATATAGGATATTCATGTTTATCGTCGTGACTGGAAAAGCGCAAGAGGCGTTAACACAAGGGTAATCGTCAGATCACCTGTGGCCACCGTTGGGTAACCGGAGCTATTTTAGTGTGTTGTGTATGATTCACGTGTTCCTTTAATTTGGTAAAACCCATCAATCCACTGGGTTAAGGTAATATCAGTTAAGTACCTCGTCCAAAAACATTTAATGGCTTGTTGTACCGTCTGTAACTCTGCATGTTAACTTAGTCGACAAGAGCCTCAACGATCTACTAGAAACCGAAAGGTTGTGGGATTTCATTTTTTAAGGGGCCTTAACTTAAGTCAGAAAATTTATTATTTGCGACAGACAATATGCTAAAAACACGATGTGTATTGGCTTATTCTTTTCTTCCTAAACATCATTCCCCTTTCTCGGTTTAAAGTTCTCTTCTTTAGGTGGATAATCTTGTTCCACTACCACGGTTATCATACGGGATTTTCTACGAAGGAAATGCCTATATTATTCTCAGGGTAAGTATTTGTAATTTGGGGGTGAATTCCTAGTTAGTCGCGCGTTTTTAATATGCTTCATCTGGTGGGTAAACTCATGATAAGATATTTATTCCCGTGAATGGAAAAAGCATGGGGTTAGTCCGGTGAAATAAAAGGATAAACAAGTACAAATTCCCATCGTTAGTTAGTAAGCTGGCTCTCATCGGTATGGGTTAAAAAGTGACTTTTTCATACCATTCCCAGACCTTCACTTCCGTTGCTGGGGTAACAAAAATGTCGCTGCATTATTGGACCGGAAAGACGTCTCCGCAGCCGATAAGAAGTAAGACCTTGTTTGCTATGTTTGAAATACATTGTCGACCCTTAAAAGTTCACAACATTATCATGAAGACTTGGCTAATTTGCCAACATAACCTTCAAATGGTATACGATAGAATATTGTAGGTAGGGCTACAGTGGCGCCGGGACCAGAAATGTCTGCTATAGAAGGCCCGTTATTTCAGCACGAAATGTAGCGTTTAAGTCGGCTAGTATCTCAAAGAAAGCTGGGTTTGGCGACCGCGTCCGCTATATTAATTTAGTTATATATATTTTCTGTCAAATGACGTATTTTAAAGACCGTTTGTTTTGCCGTTTTTTACCTGTTTCTGCGTCGTGTTTTTTCTTTATTTGCTATTTATAAATACCGGGGCACAAAATGATTAATCTAAACTAAAAACTAAGGAGACTAGATGCCTGGACCGAATAAATGAGAAATCATCAGATTTAAAAACCCCAAAGTTTCTAAATCTGGTCACAGCAAATGCTGAACAGTGGCAAACATGGTGTAGTAGAGTCTCATTCTAATGGCATGCTTCATAAGCACATTAAATAGTTTGTCCAAACCTTAATACGACATTCTGTCAATCAAATATGTTAAATGCGACATCCTGACAATCAAATATAATATGATGGCTTTCGGGTTTTTTACGCCAGTGCAACTTTACTTAACCCATCACTTAAGAAAGTTTCAGTTTTTTTATTCGGGATTAAATCCACACGAGTTATACTTATCAAATTCCTATCCACTAGTTTAAACTCTACCAGTGTGGATCACGATGGGTTAGATGCTGAACGTTTTAACTATTTTGTTAATGTAGATGCATGTTTTCAGATGCATACCAAGTAAGACAGCATTGCGTAGCAAATCAAATCTTTAACATTACGAAGTATATGCTATATATGTACGGGCCTGTGGCCGAATGGTTAGGAAGACCGATACATATACCGATTTTTTAAATGGTTTAGGTGACGAGCATATGAAATGTTCGAAATCCAGCACGTTAAAAAGTATAGGATATTTATCGCCGTGATTGGGAAAACCAAGTGAGTTAATACAAGGGCAATCGGCAGATTACCTCGCGCCCACCGTCGGTTTACGGTAGCTATTGCAGTTTGTTGTGTATAATTCTCAATTTGGTGGAACCCATTCATCCGCTGGTTTTAGGCAATGTCTGTCGAGTTCTAGCTAGTGACTAGTTTAAAACCTGAAAACTTCACCTGAAAGGTGACGTACTAACCCACTAATCCGGCGGACAAAAAATCTGTCGGACAAACAAAGTATACGTTCCATGGTTCAGATAAAGCCGGTGAGTTTGCGGTGAAGATTTACAACAAGCAGAAATGTGTTGCCACCCAGTACAGAGAAATACAAGGAAGTGAAAGCAAAGAATTTGAAAAGTATTTCAAACGGGGAATCATGTAAGTTCATGTTTGATTGTTTTATTTTACCAAAAGTATTTCATTATAGTGTTTTAGTACATGGCTAAGATAAGTAGTTCATTCCATCTTATTTAATATGATAATTTTAATGGCGCGCTATTTTATATTTAGCATTTAGGAGGCGTTTAACTAATTAATCGCCCTATCTCTCTAATGCAAACTGAGCTCACAAAAAGCTGTCACTCAAAATCCTGACACAGAAAGTCTTAGATTTTCTCACAATTTAAAATTGAGAATTGGATCTGCAACCTAAACTTAAAACCCTCCATAATTTTACATCAAAAATTTGAGCTGATACCCCTCCGTATATCGGATACCACAAGTCCCATCCTGCCGCGCATAGAGGTCTTAACTGGTTACGCCATCTATACTTACGTACAGTAATTAAAATTACGACCAATTCAAAATTTTTCGATGATTTTTTCGTACCAGGTATTTTTGTCACAGATTAAGTTGAATCTTGGGGTAAAATAAATAAGGGCCAAGCACTTTATTTTAACTATCTTACTTGAGTCAATTCAGTTCATTTTAAAGTGCTAACTCGAGTCAATTTATTTTGAAGTTGTGACTCGAGTCAAGTCAACTCATTTTGAAGTCATATTCATGCTGCACATACAGATACATACGCGGTGAGGTGGACGAGAAGGAACCGGAAAGCTTCCCACATTTCAACGTTCAGCGACTTTTCCACGTCACTGGGGAGTTCCCCACCCGCGCGTCCGAGGTTGATTTTTCATGGTCAAGCTTCGTTCGCAACGACGTGTTTATTGTTGACATTGGCAACGTCATAATGCTTTGGAAAGGAGCAAGCTCAACGGAGCGTCAAATGCTTAAGGTAAGTTGGAACAAAGTGGTTTAATGCTTTTAACGTACAGGCTAACGTGCTCACTAACGTACTCGCTAACGTGCTTGCTAAAGTGCTTGTTAACGTACTGACTAACGTTTTCGCCAAAATACTCGCTAATGTGCTCGCTAACGTGCTCACTACTCTTCTCGAGAATATGCTCGCTAACGTCGTATTTGGTATTTACCTGAGAAAATGCAGTGTCAGAGTCTTGACAAAGGTGCAACCGGCTAGCAAGCAGCTAATCAAATAACATAGAAACAGGGCCCCGTGTTAAAATGTTGTTCATTAAACATGTCAATTTTATGGTTACAACTGTAAATGTAACAAACAGCTCGTCCTAAATGCATTTAAGCCTGATCAGTAACTTAGTACGTAGGGTTGTATATCCTTTTCCTATATTCTAGCGAAGAATTCAATACGCCTCCCACCGACAACTATATATTTACCAGGCCAATAATTAAACCTTGGTTTTACTCAGGCAAAATCAGTTGCCAAGTTGATCCAATCTGCCGATAGAGAATGTTTGGGTTATATTCACACCGTTCAAGGATTTGCGAATGAAAAAGACAACAAAATGCTTCAGGTAGGGGTGAAAACTAATGTACAAGCAAGTGTGTGTCAATTTTGTATGTATGTCGGATAAATACATCTTCGTGACGCAACGGTCAAGTGGCGGAGTTGTAGAGCGTTACGATGTCAACGATGGGGTCACCGGATCGAAACTAGCCGCTAGCTGATCGGTTGTGTCATCAGGCTATTTATATGCGCTTGAACGCGGAAAAATTTATAACGTATATAAAAAACAAAGGCAGCGTCTCTATCCTACAACACCTGGCAATAGTTACGGTATTTGGTCAGGGGCGCTAGGTAATCTGACGATTGCCCGTGTAATAATGCCCCTTGCGTTTTCCTAATCACGGGAATAATAAAACATTTATAGTCACTAGATGGTAATTGGTAGTTTGAAGTCACTGGGTCGTAACTTTCAATCAAAAACTAAAACCTGCCATCGTTGTTTCTTGCACTTTTTATTTCTACAGCAACTGCTTGGAAAGATACCGAGCGGCATTCCAAGTAAGAGCAACACGCCCCATCCTAAGCTAAAGGAATCTGAAATTCTTGTTTTCCTGTAAGTTGAAAAACGAGTTGAAGAATAAAATTGGATAATGAAACTTTAAATTCTAAAATAAAGTAATAACAATTCGACCCACTACCTGAGTAAAATCAAAATGGGTTTCCATCAAAATTACGAACCCACAATAAGGTTAATAGCAGTTGCGATCTCGAATATTCTCGGTAAGAAGTAATTTCCTTATTATATGTAAACAATACAATACATCTTGTAAAACGACAGTCGGAAGGCGGTATTCTTACAAATGCTGTCATAATAACGACCCCGCTACACCCAATCTATTCTAATCGTCGGTGTTTTTCATCAAAATAAATATAATCTCCCATAAAAGGGTGAAAAAAGGGAGCGGAGCAGTTGTGGAACTCAATGAAGAAAGATGGCCAGAACTGAACAAACGAAGTCTGATGAAGGACGTAAGTTGGTTCTTGGTTGATATTAACCCAGGAACCGTTGGTATTGATTGGTAAACATATAAAGTTGGGATCCGCTGTCAGTTTTTTGTGTTCGTAATTACAGATTAACTTTAAACTTGTCTGGGTTATAAATAACGTTCTCCATAATAACCGGACTTTTGCCTTAACTCGCCGATAAGGTTTGATTACCGAAAATATTGCAATGTGTTGTAAAATATTAAAACATTGTTTCAGTTTTAGTAACACCCAACAATAGTTCAGGCAATTTTCGCTAAGACACAAGCGACTAATTTTATGCGTACGATCTTTCGGGTTACAGGATACGCAACAGTCTAATTGCTCGTTGCTACCACGTGCAGCACAGCCGGTAGCTACAACAATATGTACACTATAACATATTTAAACAGTTTTACCATATTGTTCAGGAGACTTACATTTTGGACGTGCCAGGCAAGAAAAAGGTGTTCGCATGGAAAGGTCAGGACAGCCATCCTGACGTAAACAAAGTTCTTTGGAATGTAATTTTGGTAAGTCTGCTATTGATGTGTCAATATGTGGGTAAGGATGTTTTTATTTATCCCCGTAAATGGTTAAACGCAAGGGTGCGTTAATAACACACCGGTAATCGTCAGATTATAAACTGCTGGGTTACCGGAGCTATTGAAAGAGTTCTGCATATTTAAGAATTTTTTTTAAATTTAGAATAACCCATCATTCCACTGTGTTTGGGCAATGTTCATAATTTCTTTGTCCAAGAACACAACCAACTAGATAGCGACCAGTTTCGAACCTGCAACCCTTCGGTCTCACACTTGATGAATCTATTGAACTAGTTTGTTAGTAAAATCACACTTGATGAAGATTGGATACTTTTTTTAAACTCCGATTTAAGTAAATTTCCAGAGATATAATAAAATATATTCATCGTGTTATAATCTCTGAATATTATCCAAACGGTGATAAACTGATTTGTGTTGAAAAACACGGTATATAAGCTCAAAAAGGCAAGGGATGTTAAAATTAGGTTTAAACTAACAACAGGAATGCACTATTTTATTAAATAAGTGAACTAAATGACTGGTATAACACTTACAACTCGGCCGAATAACACATGCTCACAGTCAAGATACCCACCAATCCACTGGGTTCAAAGGAGTCAATCAACCAGCAAACGGCTGGTTTCGAACCAGTATCCCTCCGCCTGACTACCCTTGGCCCTACCATTGAGCTATTCCGCTTGTTTCTTTAGAATTACTTGGACCAAACAGAGCGACCCTATACAACCCAAGTGCAAGTGATGGATGATGGGGGTGAAACCGATGAGTTCATTTCACTCTTTTCAGATTGGGATGCTGACCCTTTTCCCTATGGAGGTAACGAGAGGTTAGGGGCGTAGTTCTACGATTGTGCAGGAATTTGATACAAATACTTATCAGTTAGTGTTAGCTGATGTCTTGGATTAAAAATGAAGAACTGCATTTTTTAAATCTTTTTTTTTTAATTTTTTAAATAAAAAAAATAGTTATATTTAAAGTGAAACTAAAGATACTTTTTTTTAGAAAAAAACTTAATAGCCAATCGGATTTACACACGTTTTAACGACTGTCGTTTGGCTGTTTTTCCTGTTTTCCAAATTTATGACAAAGGTACTGCTTCGTGTTTTCAACGTGAAACAAAAAAACTAAACTGAAAAGTAAACATTTTATTTTCTAGTCTAAGAGATTGAGAGTAACGATGTTATGTTTGCAGGTCGTTTAACAGACCGAAGGTATTCGTTCAAAACCCCGAAATTCGATCAACCAGCAATGCCAGGAGACGGGGAAGGAAAGTTAGAGGTTTGAGAAGTTCATTTTTTATGTTTTTATGTCGCATAATGATTAGATCCGACAGATTAGTCTAGTGGTTAAGTGCGTCGCATTTTAGCCGAAGGGTTGAAGATTCGAAACTGGTCGCTAGGTAGTTGGGCAAGGCACTCAATGGACATTGCCTGAACCCAGCGGCTTAATGGATTCTACTGATTTAAAGGAACGTGTTTTTCATACATAACACACTGTACAATAGCTTCGGTAACCCGACGGTGGGCGCGAGGTGATCTGGAGATTGTCCGTGTGTTAAACCCCTTGGTTTTCCCATTCATGGAAACAAACGCTCACTATATTAAAATAAACAATTTTCCGCAAGTGCAAACGGTCCTGTGTTCAAACAGTTAAAGAGTAAAATTCGCTTTAACTTCTATTTCTATACAAAATAACGGTCTTAGCGTAAATTACGTTAGGGTTCCCAAACTTAACTCTGTATAGTGTACCAGTGCGTCATGTATTATGATGCACGGTTGTGTGGTCGAATGGTTAACACGACCGATACATATACTTAATGGAATATAAAAAACGAACTTTGTGACGAGACCAACAACATTTTGCAGTCTAAATAATAAGGATAAGGTAACAGGATGGGATAGGATATTTATGTTTATCCCCGTGAATGGAACACCAAGGGGGTTAACACACGGGAAATCGTCAGGTTATCGCGCGCCCACCCACGGGTTACCGGAGCTATTGCATTGTGTTGTGTATGATTCACACGTTCGTCCGGAAAATGCCTTACCCAAGGACCCAGCCGACTATAGGTAGCGAACAAGTTATAACAAGGGTTCGACATACACCCCTCTGGTCACTTTTTGAGCAAAGTTATAAACATGATTGATTACCCTTCACATAATTCTTTTTCTCAAGGTGTTTTTGATCGATAAAAAGTCGTTGGTTCCCGTTGACCCTTTGATGTTTGGGAAGTTCTACAGCTACGAGAGCTACATCGTCAGATACAAATATGTTGAGGATGAAAAGGAAATGAAAATCATGTATTACTGGGAGGTATGTGACGGTGACCAAACCACTTTTTTATCCGAGTCTTCATTGAGGTTGTACGTTTTAACCACCCACTATTCAACTTATACCACGTGGATTAGTGCTACAAAAATCTGCTTATTGGTTTACACTAGAATAGGATAGGATCTTCATGTCTTATCCCCGTAAATGACAAAAAGCGGAAGAGTTATTACACTGATATTTAAAAAATATTTTAATGGCAGAAACACTATCACAGTTGTAGAAAAACAACTGAGATTTTGAACCAACTGATACTCAATTGTCAATAGTAAATAATATAATCTACAGGGTCGACGAACAGGGTCCCCGATGGCAATTGGAAGTCCAAGAAAAGGATCGAACATGTCGTCCCCATCATCTCGACTCGATGGCACCACCGAGTGCCGGGTTGAGATTGGCAAAGAGCCCGCGCATTTTGTCGCTTTCTTCCAAGGGAAATTTATGATTTTGAAAGTAATTTCGTTTAGCTTTTGTCTCGAAAAATTAAAAAAAAAACAATTTCCTTTTCGTTAGATCTGTTATAAAAATGTCGAAAGACGGCCAATTTATTTAACATGCCTTGTATATATCTTTTAAGGGAAATTAATTATTTTATAGGTAATTTAATTTTACTATTTTCCACAATATTAAACTAACTTCCTTTCAATAACAATCACTGATTCTTAAGCTATGATTTAAAAAAGACGGCAAATTCACTTTTTTAACACTTCATAAAAAGTAATTTTATTCATAAAAAAAGTTTAACAAAAAATATAGTAATGTTTCTAACTTATACAATGCACTAAATACATCCGGTAACCCGAATATGGGCACGACGAGAAATCAGTATCCTCTACTTAATGCACACCCTCTGTTAATAAAGTCATACATTGCATTCCTGGCTTCCTTGGCAGTCACTTACTGCGTCGCTCAACCGGGCAACACTGAAAGGAGGAAAAGCGGGAAGCAGGGAAACTGCTCACTAAAACTATAAAAACTAATTTTAACCTAACTTTAAACACTGATCTCAACCCCAGAACTAGCCCTAACTTCAACCCTCAAAACTAACTCTAATGTCATAATCCCCATTTTAGTGTGCAGTTTCCCTTTTAGTTTTCCCCCTGCTCATACAAAAAGTGAGCTTAATCCGTTGGTAGCCAAATGTTTATGGAATGGAAACCAGCCAGTATCTAGTTGGTTTAGTCCTGATACAGGCACTTGGTGGACTCCCCTGACACCAGTTATTTGATGGGCTGAACTAAATCACTGGAAACATCAGTTATATACAGCGATCTTAAATTCTGGCACAGTAGACATAAAGTACCCAATAAGTGCCTGTGTGATTACACCCCTTGAAAACTGTGTGTTATCTTTTAAGTTATTATTATTTTGTATTAAATATACATTTTAGTGTTAAAATGTGTGCAATTAATTATATCTTTAAAGGTTTAATAATTGAAAGTGGATTGAATATCCCACCCAGGCACCCATGAGTAGGAAGATAGAAGATAAAATATACTAATATTCCAATGTACTTTATATAAAGGGGAGTGACCCGAAATCGTCCAACCAGAGCAGAGAACCAGCTACGAACCCCGACAAGGTGCCAGGAGTCACGTTATACATCGTCCGTGGTACAAACGTCTTCAACTCAAAGGCAGTGCAAGTTAGATGCAGGTAAATCGTGTTTTTCTTGCTAATAATTTCAACTCGACTGGATCCTTTAGATTTAGACTCATTTATTTAGTTGTCTAGCAAAATATATCATGTTAATGCATAGTTCTTGCTGGCCAGGATAACAGTGAACAGACTAGTTGGGTTTAAGTGTTTAGTCTTATATATTTTTTAATTGTTTGTGATTTAATGACGTGGTAGGATAGGATAGGATCTACATGTTTATGCACATGAATGGGAAAACCAAAGGGGTTAACACACGAAAAATCATCAGATCGCCTCACGCCCATCGTCGGGTTACCAGAGTTATTGCAGTATGTTGTATAAGATTCACACATTCCCTAACCTTAGTAAAGCCCATTATTTCGCTGCATTTTTGGTTGTTTTATTTTATTTATGTTTTCGTTCTTTTAAGAAAATTAATTAAAAAATATACTTAAAATACCAAAGCTCAAATGGGAAAAAAACGAAAAAAATGACCGGTTAGTCTGGTGGTTTAGTGCGACACCTTTCAACCGAAAGGTTGCAGATACGAAACTGGTCGGATGGTTTTACTAAAATAAAGAAGCGTGTGTATCATATACAACATACTACAATAGCTCCAGTAACCCGACTATGGGCGAGATGTGATTTGACGATTGCCCCCTCTCCTAAAATTGCAATTAAACCGTTTTGAGAAAATATACGGAAATGACCATTAAAAGCAACTCTAGGATACAAATAACCATCAAGTGATTTCCAGCTCCAGTTCATTGAACTGCAACTACCCATTCATATGCACCACCCCCAACACTGTGTTCCTATGGTGTGGTAAGGGATGTATTGGTGACCAGCGGGATATGGGCCACACTATGGCAAATAACATGCTTGGCAACAGGTGCAAGTTATATTCTGTGGTTATTTTATTTAACTTTTCATACCAACTGTATGGGGTTTAAGTTTTTTTCATTGAATTTATTCATTTTTTGCCCTAGTAATAAATAGCAGCAAATTAATTAAATCACAAACACAGGATCAGGGAAAGACATTGTGCACGAGATAATCTGACGATTCACTATAAAATAACGTCGCTTGCATTTTTCCATCCACAATAATAAACATAAATACATCTAGTTTTTTCTTTTGCAACTGTGTTTGAGCAAAGCATGTAACTGCTATTGCTTAGGTTCAATTAATATATCACACACCAAAGTTATCAAATCAACAGCACTTTGCAATAACCACATCAACCCGACTGTGGGCATGATGGCATGACCTATTTTTGCAATTAGATGTCTTTTAAAGACTGCAGTTCTTCAAATCGCCGAGATAAACATGAGTGTTTCATTCTATATCATGGTCTTTAATTAATAACCTGCAGATTCTGCGCTGTAACCTGAATTCTCTTTATTTACCAACAACTATATCGTTTGGTCTTAATTAACTTTTGTTTCCACATTATTGTTTTTTCTCTTAAGTTTGGCGGCCGCGTCCGCTATATTTATTAAATTTTATGCTCTTTTTTTAATAAATGACGTGTTGTAACGACTGTATGCTTTGCCGTCTTTCCTGTTTCTGTGCTGTGATTTAATTCGTTTGCCATTGTTAATACTGGGGTAAAAAATAAATACACTGAAAAACTAAACTTTCACATTCTTCGTAATTTTCTCCACAACAACAAACTATAAAGTGTGGTAAACACTTTAACCAGAGTTTAATAAACTTAACTGATTTACAGACCTCTGTGGGTCTTGGAAGAGGGAAAAGAAACTAATGATTTCTTTACTTCATTGGGAGGAAGAAAGGAATATACAAACAACATTATACCAAAGGTATTGTTTAAATAAAGCGTAGCATGTATACATAAGAGTAATATACTGCTATTAGGTGAGGTATAGATTGGGATATTCATGTTTATCCCCATAAATGGGAAAACCAAGGGGGGTAACAGTCCACACGGGCAATCGTCAGATCACCTCGTGCCCACCGTTGGGAAACGGAGCTATTACAGTGTGTTGTGTATGAATAATAGGTTCCCTTAATTTGGCAGAATTCATTATTCCACTGAGTTCAGGCAATGTCCTTTAGGTGCCTTGCCCAAGAACACAACCGACTAGTTTCAAACCTGCAACCCTTCAACTAAAAGGCGACGTACAAATCTAGAGGACCCAGACCAGTCTAATACAATCCCCACAGGAACCAGAGGTCACTCGTGGTGCGCTTGCATTCCATTGCTGTGAGGTGGATGGAAGATACAACTTCAAGGAGATTTATGGACTTACCAAACAAGACCTCCATTCAGAAGACATTGTTCTGATTGACATCTATGATGAGGTACAAGGTCTTTTGTTTGATTACTAAGTTCAGTTTAATTATTAGTTTAAAAACAAAAAAATTCAATTTTCATTATTGTTTTCTGAAGAAAAGACTAAAAAAAAGAAAAAGACTGCAGGCTGCACCAGGATTTTTGTTACAATAAACTTGCCCACTCAGGTTTACATTTGGTTGGGATCAAAAGTCCCGAAGGAATTAGCCTCTCGTAGCTTTCCTATTGCGTTCCGCTATCTCCAGCAGAGCCACGCACGAGGTGACATGAAGACACCTGTGTTGCTGGTTAAAGAGGGGAGTGAACCAAACATTTTCACTCGCTTTATTTCGAATTGGGAGGATGTGCAATCAGATGTAAGTACTTGTACCTCTACCTGTGAGGATTTCTCTCAAGTTTTCTGGTATGTTTTTCAATGGGCCACTTTAAAACATGCATGTTCGCAGTCTTGTAAATCCCATATCCCTTGTAAATCCCACAATTGAGTAGGTTGTCCTGGCTCAAGTTAATAGCAACAGTTACTGTGTTTTCCTAAACACTACATATCATACTTCCGGCCTATTAGCTTGTTGGGTTAGTGCGTCGCCATTCAGCGAAAGAGTTTCAGATTCAAAACTTGTCGATAGCTAGTTGGTTGGGTGCTTGGACAAGACACTTAAGAGGACATTGCTTAAACCTAGTAATGGGTTTTACTAAATCAAAGGAACATCTGATTTTTTTACTAATTTTACTGGGGCTAAGTTTTGAACCTGTGACGGGTTTGTCACTAATATAATTCGATCGCTTTAACCATTCCACCACACATCTGTTTACGCAACAACACATTTAGGAAAGTGCGGAGACAAGACTAACACCGAGCGACGTAGAAAGACTGCTGCTCAACATCTATGGTTTACCAACTTATTCTGTGGAAGAACTATCCACAGATTGCCCAGCTGGAGTGGACCCAAGGAAAAAAGAGGTGAGATGATTGGTCAATTACTGTACATTGGTCAATTACTGTAAAGTCTCGAAATTTTGTGAAAAGTCTGGAAAATCCATTGTCTACTTTTAGTCGCTTTTTAATATAGTTAATACAGGGCGATGTAAATTTCAGCGAACCATTTTATTAAATATTTGTGTGTCCATAAAATGTTTGAATGTTTTTGACAAGCCATATATGTCCGACTGATTAGTCTAGTGGTTTAGTGTGTCATCTTGCTAGCTAGTCGAAACTAGTTGCTAGCTAGTCGATTGTGCCTTTCGGCAAGGCACTTTACAGACATTGCCTAAACCCAGAAGACTAATGGGTTCTACTAAATTAAAGGTACGTGCAAGTAATACACAACACACTGCAGTAGCTCTGGTAACCCGACCGTGGGCACGAGGTGATCTAACAATTACCCATGTGTTAACCCCCTTGGTTTTCCCATTCACCAGGAACAACACATAAAATAATGGTAGCAACAAAAATAGAAGTCAGGCTTCTGATCTCTCATGCTCCACAGAAATATCTCAGTGAGCAGGATTTCGCGCAACATTTCCGCATGACTCGGGAGGACTTTGCGAAGAAGAGCGAATGGAATCGGAACGAATTAAAGAAGAAACTCCATCTATTTTAACTCTGACCACCTCCCAAACAAGCTCTGCATACGCACTATACCATCCACTTAAATGCATGTACCAGTGGTATTCCGACATATCCCCATGTTATGACGCTCCAATATATTCCAACAGATCAATGGGGTCTATCTTATTCTGCCCACTATCTGGCTTCTAGCACTTTTTGCTTCTTTATCATTGTATTGCATCGCATAAAACATTAAATATTATAAATATACAACCTACAACTGCATATATCAGAAAACAGTAAATAAAATCTGAAGAAAACAATATAGAAAGGTACGAATGCATACAAGAATGAATATGGTTTGCCTACATCATCGGCACACTGTCGTCATGCCCGTCGTTGCTATGGTAGTACGGTGATGTCACAGTGTGTGTTGCCATGGCGATGGAGAGGTATTTGGCTGGGAAAAACAAAAGTATATCGGTCTTGTGAGATATTTGTGTTTGTGAGATATTTGTGTGAGAAGGATAGGATAGTCATGTTTGTCTCTGTGAATGGGAAAACCAAGGGGAATTTTTTCGAATATAACTGGATAAAAACTTTAATAGAGATTTTTCTCATGAGTTTTTGACTACACCCGTGTAAAATTTCTTTAATGTGAACTTCCCTCACAAATTATTCAATGATAAACATAGATAAAGGATAGGATATTCATGTTTATCCCTGTAAATGGGAAAAACACATGGATAATCGTCAGTCTACCTTGCGCTCACCATCTGGTTACTGCAGCTATTGCAGTATGTTGTGTAAGATTATGACGTCCCTTTAATTTGGTAGAACCAATTAATTTATTGGGTTCAGGCAAATGTATGTTATTGTCTTGCCCAAGGACACAACCGACTAGCTAGCAACCAGATTCGATCATGCATCTCAACAGCAACGCACTAACCCAGTAAGCTATCTGGTCGGACAACCTTCAATGTTAGTCTCTCCAGTCAATACATTTAAACCCCCACAGAATACATGCAAACCCCCCACTCAGAACACATGTGAACCCCCAACCCCCACACTTACCTCCTTCCACTGCAGTACCAGACGGGTCCCGCCGACCCCGGATTGAAGGTGACGACCGCCGTATCGCCACCGGCACCTTCCCCAAAGGCGACATCTTACGGACCCCTCCCTGTTTTG
>CH001689.1:568086-593354 GCA_000149265.1 Ciona savignyi | reverse complement strand
TGGAAAAAAAGGGGTGTTTGCCGCAAAATCAAGCTGAACTCCAACCCTACTTTAAAACTAACTCTATTACCTAATCTTTATATTAGTGAGCAGTTTCCCTCCTTCCCTTTTTCCCTACTTTTAATTTTTCTCCAAAAAAAACTCCTATTATATGTAAGCACAGTAATAAAATGCGTTTATATATTACTAAAACGATATGAACGGTTACATTTTCAATACTGTGTTTACTCTTATACAAATGCTTATCTGCAAACATAGTATGGGTGACTTCTATTAATCAATTTCTATTTAAACTTGAAATATATGTTGCTTGAATTACTTAAATGCTCTTATTCCAAAGCTTTGTATAATTAAGCCAATGCATAATTCATTTTAATGCTAGTCTGGGCTATCAGCAAATCTACTTAAATATAACGTCGTTTTGGAAAGAAATTGAACTTCAGTACCAGTTACGATTCGACTTAAATATGTTTTTATAAAAAAATACACACTGTCTTGATTTGTGTATTTTAGCTTTATGCCCTACACTTTATATAACCTGAACTAATATGGGGTATAATGCATGTATTTGTACTTTAGCATGTGCAAAAACATTTAAACAGTATAAAGCTGTTTATTTCGAGACGAATCGGAAAGTTTTTTAATCACCTAAACATCAATTAGCTGCATAAGCAGATATACGTTCAGAAACAATTAAAACGTTCGGTTTTATATTCCCGATTAGCTTAGTGGGTTAGTACGTTGTTTTTCAACCGAATGGTTGTAAATTCGAAACTGGTCGCTAAATAGTCGGTTATGTCTATGGAAAAGGCCTAAACCCAGTGGAGTGATATGTTCTACCAAACTAAAGGAACTACTTAACACACTGCAATAGCTCTTGTAACTCGACGGTGGGAGCGAAGTATTCTGACGATTGCCCGTGTGTTAAGCCCCTTGGTTTTTCCATTCACGGGGATAAATAATATCCCATTCCCTCGCCTATTGGCTGGCTTCATGTTTTTTTGTTCTAATTTCGTGGCTGTGTCGTTTGAAATTCCCCTCGATTAGCATAATCTCGCCTTCTCTTCTTTACTTCTTTTCGGTGTTTAATTTTCTTGAAATGTCGCATTTTCCGACCGTAAGAAAAGTCGGGACTGGACCACGGCGGCTGCAAGATGCCTGGTGCGACCATAACTCATGATTTATTGATGTCATTTTCGCGAATTCAGGCTGGTTATACGTAATGTAGGGGAGTTCTTAAACAAAGTATTTTATGAAGGAACTACGAAAAATAATACTAATCCGTAATTCCCATCTCACGGCGTTCAGTTCAAAACCAGGCAATGTCACGTATCTCTAACCCCTCTAACGGTAATGTGCTTTACAGAGGATTTTTAAATAATTTTGCATTAATTTGTCTATTCACGTTCTTTTATATTTCCGTATATGAATATTAAGCCAAATAACGCTCATCAAACAGCAATTATCGCTTCCCATATGCTCAAAAAACAATTTAGTTTTTATTTAGTGTTTTATCCTCGCGGCTGGAAAACACAGTGACGGTAATATCACTTCTAGATGGTTATCTGTACTATTGCAATGTGTGCCATGTATGATTAGGTTGTTTTTACTGTTTTATTTAAACCTATTGATTCATTGTTTTTTTGCTAAAGCGTTTAAGTTATTTTCTAAAGCACATAACGGACCAGCCATCGGCTGTTTTGGATCAAACAACCATTCGGCTGATGTGCTACTCATTAACCGATCGGACTGAAGATTTAATTAGTAAGCCGTCGCATATATATCGGACAGACTACTCTTAAACCCGAGAAGCTTTGGCGGATTTAGGTTTAAACGTTTCACAGTTTCAAATTCATTTTAACTCCAGCCGGCTCGAAACCGAAGAAATCATCCACCACGAGCGCCACAGAGCCAGGGAAAATATTATCACCGAAACCGAAGTCCTCGACCGTAATTCCGGAGTGGAACAGTGTGAATATAGTCGAGGATGACGTATTTGACGTAACAGCTAGTCCACTGAAGAAACGAGGTGAGTGCTAGTTGATGGTTGTGTGGCCAAATGGACGGTCGTGTGGCCGAATTGACGGTCGTGTGGCCGACTAAAAAATAACGGTTTTAGTGACGAGTACATTATGGGTTCGTAACTCGACTCGGTTAAAAATAATTGGCAGTTGTACTTAACAATTTGACTGAATAAGATAGGACGGGACAGTCGTGTTTAACCCTGTAAATTGAATTATTTGTGGGGGTGCAATATTGCACGGTAATCATCCGATTATCTCGCTATTACGTAAGGGAGCGTTCTCATACGGGTGATGACAGATTACTTCGCGGCCTTCGGGTTCCCGGGGCCATTTGGAAGGTGTTTCACGCTGAAAAATTCCTTTTTATTAGGCCTATTAAAGCACTGGGTGTGGGCAACAACTTGCTTTGCCTAAGGACACGAATTTAACTTATACAGGCTGGTTTCGATCACACAATCTCGACCAGCCAAGATACTCCTGTTTACCCCTTGAGAGCACAAAATCTCCGTATATGGGTAATGTAGTGTCAGTTAATAAATAATATGGAAATGAAAGCAACTTTGCGTGCCAACCATTGTTATGTAGGGTTTGCATAGTCAACTACCTAATTTGGATATCAGTAATCAAGATTTTTATTAGTGAATAAAACTGTTGTTTTGTGCAGTGTATAGACCGTTTGAGTTTACACATGCTTATACATAGATTTTTGCGTTTGCGTCAAATCGCCAGGCGTGCTATGAAATGGGTTTCCGACCCCTGCCCAAGCAGGTCAAAATGATTTGACTCCAGAAACTTTCCGCGCAATTATCGCCGCTGCAGCTTTCGTAATTCTCTGTGACGTAATAAAAGTGCATTGTCTGTCAATTGAAGTGCGTTGAAGTACCCTCGAAAACGAAGTACTATCGAAACGGAAACAGTGTCTAGTTTATAGTTCTATGCGTTGACTTAGATTAAATCAATTACTTTAGAGGGTGAGGTCAGTCTTGTTTAATTAACGAAACATTACCCAGCTTTGGGCCGTAAAACTCGAGCTGTTTATCAAAGACGAACGTTTTAACTCGTGTCGGCTGTAATAGAGTTGGGGTTGTACAGACTTGTAGGTGGTTTTGAAATTTTGTTCTGTCATCGTATATGCATATTTATAGCGAGTGAGGAATTTCATGTTTTTATGATAAGATTGTCCTTGCAGTCGAGGGGCAATGGGCGTTACAATGAGTGTTTTGTTGGTCACTGCAGTATAATGAAACAATCCATAAAAGGGGACAGTTGTAAGTCACCGGTACCAGTTTATATGGCAGGCAAGTGTTATTATCGAGTCGTGTGATAATCTATGTGACTTACCGTCGCCGGAAGGTGAATCATTTATGTAGCCAGAAATCGGAAAACAGTCGACTAACCGAAGGCTAGGCTTTTGTGGTTAAAAAGGAAGATGGATTTGGTTTCCTTACTTTACGTGCTGCCTAAGCTGTATAACGCTCCAATCCTTGTACACGATACCAACAATAATAACAAGATAAAACGTGTTTGTTTAAACCCACGTTTAAGTCTCCGAGCAATGATGGGCTTGTCACTAAAACCTTTTGTTTTTGTTTTAGATTTTAGTATATGCATCGGTCGCGTTGACCGTTCGACCACACGAACAAACATAAATATTTTTTTATTACCCGGCTAATTTTCGAACCGAAGGCTCACCATAGTGTATTTTGTACTCGGCCGTTTTTGTTTTTTAAGTTTCGTATTCGATTAAGGATCAACTCTACGACCGTTTTTGTACAGAAATCAGTAGGTGCAACGCCCTCGTTAACCATTCGGCCACACGACCGTGCACATCGCTTGTTTGTTGCTGGTCCAACAACAGCATGAAGATATTGCGGCGCCAACTCAGTAACGGGACAAATTCAGGATTCTGTAACTTCTAAATAATTCACGAGAGCTCGAAAGCCATTGTCGCCCAACTCATACCGGTTGGCATGGATCCATTGTAATTTCGCTGTTGGAGATCCGTAATTAACTTCGCTGTGCCTGGCGACCAAGTTAAAATTGGTGGGCTATGATGTGTGTGGTAGTTCTAAGCGATCCGTGGTGTTATTTACCCTTTCAGTGCCGTGAATAGTGTAAAATCAACAGGTTCACTAAGAAACATGTAGATAAACTTTGGCAGTCTATGTACATTATTTAGCATGATAAATTCTTTAGTATGAGTAGGTGGCACCCAATGAATACAGACTTCAAAGTGTACAATATTCAATTACTATTACATTATTATTGAATGGTTTATTTTCTGTTTTAATACAGTTATAGTTCAACCTCGTTCCAAAATAGCAAGCTGTGCCTGTGGTTACCGTAGATGCGTGGTCTGCATAGCGTATGCCTAAATACGACGTCTAAGCGAGATGGGATATTACTCAGGCAGTAGACAGCTGTAGACGGTCCGATATAGATCAGCACATAGCGTGAGAGAGATAGGGTTATTGGTATTTCGATGTAGCAATTTCTGCAAAGGCCAGATTGTTAAAATCCATAAAATTAGTATTATTCAGTTAATAGTTAACTCAATCGTCTTAATGTATTGATTTTTTTCCGGGCTATGTTTCGAACTCCTGATGGACTGGTAAATCTACCGGTCGCGTTAACGCCAAATTTGTTGATACTGTCGTATTATAAACGCAAAAAACCGCTAGAGATGACCTGTGTTTTTAAATGCACAAAGAAAAGCAACAAAACCGCACAGTTAAAGAGTGAAGTCTTCCAATTTAAATCGCTTAGAAAGTTTATAGAAACCCAAATGACCCGCCCCATTTAGCTTATCCACCATATAACACGAACACAGCAGGAAGAAAAATGTATTCTGACTAATTTAATCTCGACCAATATAAATTAGTTGTGAAATTGTATACATTTATTGCAATTTTAAATGTTTTAGTTGTGTCTAATTTATTTATTTTTTAATCAACAGATTCGGCGTCTAAAATTGAAGTATCAACCCCTCATCGTAAAAATAGCACCAGCAAACTTAGCAGTAAAACGCCAGTTGCTACTGTAAGGAGTGCTTCTAAAACCAGTCAAGGTAATAACTTTACTGTGATTGATCTTTAAATTATATTGTAATTGTTTTGCCTTTGAGCCTTTTTCCAATCTCGTTATTTGGCAACTAGTACATTTTCCGATGTGTCAGTTAGTCTAGTGGTTAATGTCGACCGTCATAACCCGACAGGTGTTTTGTTCGATCCCCACCCTGGCCAATTTAATCTGCACTTGTGTCTTTGGGCCTCCCCCTTAACGGCCGTTACCGTTAATTTTAAATAGCATAAATTATCGGATTAATATCAAATAGCCCCTGACCGAACTGTGGGTACGAGGTAATATGTACATGTTAACGACTATAGTACTTCCAAACGTGGTAATAAAAGTCTGTATATGTCCCAATACCCTTAAGAAAATCCAACAAATATATTGCTTAATTTATGTTTATTTAAGTAATAAGCTATGTCAATTTAATTTACATATATTTGCTCCAAATCTAGATATCCACGTCACTTTGTTTCATCATAACGAACATAAGAATAAATAAGTACCATTCTTGCAATAGTAATGTACTCCGTATATGGTCGCTTTCGTCATAATAGCGATTATTCGCGTCATAGGCGGTATCCCGTTCCATAAATTATAAATATCCGTCCATTGATAATAAATACATCGTGGTTTTAAAGCTGCATACTAATTTGTCCCACCCGCCCTAGCAAACTATAGTGTGTGAAACATTGAAATGTCGTGTTCTTGACTTTATGTTAGTGGTCGTACCCCACTTT
The DNA here is from genome assembly GCA_000149265.1 of Ciona savignyi. Taxonomy (NCBI): domain Eukaryota; kingdom Metazoa; phylum Chordata; class Ascidiacea; order Phlebobranchia; family Cionidae; genus Ciona; species Ciona savignyi. The sequence goes on along the minus strand of CH001689.1, from coordinate 587,521 downwards.
CTGCCATAACAAATGTTCATTGGCTGATACTTAAATTACTGCTTTATAGCCCTAAGTATATTAGCTTGTGGCACTTTATTTTATTTTTAAACGGACCATAGTATAAACGGCCAATCGTCAAATCACCTTTCGCGTCCACCGCCGGGTTACTATTGCAGTGTGTTGTGTATGATTAAGGCATTTCTTTAAATTAGTAGAACACAATAATCCGCTGCGCTAATGCAAAGTCCGTAAAGTGCCTTTACCAAGGTCATAACCGACTAGCAAGCGACCAGTTTCGAACCTGCAGCCTTTCGTCTGAAGGGCGTCGCACTAACCCACTAAGCTAATCGATCGGACAAATTACGTCATCGTCTTGTGACGTAGCGGAACCATCAGGCAATGAAATATCATCTCGTCTCGATGAATCACTCGCGTTCAAAACAGGAATATTGCGCTGGAGAAAACTTGGTCGCATACTTAATTAGGAAACTGCACTTTCCATTTCACATCAACCATTCCCGGTGACCAAAAGTTTAAGCGAAAAAACAAATCTGTTCGGTGACAATTGGCGCCTGTATGGTCCAATATGATTGTTATTTTGTATTCATGCGCTTATATGTATTCGATCAATACCTATGCCTTATTCTCGTGTTTTGTTTGTGCAGTGATTTTTCTTTTTTGGGTAAACAAATTATGACGTAATTTCAGGCGACGTCACTCCGAGTGATGAGTCAGCACTCTCGCACAGATTGCTTACGTCGCAGAATTCGAGCGACCGACTGAACAAAGCGGGCTGGAACGAAAAAACCGAGCCCGGTCTCGTTATCTTGGAAACCGACGAACTCGGGACTTCCCCTACCGCGTCAAAGATCAAACACGTCACATCCAAGCCGCCGACCCCTGTAAAACAAGGAAAGGCAAAATCGCCGGCGAAAATAATCGAATCGCCGACGTTTTCAAGCGGCGAACCGAAGTTGGCTAAGAAGCGACAGAGTAGAGAGCAGCCTACGGAAACAGAGATCAACTACAGTGTGGAAGAAGCCATTGACACATTCCGTCGCTTGTCTGAGGAAATTGACTCGATCAAGGAACGAGGTTTTCGACCAAGTTTGCTCGATTCTGACCGAAAACCGACTTCGAAGAAAGATAAACCGAGAAAGGTCGTTTCCCTAACTTCCCCTGTGAAAACGGTTGCACCGCCGATCAAATCTGCCCCAAATAGTGATTCTGTGGCTACCGGAGCGATTATTGCTTCAGGTGAGCCATTAGCAGTGTTGCCAGACAGTCTTGAATCGTCTTATGCTGTTGCTACCAAACCGGCGCCGTTAGAACCTGAGAAAGTTGCGGCAACACTGCAGATCGCGAGTGACAAGCCAGCACACGACTCGAAGCGAGCCCTCTCAGCTGGAAGAAGCAGGGGCGGAAGTACGTCACAACCAGGAGACGCGCAGGAGCAAGGAGTGGGAGAAAAACGAACGCAGCGCTCCTCGTCTCTATCCGGTCACAAACAAGAGGATCAGAATAGCTCGATCGGTCGGGAAGACGTCAGGTTAGTTCGAAGCAACGAGAACAACACAGTACAACCCGCGCGATCGTGCACAGCCGAGGTGAAGACCGTAGTGGCCACGCCTCAAGCAGAAAAGAACAGCAACGAAGCAAAAACAACGAAAATCAAGCAAACCAGACAGCGCGCCAGCACCCTGCCCGAAGTCATGCCGAACCAGCCGGCCAAGCGCACATTATCAAAGGCAGAAAAGATCCAGCGGCTTCGGATCGCTGTAGCGAAGTACTCCTACACCCCCGCCTCATCCGACGACGAGTCGCTCATCTCGGACGGAAACGGAAGTGACGATGAAGACCCGTCGTGGCTGAATGATTCCGTAAGTGATTTGACTTAAAGTTAAAGCGTATTAGGTCTGGTAAACTATGTTCGGGGTAAAGTATTGAATTCTAAAGTGCAAATATAAGCAATTAAACACCGTATGGCGTATGGTGACTAGGATACTACCACAGTTTAAATACGTTGTTGTTTATAAAAGTAACGTATTAGCACTGACCCGTTGGCTGTATAAACGTGCGGTGTGTCAATCGGGGACAACACTAAAGGGAGGGAAAGAGGGAAATTGCTCACTAAAATATGGAAACTAATTTTAACCTGTCCTAAAAACTAATCTAAACCCCAGAACTAACCCAAACACCGCAGCCCCAACTTTAAAACTAACTCTCAAGTCTTAATCTTAATTTAAGTGTGTGGTTTCCCGCCTTCCCTTCTTTCCTTTCCCTCCTTTTAGTTTTCCCTGTCATTTAGCTTGTGCATACCGCCAGACATGCCGAACCAGAAGGATTGACCGATCCGTCATAACTTCCAACGTAATCTACATATGTATATGGCAAACCGGTGACGAATTATATCATGGCGTTGATTAATCAAAGTTAAGGGTTCTGCACGTAATGCAGACGACCTAGATACCATCCGCTCTAAGCACGTACAACGGAAATGTTATTCGAGTGGTCTACCATGAATTAAAAGGAAATAGATCGCCGTTTCATGACGTTATTTTCGTTTCTATTAAACTGCTGGTCGGCCAGAATTCCAGAGTTTTCGATTGGTAACTAGGATGACACCATAGGGAAAGCGGGAAGGAGGGAAATTGGAAACTAAATCTATGAAAATTAGTTCTCTCCCCGACCCGAACAATAATCTCAACCCCAGAACTAATTCAAACTCTAACAAAGGCCCTAATACTAACCCCAATCCACTAAGCTTTATTGTATAGTGCAGCTTTCTTTTTTCTTCTTTCCATAGTTCTTTACTCTTAGATTTAAACCAGTAAGACTGTTTGTGGATGTTGTAGATAAACCAGTAATCCCAAGGGACATTATTAAGGAAGTTCGTTTAAAAGCCGACACACGCGCCTGCGATTCTAATGTATAGTTTGTATAAGTGATCTCGGGTCTGCCAATACTTAAATTAAAACGAGAAAACCTATGATATATATAAACATACCAGTTCATCTCTGGTTTGTTTCGGTTTGAACCAGATACAGTCGCCAATACCTATCATTTAAACAGACCAAAACGCATGAATGATTTATATAGAGTTTAAAGTATTCTAAGATGAGATACGGGTTGCCGCTAGAATTCGAGGGATTTGACGGTGCCTTATCCGGTCGTTTCGAATACAAACAGACACAGCCAGTCATACAAGCCTTATTGGTAGCGAAAATATGTCACACTGTGAGATTATAATAACTGTATAATGATAACTTTATTATTTAAAATATAAATAACTTTATCTTGCTAACTTAAATGTAAATAATATGATGACACCTTTATAATAAAATGATGTCAACTTTATTAAATAAAATTGATGATAATTTTAAAATAAAGAATGTAAGATAGTAAAAACTAAAGAATGAAGTGTTCAGCTTATAACGCTTTTGCCGTTTAAAATACGAATTTCAAATGGAAAAAAAATCTAAGTTTAATCTAAGAAATGACGAAAACTGGAAAATTGCGACATGGGTACACACCAAGAGAAAATTGACACTTAGACTAAAACGCAGAAATTATACAAAAATTATACTAAACAATAACCCACTTTAATATCTTTGAGGTTTACCATTTTTTGCCAACCTCCATTTAATTCCCGCTTTTATTTTCGCCCTGTAGTATTAATTGGAATAAACCCCAGTAAAATCCATGCATAATTAAACCCATAATTAATTCGGACATATAATACTATAAGTAAATCAATACAATCAGATAATTATGACACGTTAATCGTCCTAATTAATTGGACCCTATATCGACAGGCACAAAATGAAAGCGTGACTGATTTATACAGGACATCCTGAAGCATTACGTCATACCACTCTATAACGAATGACTGTTAGGTCGTATCCCTGTTATGTTGCCGCTATACTTCATTTTATTAAAATTTGTTTTAAGAATACGCGATCAAGTAATCTTACATGGCAATTTAGAATTACAAATAACTATAACAAGGCCTTTCTAATGGTATTTTTTAGTAAAGGTACTTTAATGTTATACCAAATTTTGGGTTTATATGATGTATTAATCTTTCTTGTTGCGTAATAATCTATTGATTTTCAATCAATTAAACACGCTTAGTTAATGAGAATATAATTGTGTCATAATTTGAAACGTATTAATACAAAAGCTCTATCTTGGTTTTATGCATTTGCTGTATATTACAGTACCTAACATTACTGTTGTTTTAATTCCTTTTTCAATCGGTTTACCTCAAAATAGGTGATGTCATAGCGACTTGTCACGTGACATGATGACGTAGTGACATGTCACGTGACACGATGACGTGGTTAATTGATTAAAAATTAAATTGAGTTAATCCAACTCAGCATTTCACGTATTTTGACCTAATCCTTGTTCAAACGGTAGAACCGATCAAATAACTATCAATCATAACCAGCCGGGCACAAGCAGCTGGTTTCGATCACACAACATTCGGTGGAGGGTTTAGCTTATTACCCCTGAGCTTTAAGCTCAACCACACACAACACACTACAGCTCACGTAACCCGATTGCCCGTGTGTTAGGGCTCTTGGTTTTCCCATTTCACGAAAACAAACATGAATACCCTATTTCCTATGGCCTATCCTACCGTCTTTCTATAAGTTATAATATCCACTCGGTATTCCCGTAGTAATTGACCCCTGTTTTATTACATCATTTAATGATAAACGGATACCGTTACTGAAACCGCCGCTAAACCGTAATGACCTGTTTAAGTTTAAATCCTTCATTTACTTTTTTGCCCTTGTATTAAATAACAGTTAATAAAAGCCAGCAAAAGCAAACAGTTGTTAAAACACGTAATTTAAAAGAGAAAATTCAGCAAACTATACGAAAAACAAACAAACTTATATGTTTAATGGATTGATTGCGGAATAAAGCAACATTTCGTAACGCGTCGATATGATAAGTTTAATTCTATGTTTATTTCTACAACTGTGTCGCAAAGCATGTAAAAGCTTTGAAATAACCGGTTTTTATCATGATTAACCTTTGAATCCTCCTCAGGACACCGATTCGTCTCTCTCCTCGCTTGGATCGGTGAAGAAGAGCAAATTCGTCTCATCCACAGCGAGTCATGCCAACAAGAAGTCGGATGCAAATGGCAGACAGGATCTATCGGAGGACTCGCAAGCTTCAACACGCTACAATGGAGGTAAACCGAGTCGAGTGACCGAATGGGAAACAGACAAAAAATATACCAATTCCATACACCATTATGGGATCGAAACTGGGTCATAAAACAAAATGACTACATCTCCGACAGATTAAACTAGTGGATTTATGCGTCGACTTACAACCAAAGGGTTGCAGCAGTGATCTGACGATTGCCCGTGTGTGTTAACTCCTTTGGTTTTCCCATTCACGGAGATAAACATGAATATCCAATATAACTGTACTGCCCGTTTTAGTTATTTGTATAGGTTTCTATTATAAGTTCTCATAATCCGTAAAAAACGAATAATCCGGTAGCATTGCTTAAGTAGTAGAGAACGTTTAGGCTGATCTTTTCAGTGCATAACTGTTATTCTATCACAGCAAATAATGACATATCGACCCCCGAGTCCCCGAAATCCGCCGCCCACGAGCGCCCACCAGTGGATAACGAGAAGAAGGTCGGCGCTATGTTGTCGATGTGGGAAAATAAGAAAGTCAAACCGAAGAGCGCATTTGACGCGTCCGAAGACGACGCCTTTGACAATAGCACAAAGGGGAGGTTGCACGGCGCTAAAGCCTTGTTCGAGAATATGACGAAGAATCCAAAGACTTACTCCTCTTCGGTTGAGAACGAAATCGAGACTACTGGCATCACTGGATCGAAGAAGAGCCTCTTCGAAAACCTCGCGAAATCCCCCCAACGCGCAGAACCCCAAACTCACTCACCGAAGAAGCCTCCTAGTGTGCACTCGTCCGATTATGACGTTGATGACGTCATCTCCGATGCTTCTCTCTCCTCCGCCTCCTCCGATGAGGAGAAAGAGAAGTCGGAGGAAAATAAGCAAGATGAGAAGAAAGAAGCTCCAAGTGTTAACAACGTCAGACAGATGTGGGAGAGGAAACTGAGCGTCAGGGTGAAAAAGACGCCGACTAAAACCCGAGATCCGTAAGTAGGGTTCTCGTTTATATAATATTCTAGTAAAACGTTCCTTGAATAGGCCGCCGATAAATCATGCTAATTCGACAATAATATTTTGTAATAGCTACAATATGCTTCCAAAAAAATAACTAAGTAATACTCCCAATGAATTGCAGGGAAATTAAAGAACATTTTTGCCTTTTAAGATTCTATGACGAAAACATTGACGTATGACTGACGTATTAAAACAGTGACGTAAGAATGACGTTTCCCTCTTTTCCAGCTCGTTGCAAGAAATCGTCCGCTCCGACTCCCAGCACGATGACGTAGTCACAAGTGTTCGTGACGTCACAGCAGCGTGGGAAAGCGGCTCAAAGAAAGCTCAAAGGTAGACGGGACTAGCGGGCGGTATTGTCAGAATAGTCAGTCAGCTGACAGTCATAGACAGGCGGAAACTTAAAAAAAACATCGTGTAACCGGTTTCTTCCATGTTGATATGCATATCTATACGTAACACTGTACAAAATGTGTCGAATCCTGAGGCTTGGCATCTCTTTCTGTGTAAATGAAACGCGTCGTCCGTCCCAAGTATTATGAGGTCAATGTGACGACGTTGTGACGTATTAATGATGTAATCAGCCAATCAGATCTGCCATCATGTTGTTTGTAAACTTACTACCACCACTTGAGTGTAGCAGAGCGGAGTTTAACTTCACAAAACGCCGCGACCAGTATTGTTATCTATACATTTGGCACCTTTTGCATTTTCTAACTACCTTGCTAACTTTGTCTTTAAAATTCACTTTTATACATGCTTTTGAACGGGGTGGTTCGACACGTTTGCCCGAACCGGTGTGAGTTTTATTGTGTACAATGATATTGAAGCATCTGGCACGTTTGTTTGTACATATTGTTCCATCACCGTGCAAATTGAATCGTTATGCAGTGATTATTACAGCACGTGCAATTTTCGTTTAATTTCTTCACGCATGTGGATGTCACCAATTAAACCAACAATTCCTATGCTTTTTCCACTCTTTGGTGTGCTGGCGTGTTTCGAAATTAGACAGCTCCCCAGAAAAGGCAGCGACGAGGGATTTATTACCAGTTTCTTACATTTTACGCATGTTAAAATCATACGTCAGCAATAAAAAGCAATGTGACACGCCTTTTCACTGAAAAACGTATTAAGGTGAAAACAAAAACCTTATTTGTACAATTGAATAACCAATTGAACTGCCTGATCAAATATTATTGGCGATAAAACCGTTACATTCATTTCCACTTAAATGTAAATGTAAACTCTAGTGACGTTCGTTTATTTGGTTAATACATCATTAGTCCAGAATACTTTATTTAAAACGAACAGAACAGGGTGTCAATTAACACGCACATACTTACATGTCCTACTTCCGTCGAGTAATTTTCCATTGCGTCATTGCTGAACAAAGCGATATTTTACTAACGCGAGATGTCGCAAAGGAGTCGCTAAACGGGCCGTGGTAGCATGTGTCTTAATGATCAGTGCGGCCGATTCATATCATCTAAAAACGATCTTTGTGACAAACCCATGATGGGTTCGAAACTGTTAGGTAAAAAAAAGGTGCCCAGGGCGACCCGCCATCAAATTGTGTACAACAATAAACAAACTTAAACATCTAAAATGTAAATGGGTCTAAACTTAGCTCGGTTAAAACGACAATGCACACAATATAGATAATGATTGCCGGTCATTATACACGATTAGTATAGTCATATAGTGGTTTTAAGACTAAATCCGGTAAAAGTCGACGGACAATTAGGATCATATTACATGATGTTACAATACCAATGTTACAATGTAAAACATTACGTAACATAACACCTGCTGGAATGCGTGGAGTTCCGCAAACACTTGAAAGAATACCAGCATCGTATTCGGATTGTTTCCTGTGTTAATTGCCCGCCTTGTTGACCAAACGCTGTTTGATTTGCTTCCATAAAACAGAGGTATCCAAACATTTGGACCAGGAACTATAGCACTACGTCTCGTCTGCCGATCTTTAACAGTTCCGTTCGTTTGGTAGTTAGTTGCAGGTAAAAAAGGATTGGGTTTTTAAAATGCGACACATACAGCTGTACTATTATTTAAACGGATTTTAGAATTATTACCGTTCCCAGATTTAAGTTAGGTATGGACTAGTCAAGTTCTTAAAAAACAAACTTGTCTTGTTAGATACGTTAATAAATCAAAGTGTATGAAGTTGAAGACAGTTTTATTGCTTTCCAGCAATTGGTTAGAGGTAGGCCGCTTTCCGATTAATGTAAACGTTTCTTCAAAATCCAATGATTCATTCATATATGACGGGCATATTACATGTTCGTTTCCATGGCGAATTTTGTATAAATCATCTATTTATTTAGTCAAACTTCGAATAATACGGAAACAACACGACCTCAAGATAAAACCGGCATGTTTAAAATCAAAAAATGGGCCTTTCCTTTAGTGATATAACTTAGGTACAGATTTTAACTGTTAGTATACAAACATATCCATTTTAGAAGCCATATCGAATAGACAATGACATTTTTACTGTGTTTAATTAGTAAATTATTCTTTTCACTCCCTGGTCAATTAATTTAATTTTAGTGACGTCGTCATTATGGAAAAAACGCCGTCTACGTCATCGGGAAAACCCCCACCTGCGAAAACATCGACCGGGAAATCGAACATACAGGTAACATTAACCTTCCCAAATGCTTCTCAGCAGGATTTCTCCAGCAGAAGAAACGATTTTTTATAAATGCTAAACAAGTAAACGCTATTGGCGTTTGTTAACTTTCTACAGTTCTGTTTTTCATCAGTTTTATGTTTATTTCTGTTCTAGAGCAAAATTGCCGCGCGAAAGAAACGAGAGCGCCGATCGATGACGCAGCCCATCACTGGTGATGACGTTACCGCAGCTAAAGAACTGGTTAAAAAGTGAGTGTTCATTCACCTTTGTTACGTCGCTATTGCTTTTGTGATAGCATGATTACTAGTAATCTGAGTGTAGTGGTTGGTATAGGTTAGCAGTGTAGCGTAGCAAGGGTACTGTTTGATTGCTTGGTCTTATAAACGTCACCAGAACAGAGTGTGATAATTACGCGTTACGACACGCATATATCACTTCGATTTAAATTCGAGTCAATTTACAATGCTACAATAAGCAAAACTATATCGATGAAAGTTTTCAGTGTATACATGTGCTTCGTTCTTGGTTAGCAGTTAAAATTTAAACTGTTTCAGTGCAAAACAAGTTGTTTTATTATTGTTTATTTTCGTTTGGCTTAATGCCTGGGCAGAAAACTGTTATGTAGTACTTGAATACACTACAATGCTCTTTAGTCATTTATTAACTGTTCAAACAAAGGCTATTATTGCACCATAAATGTATTGTTTGCTTACAGCTTATTGGTTAGTTTATATATAGGCGGGAAACTTTAGAAAGTCGTTATTGTATCAACATATTATTCTGGGTAACTGAGTTTAATTTGAATTTTCTTTACTATGTTTTTCACGTGCTCTTAAACGAGCGATAAGTTAGTTACTCGAGATAAACGTGTTTATTTTCAAACATTCGTACTTCTTGGGTTGCTTAGCTGTGTAATAAGCACTCCCAAAGTACTCAAGCTGAACTTGAACTTGTCAAGTGCATCAAATCGATTTAAATCACCCTATTAAGCCCGTACATCAGTGCCATCCTCTGAGAAATTGTAGCGCAGTGATTCGTTTATACAACGTTTCCGTGATTTGTGTTGTTGGCAGGTGTGGTTGACATGTTCATATGAAAATCAGCATTTTTCAATGCCTTGTATCAAATAGCGGCTGTGGGTTTTACAGCAGTAATAACATCGCGCAGCAGTAGGCCATCGCTAGTGTTTATAATAGATATAATCGCATTGATACATCGCGGGTATGCTAGTTCAGGAACATTAGTCACATTGTCATTTCTCGGTTTATCGGAATTTATATCTTATTTTACAGTAAGTGAATTGCTAGATGATTGGTTAATAGCTACTTACAGAAAAGTGTAGAATGCTCTTACCTACGCTGTTTGTAAGGTTTTGCAGCAATTGAAAAGAAATTTAAGATGTAGGCTAATTGTACCTTCTATTTATTTTTGATCTTTTGTTAACGCTAGGGTGAGTGATCGCATAAACCAGTCTGTTTCCCTAAAAAGAATTTTTTATCACAAAATGGCAAAACAGCACTTCTCAATACACGATTTGTACCAAACCTATAGTTTTCACGGTAGTATGGTAAACCAGGCTTTCCACTTAAACTTTATTACACCGTGCCGTTAATATATTTGGGTTATAATAATTCCTTTCGTGTGGTTTTCACTATATTATCGGTGCGACAGGACAGGTTATAATGCTCTATTTATTCTGCTATACAAAGGCACTTTAATTAAGCATAGCTGTGTAAAATCATGAGAACTGCACTTATTTTTACTTCGGTAATTAGAAAGACGATAGGTTTCTTTGTATTATATAGGCTAATTACATCGCCACGTAACTTATGTAATTTATATTGTACTTGTGGCCTTTGTAGTATCGCACGTGACGTACAGCGGAGATGCGTATTATTTGAGTTCGTGTACGAACCAGCTAGCTTGTCGTCACGTCGTTTGTTTTTTCATATAAGCTATCCGCGGGCGTACGCTCACTATAATTAAACAAACTTAGGTCGCTGGATCGCCATCATAGACAACTTGTAATAGAGGATAAGGGTGAAGGAGGTCAATTACTCACTACAACTATGGAAATTAATTTTAACCTGCGCTGAACACTAATCTCAACCCCAAAACTAATCCTTACTCTGACCCAAGCCATAATCTTTATTTTAGCGTGCAGTAGTGTTACTTCCCACTTTTTCTCCTTTTAGTTTTATCTTGTGTGTGGACCCGGCCCAAAACAGTCAACCCAAATAGCAGTATGTTTATTTTGTCTCCAGCGTTGCTCAAAATACACAGGTCTTAAAACGCCGGATGAAACTGCAAAGGAAACTACGCAGGAAGTAGTGTAGGTCATTTAACTTCAGTCACATGAATAGACAAATCTATTACTAACACAAAAGTGTGTAATCAAAAACCCCTGAAATGACCTTCAAGATTAAACCAGTAAATAGTGTCTCTTACATTTCCCAAATATCGTTCACAAACTGTTTCCCGCATTATATTGCATGTTGAATAATTGATGTGAGCTTGTAAATGGCCCTTTTGTTGCAGTAAACCGGTTGTTTTTTATCGAACCTGTAATTAGATTGCCTTGACTTAATACAGATGGCCGGGCTTACAACGAGTTAATACCTCGAAATGACACAGTTTTCTGTAAACATGCAATTAAACCACTGTAAATGTCTGGGTTCGTTAATACATAATTTGCCACGCATTTGCGCAGATTTTTGATAAGTGCACATAGGGTACAGCGCCTGTAAGGATATCGATGACGAGCGTTTAAAAAGGTAACTGACAAATTAAGCAGATTGAAATATTTATAAAAATAATAGGTGAAATGCAGAGGTGTGGGAATGTATATTTGTCTCTGTCTGAACACCTCGTGCCCACAGGCGTGATCCATTACAATTTGTGGTGTACGATGAAATAAAAGTTGTATTTTACCCATTAATCAATCTACCGGTTTTGAAGAAAAGCCTGTTAAACGCCCTGCCATGAGAAAGGTGCATAAAAGCCGGTTTTAATTTTGGCTGACTTTGATATTTGTAATCCGAAAGAAAGTTTGAATTCATAAGTTCGCGAATTCGCCTCGACTGCCGTCGCAAGTCATCCCGATAATTCTCCGTAATCGATGCGCGACTAAACACAAACACACACACCACCCTCCTACTTAAGTTTTTAATCGAAAGAATGCAAGAAAAACTTTCCGTTCCACACCAAAGCGCAATGCGTGCGACCCGGTCGCTTGGCTCACAAAGTTCCCGATCATAAACTCCCGAGCTACTGAGATGGATTAAGCGTTTTCTCGACCGCCTAGTTTTCAAGTGGTTTGCCCTGGTCGCAATTCTTACCAGAGCAAGCAACCACAGTGAAATGTTATCTGTCATTCATGCAAAAGTTTATAACGGTATACTAGTCCTACCGAGACTTAGTCGTGCGTAGGTCTTTAATTACTTATTACTACTAAACAGTTTTTGAGGATAATTAAATGCTTACAACTGTAGTTTTTTGTTCACAAGTTTCTTACGTTGGGTAATTTAGCAGAAAAATAAACCAAAACAGACGGCAGTTATAGGGCTAACGCAAATTTTTAAAAATAATTAACCGAGTCTCTAGTAAGTAGACTAAGCCTATTATAATTAAGCCTAAGATAGGCATAATTATCCTCTATCCCGGTAGTAAGCGGAAGACGTTTTACTAGATTTGGGACAACCCTTAGAAAGGTAAGGAGAAAAGGAGGGACACTGCACACTAAAAATATTCTCACCCAACACTAATCCTTACCCCAGAACTAACCCCAGCCTTTACAGTTTACACCAACCCAAAAGCAATATTCCTTATTTTAGAGTGCAGATTCCCTACTTTCCTCTTTCCCTTCTTCTAGTTTCCTTCTCCAATCTCAGTTTGACCTTATTTACACCGGATGAATCTTATTACGTAGGCGGAAATTTTTTCGTGAAACCCTAGGAGTTTTAATAACAAAGTGTGGAAAGCATGTCTTAGTCAAATATGCCACTTAAACAGCATATATTCGCACAGTACTACAGCATGCACAGTAGAGACGATGTATGTAGTTTAACTGCCGTCTTACCGGTAATTTCGCTCTGTTTGTTGTTATTTTAGCTCACTTTCGCTACTAATTTAACAAGTTACTTAGATTTCACGAGCAGGTCATTTAATACACTATTTAATGCAGATATATTATCGTGAACGCGTTTTATCTCTACTGAAAACAGCAAAGATAGTTGGATAAAAATCAAAGTAACCGAATTGTTGATATAGCAGCATAAACTGCTCGGAGCGATCTGGTTAGCGGGTTGTGTTTACTGCACCTGCCAAGTTAACTTATCCGTGCCGATCATTTGCCTAAATTAGAGTTTTAAAATAGGTCGTACCCAATATAGTTGTGGTTTGATTTTATCTTCGTTCTAGCGTATAAATGTTCCGTAGTGGCGTCTGTCATTTCGGTATCTACTTATGTTTACCCACATTATTAGTGTATGTACACCGACACTATTTACGTGGTAAATTGTTATTTAAAAGATTAAATTTAAATTTGTAAAGAGAAAAATGTACTAAATGAAAGGCGAATCGACATTACGCCATTGAATCGACCACAGCCGATGTAAATAAAATAACCCAGCGTGTATGGTTAATTGGTCAACTCCCCTTATGCTAACAAACAGATAGCTTTGTGATTCCGGATCTTACATGGTTGTCTATAGCAGTGCCTACTACTACAACCGGTTTACTGCACTACTTAGCCGCAAGACAATGCTAGGTATGCTGTGGGATAATATTACAATATTTTTAACACAGTTTTTACAAAAATAAACGATATTAGTTTTTGCAAATTTAATTATTACGGTTTCAGACACTTTGTTAATGTAATATAATATCAATTGTATGGATTGTCAGAATAGCTTCTATTGTACAATTTTGATTGCAATCAAATTTAGTAAGTGCCGTCAAATTTAGTAACTCTCTCTTTCTAAATGTAACTGTAGTGAAAAATGTTCCGGAGCATTGTGGTAAAACTTATATTCTGTGATAAATAATTGTTTGGCATTTGGGCGTAAATTTGGATTGACTGTCACCGTACTTTAGTTAAATTGACCATTTTGTCGCCATTATCCCGTTTAAATTTTTGATGTTTTGCCCGACATGTTGTTTATTCCGTGATAGAAATATAAATCAAACTTAGTAGTTCGGCCGTGATATTGTATTCACTGTCAACGTTTATGTATTCACTGTCAACGTATATTGGTTAAATTGAGCATTTTGTTTGTCCTACTGTTTTAAATTTCGTTAGACTGCATATTATAAGGTAATGTGACTTGGCGCTTTCTTGCCGTTGGTGGTATACACTTATTCGAATTTTTAATTAAGAAATATGTACCAACTTAATAAAACATAATCCCTTTTATATATAGGTTTAAAGCTTTACGTAATTAAGACTTTTATTGCCCAATACAGCAATACAGTAAGTGTTACACCTGTCAAACGATGTAAGGTGAAATGAGTGCAAATGAAAACTGTTGAAATTAGCTCGACTTGTTTACGTTGACAGGACTTATTTATTCTGTCAAATCAGTATGGCTAATATAAGCCTGTGTGGTTAAGTATTTTATATTTAATGCAAATACGAAAGTGAAATTTAGTTATGTGGTATAACTAAGAAACAAATAAAAAACGGAAAATTGATAGTCGTTCAAGCACGTCCAATATTCAATTAAATTACTTCACATAGAATTGGATATTCATGTTTATCACCGTGAATGGGAAAACCAAGGGGTTTAACACATGGGCATTCGTCAGATAACCTTGCGCTCAAAAGTGTGCAGTAAAACGACCTGTGCAATTGGAGGCCTACTTTGGGAGAATTATTCATAACCAAACAAAAGGGCAAACGTTGAAATGCACTAAGCTGCGTGTCAGCGATTGGCAAATAAGAACCAAAGAAAAACCACACTGTCTTTCTATTAACATATAGGCATATTTCGACCACAAATATTGGTATATTCTGTACCCATAAATATAAACATTACACCATACGCACTATAATTTTACAATAAATAAGCACTAAAATCAAGATTATTACATTACGGTTCGTGTTAGGGTTGGGGTTGAAGTGAGTGTTAGTTTTAGGGTTAAGATTAGTGTTTGTCGCAATTAGTTAACATAGTTTAATAAAATAACCAGTTTCCCACTTTTAAGTGTTGCGACAAAACTAAAGTTAAAACGTTAGTTCGAAGTAGTGTTGTAACACCAGTATGCGTACGCTCAATCGCACCTATAAACGTCCCGAAGTTATTTTAAAAGCTCTAATTCGAGCACAGGATTTGTGTGGTTAGCTCGGTCGGCCCAGCTGGTAGTTGGAAGAGATGTCTGGTATCGTTTAATACGTTGTCTGTTGTTACGTGCAGTAGTGTAAATGTATTTATGGCGCAGTGTTGTTTAATTAGATCTAATTTATTATTATATTACAATAACTGTAGGTTTTTTTATTTAATATTCACTTAGGAGATATCATGGTAACTGTGTTAAAGATTGTATTGTTTAACTATATCGTTTTATTCAATTGTAAACACTACAAGATTCAAATTTTTGTTGATTTTTTTAGGGGCTTAGATAATATTTCTCTTATTTACGGGGTGTGAAACAGCACAACTTCACAAGTAAAAACTCGGATATTCACAGCGCATGTCTACTACAGGGTAGCCGGTGTGATTGCTATGTGTTCGTTGTATATGACAGAGACGTGACTTAAAACTACTTTAGGCAGTTATCGTCTTTGGACCTATTTCTTTTCGTATCTAAATTTACAGTTTTTTAATTTTACCAGCCAATACAAAGTCAGAATAATACCCCTTGCTTTGTTACCCTTCGAAATGTTACTTAATTTACAGTTTTTAACAATAAAACTGTATGGACATAGTTTGCTTTTTTAAAGATTCGACATGTTGGTATCGTTACGTTTCTCTTTCTCTTTATTTTCACAAAAACAAGATACCAGATAAACCGCAATAACCCATTAATTAGGAACAGAGAACATACGATATTGCAGCGCTAATCTAGGTTTAAATTGCCGGGTTGTTTTAACCGCCCTGCTTGTTTATTCATACTAGTTCATTGTGACCTCATCAAGTATTCAGTGTGCCTTTTGTAGGCTCTGGATAAATATTTAAACGCCGAAAGAAAAAAAACAAAGGTAACTATTTAAGTGAGTTATTACTCTAATTTGCTCATTCGTTATTTGCTAGAATGCTGTGGTCAGTTAGTTGGATGTTTTAGTTTTTAGTGGGCTGTTATAGAGTTATATATAGTATGACAAGACATAGAGATACATTGTAAGTGTATATTACTAAATTTTATATCGTTTGTTTAAACCAGGAGTCGGCAACCTTTTGCACTTACAGAGCAATTTTAACCGATATTTCACTCAATAAAAATCACTGGGAACCGCAAAACTAATATTATTTTCGCAATAAAAAGAAAACAACACTGTGATAAAGACGCGAGTGATCTTCTGTTTGTTTCACTTAATCATGGTTATTAAACTTATTAAGCGCTCGCTACAGTAGCAATAAAATTAATAGAGCCGCATCAGAAGGATGAAAGAGTCGCATTTTGCTTCGAAGCCGCATGTTGCCGACCTGGTTTAAACCAATGTCTATTGTTACTCGCGCGTTATTTTATTGACGTTTAAAAGCGACCTGATGCTCGGTCAGTATATTGTTTACTGTTGGGCAGGAGAAGTACCGTATATGGCCTGTGCTAGCCCCAAGGCACATTTTGATAAGTGACCTGAACATACAAATATTTTGGGTTTACCAAACAAATATTTTGGGTTCAGAAAAAAGTTAAATTTTACTAAGATGGCCTAAAGGAACAAGCGTTATTTGCATTAGTGTTAATCCTGCACCGGTTTAATGGACGCACTCGAACGCACCCGGGTACATGTAGCAAGCGCTTTTGTCACATAATTTAAAATTCACGTTATTGCGTAATGGCGTGAACCAAGGTGTTTTTATATATCGTTGCATATCCTTTACTTTCAAATCTTTTAAAGCCGCCGCCTCCACTCAGTACTTAGTCGTACTTGCATACTTTTAGGTCAAGCATTAATTTAATTAATTTTGATTGAGTTTTCTTTTGCAATTTCACGCCATTTTTTCCATCGTTAGACCTTGTGTATTCACTGATGTGTTTTAACGACTGTAGTTTTGCCGTTTTATCCGGTCTCCCTGACTTTAATTAATTATGCCATTGTTCTTTAATGTAATAAAGGAGCGAAAAAAAAAACAAACTAAACAAACATGCTTAAAATTATGTCATTTAGTTTCGTAAAATTTCTCCGTTGGCATTAATGTCCAATGTTTTTTAGACTGATCGGAATAAAAATATCATCGTCTTTAAAGAATATACCATGCAACCCATGTTTATTACCGTGAATGGGAAAACGCAAGATTCGTTATTGTACCCACAGCATAATTATAACATGCCCACCGTCGGAATACCGGAGCTATTGAAGTGTTTTGTATTTGATTGTGATGTTCCTATTGTTTTTTTTAATTTAAGCCACTAATCCACCTGGTTAAGACAACGTCAGTTAACTGACTTGCCCAAGAACACTTAATTACCAGTTAAGTTTCTTTAAAGCCCCAATACTTTTGACTAAAGTCCGTCACACTGCGCTAACAGCTAAACCATTAACATAGCTTGGTGGATAATTGCACTGACTTTCAGCAGAAGGGTTGAAGATCGAAACTGGCCGCTAACTAGTCGGTTGTGGCCTTGCGCAAGGCACTTAACAGACATTTCTGAACCCAGCAGAATAATGGGTTCTGTCAAATTAAAGAAACGTGTGAATCATACACAACACACTTACATAGCTCCGGTAACCCGACAGTGGCGCGAAGTAACCTAGCGATTGCTCATGTGATAACCCCCATTTGCAGGGATAAACATGAATATCTTATTTCATACTACCCAGCTGTATCAATTCACCTGTATCGTAGATAGCAATTTAAGAATGATTTCTCCCTCAGTTCCAAGGATCCAGCGGATGTTGGAAGTGATGAGGAGGAGGAGTTGAGCTTTGCTGACCGACTCACTTATTTCAACCAACTCTGTGCCAAACCCTCTCCTGCAAGTGAGTATGGGTATTTGTGTTTTACCCAGGGATATGATAGGATATGTTCGTGTCCGACCAGTTAGTCTGGTGGTTTGCAGTTTCGAAACAGGTCGCTAGACAGTGGGTTGTGTCCTTGGGCAAGGCACATAACCTACATTGCCTGAACCCAGCGGATTAGTCCGCTTTACTAAATTAAGGGAACGTGTCTATCATCCACACGGGACTAAACATAAATATCCTATCCTATACTGGATAAATAGATATTTTTAGTTTTTGATACGAAATTCACAAATTCCTTTCCCCCCAGAAACACAACAAAAACTGCGCACCAGTTTTAAAAGATTTAACACCCAGCCGGTTAATAGAGATGACATAGTAGAAGCCAAGAAACTATATAACAATGTAAGTTATATCAGATCTCCCATTTCTCATTTTTTTGTCCGACAGATTAGTCTGGTGCGTCGCTTTTCAGCCGAAGGGTTGCAGGTACGAAACTGGTCGCTAGCTAGTCGGTAGTGTCTTTTGTCACTTAAAGGATACTGCCCGAATCCTGTGGATTAATATGTTTTACTGAATTAAAGGAATGTTAGAATCATTAACAACACAATATAATAGCTCCGGCAACCCGACAGTGGGGGCAAGGTAATCTGACGATTGCCGGTTTGTTAAATTCCTTAGTTTGCCCATTCACGAGGATAAACGATATCCTATCCTATCCAAACTATTATATTTTTCTAAATGGTTTATGTAATATATATGAAGTGTTTACGCAAAATATTGACTTTTTACCCCTTTTTTAATTGTTTGAAAATCACCATTTCAAAATTCTACAGAAATCTTCAGTCAAAGACTCTTCAGAAATTTCAACTTCTCTTAGCGACCTTTCTCAAACAGCGACAAAAATACCTGAAAACCTGATTTCAAAGGACCCTTTGAACAAATCTTCGAACAGTGTTTCCATTGTTGATTTGATTAACCCGGAAATTGAGCCTGTGCCAAGTTTTGAAGAGGATCTGTGCAACACTGCATCTGAAGATTCAAGTAAAATTGATGAAACTAAATCAAGAGGAAGAGAAACAACTAAAGTGGGAAAACTCGCAGATGATTTAAAGTGAGATAAATAAGAATGATGATATTTATCAATGTTTTGCTGATGCTAAGACTATTACTTGAACTTAACAAGAAAAGCCACAAATGAGTTTCCAAAATCCGTGTAATCAAGGGTATGTTAACCCTGGTTGGGAAAGTGCTGGAAGACTGTATTAACACCTGGATTCATTAAGTTTGCTTAAAATGCAAAGCAACTGTCACAGAATCGTATTCCAGCTTCAGTAGCTTGACTGAGCGCACACAATATTCTGGTGATTGTGTACAACTGTTGTTTACTTATTTTTGATAAACACAGGTATTTGTCAGCTTATTTAGACAACACACCACCTCCACCCGCCAATAGGCAGTGGGTTCAAAGCCAGCAAATAGCAA
>CH001689.1:535365-553362 GCA_000149265.1 Ciona savignyi | reverse complement strand
TATGTATGATACAGTATACAAGCATATGTATGATACAGTATACAAGCATATGTATGATACAGTATACAAGCATATGTATGATACAGTATACAAGCATATGTATGATATATACAGTATACAAGCATACATATTACATCAATCACTGTCAACATATCTCTTCCCCCAAGGTGCCATGTGAATTTCAATCCCTTCGTTCTCGGTCTTCGTTTATTCTATTCAACGGCCGCTTGGCGAAGATCGTTGTCTGGCATGGTGTTTGCTCTTCCAAGTCGACAAGGGAATTAATAATGGAAGCTGCTACTAAGGTAGTCGGGTTTTTTGTGTAGATCAAGATCGGCAACCTTTTGCATACAGTGTGCCAGTGTACTTATAATATCAATAAAAGCCATTTCGCATGCCAACTATTGTTATGTACAGTTTGCAAAGTCAACTACCTAATTCGAATATTTGTAATTAAGACTATTAATTTGTATGCTTTACAAATTTTAAGTCTGTTGAAATTGTGCAGCGTAAACAGTTTGCATGTTTACATGTTTTACAGTATAGATTTTTGCATGTGCGTTAAATCATGCGACATGCCATGAAAAAACTACTTGTGGCTTATGTGCCACGGGTTTATAACCCTTAATGTAGATGAAAGTTTAAGATGTTTCTGCAACTGTACTGGTAAGCTTAAACAACTCAGTTTTGGGCATGAGGTGCATTACTATGCACCTATGCTAGCCATTTTAAATTGCTACAACCCACAATTAAATCGTCCAAATAGAAAGTCGTAACTGATTATCCACACACTGTAAAAACTTAAGCAACTCTGTGGGTATAAGGTGTATTACTTTTCACCTAAGCAAGCCACTTTACATTGTTCGAACCCAGTAGTATGCAATATCATCCAAATTTAAAGTCTGATTACACTTTTACTACAATAGCTTTGGCAATCCAATTTGAGCACAAGGAAAGCTTATGATTACCCATTATACTGTCTTTGTCCCACCCATAAGGATAATGGTCGGAATCCAATCCTCAATATAACAGTGTTTTCATAAAGTCATTTTTAAACCACAGCACCCTTCATTCCGGCTTTTAAATTTACATATTTGTTCCACAGATGAAGGAAACCAAGGCTGAGTGTCTGGGTTTCCGTAGCAGCTGCAAAAATGCTGAGCTCAGCGTTTGCGAAGAGGGCAAGGAAAATGCTGACTTCTCAGAAGGTTTGTTGACAGTTTGGACATAGGGATAGATTTGCCATGTAGTCTAGGGGGTAGGAATAGAGGTCACAACCTGAAAGGTGGTGGGTTCGATCACTACTCTTGCAACTTTCCTCGTTATTGTGTAATTTTACATCTGCCAGACATTACTCTTTAACAATACTTCGAAATAATAAAAAAACTGAAATTATATACTGACATACATCAATAGCCCTGGCTATTCGAGTGCAGACATTAGGTAATCTGGCAGACGTTCCTCTTTAACAATACTTCGATCCAGTGGATTTAATTGAAAATCTGGAAAATATTTTTATCCACTAATTATCTTTACCCCTCTTTCAACACAGGCATGGGTCGTGTGCGTCGCACCAAATACGTCAGTTTATTGGACACCCCGGACACCACACCCTCCGTCCCCCGTGCATGGCATCTACTGCCATCTGGTGACCACTTTGTAGCACATGAGCTCCCTCCAGTGTTAGAATATCCGAGTGATGAGAATGATAAATCGGAAGATGTAGAAATCTTCCCCATTATCCAAGAACAACTTACAGAACTCAGTAAACCAGGTAAGCTGGGGGATGAGAAATAAAAAATAAATAAAGATTTTTAATAAAAAAAAAATTGATATTTACAAGTACAAAAGTTTTTGAAACTACATTTTTTAAAGCTGTGGTTATTTATTTATGTCCTCCACCGCTCCACCTAAGGCACTTACGAAATGACGCGCCGGCCCACTGTGATTTTTTCACCCATATAAAAAAAAAATAGTATACTGTCCTTCTATTTTTTGTCTATTTATACGTATATTATTCTACTTGGCTAGTAAGTGCATCAGCAGTCCTGTGCCAGCCCAATGGTTGTGGGATCGAAAGCTTATTCGGTCACCTAATTTAATAGGAACATTTCAAATAATATACAACACATTGCAACAGCTGTTTTAACCCTGTGGTGGGTGTAAGGTGGTGGTGGGTGTCTGATGATTTTTTGTGTAATAGCTCTTTCTGTTATTTCCTAACAAATGGGATAAAATATGAATATCATGTTCCATTCTACAATGTCCTATCCTGTATGTATGTCCTACTTCATGAAACTGGTCGCTAGCTAGTTGGTTGTCTTTGGACAAGGCACGTAATGTCACCCAGAATTAATGAGTTTTACTAAATTAAAGGAACGTACACAACACACTGTAATAGCTTCCACTTGGTTTTCCATTGACATGCATAAACATAATTATCATATATACTGTATATATCATACATATGCTTGTATACTGCATATATCATACATTCGTTTGTATACTGTATCATACATATGCTTGTATACTATATATATCATACATATGCTTGTATAGTGTTCTGTATGTATAAAAAATGAATATTGCATATGAGGATTTTCTAAAAGTCTTTCCCCCCAGCGTTGGTGCTAGTGGACGGGGCAGAAGGGGTGTTTCTGTGGCAGAGTGTGGGTGGGGAGGATATGAAAGGCTCTGGAAAGCGGCAATTCGACATCTCAAGACGGTTGGCCATGGAAACCACCATCAACTATTGTAAAGGTTGGTTGTTGTCACTGGACTGCTTGGAGTGTTAGTTTGCTTGTTAAGAGCATGGTTTTTTGTTGTTGTTTTTTCTAGGTCGAGTTGTTTTGGTGGTTTAGGTAGGCGATCATGACCAGACCAGTGTTTGGTTCGATCGCCACCCAGACCACTTTCTACGTAGTTGTTACTTTCGACATTTATTAATCGCGCTTCAACCCAGAAATTAAATAATAAAAAACCTAAATTATTTAACAACATACACCAATAGCCCTGGCAATTCTTGGGCAGACATTAGGTAATCTGCTGCCTATAACCTGATAATAACAAAGACGTTCGATCGTTGTCCAAGTTTCAGAGATAAAAAGTGTGTTATCTGTAAAAAAATCAGCATTATGACATCATAAACACCATTGTAACCCCAGAGCACCGACCCAACTGCACCCCGATGCTAATCAACGAGAAACACGAACCCATGGAGTTCACGAATTCCTTTCCAGTCTGGCTGGAAAGCAAGCAGAAATTCTCGTTTGAAGAGAGGGTCAGTTGGTTTTGCTTTAACCAGATAGGATTTCAGCTTGAAAAGAGTCTATTCATTTTTTCTGCTTTTCTAAATTAAATATCCTTGCTAATATTTTTATACTTGAATAAAGAAGCGAAAAATAGACTTAACTATTTTTAGACTGATGTGTTTAACGACTTTCGTTTTGTTTTGTTTAATAATTTATATTCTTCTTATACGTATATGAACGAAAGTTCATTATGCAAAGAGCATATACCTCAATTGTATAACTGTGAAACCAGCAGACACATTAAAACAACATCATTCACCTACAGTCCACATGCTGGAGATATTGCAGTGTGTTATAATGATTCGCTTTGGATTAAATATTCTTGTTTTATCCCCATGAAAAGCACTTGCAGGTCAATAGATATCATGGAGGCATCTTCTGATGATTACCTTGTTCTCCAGAAACTGGTCGCTAGGTATTCAGTTGTGTCCTTGGTCACATTAGGCACTTAACGGACATTGCCTGAACCCAGCGAAGTATGGGTTCTACCAAATTGAAGAAATGTCTAAATCATAAACAACACAAGGCAATAGCTTCGGTAACCTCTGACTGTTGTCCGTGTATTAACCCACTTGGTTTTCCCATTCACAGGGATAAACATGAATATCCTATCCTTACCAATTGATTCTCTAAACATCCCAACAACAATCAACTCCATTCACAGCGTGCAAAGAAGCCAAAACCAGTCGCTGAAGTTCTCGGCTCCCTCTCACGGCTCACCTACTCCTTGGAGGAGCTACGTGCTCCCTCTCTTCCGGAGGGCGTCGATCCCAATCACTTGGAGACCTACCTATCCACCGAGGACTTTGAAAAACTTTTCCAAATTACCAAGGAAGAATTCTACGCCATGCCGCCATGGAAACAACATAATTTAAGAAAAGAGAAAGACTTGTTTTAATTCAACATAGAAACTTTATAGAATACTGTGTTTTTTTTGCTCCGGGATGACCCCCCACACTGTCCAAATTATCACTGACAGCTTATTTGAATGTATGAAGTGAATTTGTTTTGTTTCTCGCCGCTCGCACTCGTTTCAACATTGCACTTCGTATTTACTGCCTTTTCTCCGTATATGCTATTTCTATGGCCTTTCCGTGTTAATCCAATGCCCGAAAATCGGCCGCCGCAATCCAACCTGTTGAGTCTGGAAAGGGACTTATGTATTCACCATCATATCCAACATAATAAAACCGATTCGACAACAGAGCGATAACCTTGGATAACTTCAACATTATACAAATAACACCTTCGATTTTGGTTTATTTTTAAATGCAGCATAAGGTACCGTATTCGAAAACCAGAACATTTATCGGATAATAACTGTGGATAAATACTTCAATGTGGATTTCCTTCACGAGTTCTCAAACAAGAATAAATATTTTAATATTGTGGTTTCAAATTCATATCTATAAACTGCAACGTGTCTAAGAGATTTTGGGGTAAAATGTTATTAAAAGAACGTTGCCAAATCAGTTATTATGTGAATGAGGTTCTGAAACGTCAAACTGTTACTTAAAAACTTTAAATAAATCAGCCATGCTGCAAAATTTAAAAAATAAACTTCATTTGTTTGTTAGCAGCAAAACCTCTTGCCGCATACAAATCTGTCAAATTACCGACCTAAAATTAACCTATTTCATGAAAATTTAAAAATTTCGCACACTTGCCACATGTTCTATTTCGTTTTTGCGTTAGCATAAAGCTGTTTCTCAAATTTAACTATAACTGTACATTCTTACATTTGTCTTTGCATTTTTCCAATCACATGACTTGCTGTATATTGTTTCCAACGCTAATTTTCTTTCGTTCCTTTAGTATATACTGCAATAAATACAAGTATATCCGATGTACTACAAATCAAACTGGTTAGGTTCTTCGTTTGTGGCAGATGACACAGCGTTAGATCAGCGGCCGGAAGGTTGCGATTTCGAATCTTCCTCCTATCGATTTTGGGTAAAATTTAGCAAATTATTTTAAGAACGGAGCCCCAACGATAACCGCGGATAAATCCTGCAATCTGTATTTTCCTCACAAAAAATTAATTGGTTAAGCTTAAAATTATATTCTGAAGATAATAATCCATGTGTGGTAACATTACCAACGACTTGTCTTTGAGCACGAGGTGTTTTTATTCATGAATATTAAATCAGGCATTTTAGAAATAACCATAGGGGAAAAGTGGGTAAAATGGGCCACGTGGGTAAAATGGGCCCCCTCCAATTTTCAATATATTTTGAAGAATACAAATTTGCTGCAAAAACCAGTGTCAGTATATCAAATTATGGAATCTCCAAACCGAAGTTTGAGCGTGAAATCACCAAACTCAATGTTTTCTGTAGCTATTTCGGTTTGAGAAGGTCTGAATCTAAATTTGCAATTTTTGTTTTCTGCTAATAAATAATAGAAAAGATCAAATACTAAAATAAATTTTACTGTAGTTAAATAGAACTATATAGCCTAGACCTACTTTTACTGGTAGAAATAAAACTTCTTTTTTTAAATTTTTTTTATAGAGATTTTAAGTCGTATGTTGGCACCTGTCTAATATGGGCCCCCTGTGTTCATTTGGTAACTAACGGGGCTAGACTTAGCATTAACAGTACTAAAGGGCTAGACTTAGCACTAACAGTCATATTATGTGTTTCACAATAAACTAAACGGGTTTTCTAAATGCTATTAATAACATGAATTGATAGTTATGCTTCCACTAAAGTAGCAAGGTGTTATTGCATTAGTATACTAGTAACTGGGTATTAAATAAAAAGTAATTGCTGTAATCCAAAGTGTTAAATTAAAAAAAAAATACTACATCATAAAAAGAAAAGTAATAACATTGTTTATATGGGAAGCGAATATGGATACTGTTATCTGGCGAAATGTTAATGTCGAAAACGGGCCGGGGCCCATTTTAGACTACACCCCTTGTCTAAAATGGGCCACTTAAACGAAATATTTTTCTTTGTTGATAAAATATATTTAACAAAAATTATTAGAAAGTTAACATGTTATGTGTAAAGACTTTGGTATTAGGTTCCACCACATGAAAAACTTAAGTCCAGCGGGCTTTATATCAGTAAAAAATCCGATTTGCAACTAAAGGGCCCATTTTACCCACTCTTCCCCTATTTTGTTTTTAGGCTTTTTCCTCTGAATATTCATTTTATTTTCTAAAACGATTTCGTTCTCTCGTTACTGTTGTTCTTCCCGAGTTTGTGACGCGCGCCACTGTGACCTCACAATCCCTTCTTTTCTTTATCCGCAGCAGATCGGAGATTCGGTGAAATTGTTTCTTGTCGGAACTCGGAGTTTTCGTCCTTTCCACCCCGCCTATTATACCGGTAGGTGGGGTGAGAGCGCAGTTTTCTTTCGCCTCCCTTTTGCTGTGCGACACGCACGACTGTTTCACGAATATAATAGGTTGGTTATCGTCTGGATTTTTAACAGCTTGCGGTAGGTCGCGTGCGTTGTTTGGTCTGGAACCATCCGACTCTTTCCGTGCGGTTCGCGCGTATAACGCACGAATACTGCTCGCGACGTGACGCGTCGAATCGCCGCAAACCGGAGACGACGATTCAGCCGATTTCTTGTGATAAGTCGTGTTGGAGAGAGCTTTGCGGAAATTGTCGAGTTTCTGACGCTGCTCGTTCGACATCGCGCGTCGCTGCTGCAAGTTGTGAATTTCAGCCGCGATTTGCGCCTTGATCCGAACGTCCCGTTTCTCCGTAGCATCGGCCATCGCGGGCGCCTCGGTCGCCTTGCGCAACTGGGAACCGTTGAACCTCTTCGGGAATTTCGTGTTGATTTCTAGATCGTTTCGAAGATAATACTTCTGCAACGTCTCGACTGTGCCAAGATCCGGGGTGAGGTTACGAACCTGCAGGTAGCCCGTATTTGCTTCTCGAGACCGGGGATTCCCAGTGTCCACGGTTTCGCAACGCAGCGTCGCCCAATGAGTTTGAGCGTCCAGACGCCGAGCGCCTGGCGGTACGGCATCCGGTGCGCTGTGCACGCAACGTGTGGCGCACGGATCCGTTCGTGAATCGAACTTGGAACATTCCTTTAGTGCCACCCTATGCTCAGCAGATGGACGGGAACAGGGGCGAACCTGTGTGGGCAGGAATGAAATTAAACACATTAAAACCTGCGATTGCTGATTCGCATGACCGAAATTCATTGGCAGTTACCCACAGCGTATAGTACTATATACCGATTAGCTTGGTAGGTTAGTGCGTAGATTTTTTTAGCCGAACTAACATTTCGAAACTGGTCGCTAGCTACTCGATTGTGTTCTTAGGCAGGTACTTGACGGATTAAACGCGCCTTGCATTTTCATATTTATACGCAGATAAACGTGAATACCCTATATCCTATCCGTGGACCGACCAATACCCCAAACAAGGCTGTATTTTTTCGCACAATTTTAATAAATGTGATAAAGTTGGTTAGGGAGAATCACATCTTGAACATAATGCAATATCTCCGTCAACCCGACTACGGGAGCAAATCTTTACGAATGCTTTAATTATGACACAATTTGTTATGCTTAATCTAAGGTTTTACAGCCATGTCACCTTTTCCCCGTTAAAACCCAGCGGATTAATGGGTTCTACCAAATTAAAGGAACGTGTGAATCATACACAACACACTGCAATAGCTCCGGTAACCAATCAGTGAGCGCGAGGTGATCTGACGATTGCCCGTGTGATAACCCCCTTGGTTTTCACATTCACGGAGATAAATATGAATATCCTATCCTATCCTAACCTTTTATCGTGTGTATTTAAAGACGTGTTTAAACTACTGTAGTTTTTTCCGTTTTAACCCGTCTCCTTGACTTTTATTAATTAGGCTATGCTTATTTAATGTATTAAAGGAGTAAAAATAAACTAAACATTTATTAGGCGATACCACCCAGGCCTATCATAACAACATTATTCCAGTTACTCGGTAAACGTAATTATATGCGGTTTATCACCATTCAGACATAGATATCACGTCCAGACGCGTTTTATAAGGGACGATGTGGAAATTTAAGTGGAGGCTACAACAACATGATCGACTCGTGTGGTTGTAAGCACCGCGCTATACAGCTGCTGCTAGATTAGCGAAATTAGGATTACACGTGTTTCTGTATACACAATGTATTGTGCAAGGCTAATTTTAGAATAGGTTATTCGTGTTCACTCCATGAATGGAAAACCAAGGTGGATAGCACACGGGCAATCGCCAGATTACCTCCCGCCCACCGTCGGGTTACCAAAGCTATTGTAGAGTGTTGTGTATGTCTCACACGTTCCTTTATATTGGTAGAACCTATTAACCCGCGGTGTTATATTGGTAGAACCTATTAAGGCAATGTCTGTCAAGTGCCTTACCCAAGGACACAACCGACTAGCTAGTTTTAAGTTATTATTGGGGTTCGTTAAACACATTATCACCGGATATATGTATAGAAAGTATTGCCCTAAATAATTTAGTGTCTTAAATGGGTAATTAATTGTTTTAACTAAACAGGTAAATAAGTGTCCTATAAAGGTGCAGATGTGTCTTTGATAAACAGGTTAAATGTATTTCAAATAAATAACGTCCGAGTTATTCATTACAACACAACTTTTCCACGGTCGGGTTACCGAAGAGCTTAACCCAGATTTTGTGTTGTCTCTATCTCGTTTTAATTACAAATGCCCTTATTTCCGTAGAATCACGCGTTATAAACGACTTAAGATTTTAATATTCTAAACTACATGAAGCTAAATAAACACACTGTTATTGCACAAGGTAAGTGTTTACTGCAAAACAAACGAAATATTAGCAATATTTAAAACAATAGCAAAAGTTAATTTTGAGGAAAATAAGAAAATAAGTTTTAAAATGGACGGGCATTTAATATCTGCACTTCCCAATATCTTGACCAGGAACACACGAACAAAGAATTTGAAACTAATGTTTATCCCAGTGAAACAGGCAAGTCACGTTACCTTGAATTATGTTACCACAGCTATTGCAATGTCGGTTATCTTTAAACTCCTATTTCAATATATTAAATGAAGGCAACGTCTGTTAAACGCTTTGCCTGAGGACACAAACAAATATAAAGCGCCCACGGTGGACATTGAACCAAGGACTTAACTGACCACAACAGTTTAGACTGAATATGAACATATACCTTCAGTCGAAAGTCATTCTCTATTATTTTGCCCTAAGAACAAAAAGACATGCAAGACGGATTATCAGTCGAGGAAAGAGCAAATAAAAGAAGAATACACAACACATTAATTGGGTTATTTAAATACAAAAACGTTTGGTCACAAAGTAAATGATGGGTTAAGATTAAAATGTAAAATTCACAACAAGAGATATAGTGCAGTTAGGAGTCAATGGTCATGAGTTAGTTACATGTAATTTCAGAAAGTTAGCAAATAATCCTGTTAAATCACCAGTACTGTCTGACACCGCATGTACATGACATCGTTACCGGCGAAATTTCAGACAGAATTGTTTTAAATTATTAAGTAAGAGAACACAAGAAGAAAAAAAAAGTTTTTAATTATCAGGTTACGTGGTAAGAGAATACATGTAGACAAAAAAGTTAGTCCGTTCTAAACACACAAATTTGCATGTCTTTAGATACATATTTGATATGGAGATCCTACGCTTGCCAACTTATTTCACACAAACAACTCTTCAACGGCTTGGAAGATTGTGTGTGGATTAAGGCTTACAAAATATGCTGCGTAAAACTTGTGCGTTTATCAGTTGTGCGTTAAGATCGGTTGTGGACCCGACGAACTGCTACTGGAGCTGCGAGCGTTATGTAGGTACGGGAGAGGGCGTAGGTTTGGCGGACATCCTGGTAAAATCGTTGTGCGTAATTTAAACAGTGTTCGGCTGTGTTACCGGATGGTTAACCCACCGATACTTATATCGATTTTATTAAAACAGCTTTGGGTAAAAGCCTGTCATTTTTGGAACCTTGGAGAAATAAACAATAACCTAAACAGTGGCGCTTCTTTTTGTGTTGTATAAATTTCGCAATGCAATGTTGCGATAACACGAATAATAAATAGAATGCAATGGCTCAGGCTTTGGGCCTAATTTGAAACCCGAAAGCAGCATTGTTTTGTAAGTATTTTTTAGTATGCTTTTATTTGTACAAGTCAATTGGGAGAAAACTATATAGAGAGAAAGAGGGAAGGAGGAAAGAAGGAAGGAGGAAAGAAGGGAAAATGCTCACTAAAATGAAAATTAGGACACAAGGGATAGTTTTAAACATGGGGTTGGAGTTAGGGTTAGTTCTTGGGTTAATATTAGTGTTTACAATAGGGGATAGGGTTAAAATGAGTGACCATAGTTTAATTAAGCAGTTTCCCTCCTTTCCTCTTTTCCCTTTTACTCAGTTTAGTGTTGTCCGCGGTCGGTCGCGATATTAGCCACACCAACTCTCAACGACCGTTTATCCACTTAAGACTAATCGTGAATATGTTTTCTCTCCTCCCAGGCAGGGGCAATGGCTGGGGCCGTTAGAGCATGGGTAATCGCCAGATTACCTTGTGTCCACCCTGATGTAACTGGAGCTATGCAGTTGATTCTGAGTGCCCGAGGCGTATTCACTGTTATAGATCCATCCATTAATCCACTGCGTTCAGGCGATGTTCGGAAGTGCATCCCTCAAGGACACTACCGACCAACCATCAGATACGAGCCAACTCCCGCTTCGGTAACCCAACAGTGGACAGGAGATAATCTGACGGTTACCCCTGTAAAAACCCCTTCCTTACGTATTTTCGAGGTAATCTGACGATTGCCCGCGCGTTAACGCCCCTTGATATGGATAAAACATAAATATCATATTCTATTTCCAAAAAAATGGTTCAAACCTGATTCTTCACATTTATATCGATGTTTCCAGATGTCGGTGTCGAGTCCGTTACTTCGCAGCTGCCTCCAGCTTTCCAAACTTTACAAACCGTCCCGTTGAGTCTGCAGAACAAACAAATAGCTGTCAAAAAACTTGCTGGTTTTATTTTTTATAATTGCTAATAAAAATTTATTGTAGGGGATAATAAAATTAGTGATGTGTTAAACCTTGTGAAACACGTATTTATCTCTCCACGTCGGTTGCGTTGACCGTTCCTTCACGTATAACGCTTAAAACGAGGTATTGTGATGATTGCCACAATCGATGTATTATCGACCAGGCCGCAATAACGGTTGCCACAATCGTGTTAACGCCGAGGCCACAGTAATTTACTCATTTAACCGATCTCGGTTTTGAACCCATGATGGGCTCGCCAAGAAGACCGTTTTTGTATTGAAGTCGGAATAAGTATCGGTTAACAATTCGGCCACACGACCGCATGTAGTGGTGACCATCAGCAACAAGGTTGTGGAATCGAAACCATCCGCTGGCTGTCAAATTCTCTGCTCTTGGTAACAAGAACTTTTTAAAACCTATCACAAAAAATACTCATTTGAAATTATGGTGGGTTAATGGGTTAACCTAAAAGTCAAGAGATCTTTATCCATTGTATAGGATATTCATGTTTAACCCGTTAATGGGAAAGCGCAAGAAATGTTATTACACGGGTAATTGCATCACTTTGCCCCCACCGTCGGGTTACCGGAGCTATTGTAGTGTGTTGTGTATGAAACACATGTTCCTTCAATTTAGTAATACCTATTAATCCTTCAGGTTTAGACAATGTCCTTTAAGTGCCTTGCTGAAGGAAACAGTCGACTGGCTAGCGACAAGTTTCGACCTTGAAACCCTTTGGGCTGAAAGGAGACGCCCGCCAGATGAGTTTCCATCCCCGACGTTTTCGAACAACTGATTAACATGTCCTTTTTATTATAAAACCATTAAAAGCTAATATTATAACCATTAAAAACTACTTTCCAGCCATTTTACCGAGCGTGTGGTTCATCAAAGAATTTCGAAGATTTCTGGTTGGTTGGTGGCATCGGCACATGCGGTGGACGAAGTATTACTGGCGATATGTTTTGGTCGCTACTGGTTGAACTGTTGCCCTGTTAAAATTGTTGATGGTGTTTATGATAGAATGTTCATCCCCGCGAAAAAACGGAAGGGCGTTAACAGAAGGAAATCGTCAGATTAAGTATAGCAGTGTCGTGAAGTGTATAATTAAGAGCTTCCTTTAATTTTGTAGGACATATTAAAGGATAGGATATTCATGTTTATCCCTGTGGTTTAGAAAATCATGGGTGATAACACACGGGCAATCGTTAACGCACTGGGATCAGGCAACGTCCGCTAATTGCCTTGCGCAAAATAGTAGCCGTATTTGTGATAAACAAAGAATGTAAATGTTATAGCAGCTACTGTTCTCCAAGATAGATAAATTAAAGGTAATATACTATATAGCAAATAGATTTGTCAGTTCTGCGTGTTATGCGTAAAACTAACTTTGATCCATGGTTAAAGTGATTTTGATTATTCATTTTTTTATTTTTTGCCCCAGTATTGAATACTAGCAAATGAAACAAACACAGGTTTAGGAAAAGATGGCGAACAATCGTTAAAACATGTCTTGAGAAATGGAGATAAATGTTATATATTTTTTGGAATGGTTTAAGATGATTTATTGTGTTCATTCAGTTTATTCGCGTGATTGGACCTCGATTTATAGAATATATTTTTTACCCGATTAAGTGTCGACCCGATGACATGTTTGTTACGAGGACCGTTTTTATATATGAAAACATATATGAATTCGTCGCGTTAACCTTTGGCAATCACCTTCGTAAATATTTTACAGGGATGACAATGGAATAATATTCTGTACAAAAGAATAAGTTCTGTACAAAATAAAACTAATCGAGCATCGATAATTAAAGACCTGCTGAGAGTGTTATTTTAATTTCACTAATCCGGTACCGTGCATAAAAGGCACCCCCACCTTCAGAACAGCGGGGTGTGAATAATTGGAGCCGCTGACAATTGGCTCGCTGCAGGTGTCTTGTTTTGTGTCATTTCCGCCGTTCCAACTGGATGAGAATCGGTGTCGCTGCTGGGAGCGTTCGACCATGGACGACAGGTCAAGTCGAAGCGGGAAATGCATTTCCTTTGAGTCCCATCTCATGCACTGGTCGGTGAACATCTGTTCGCGGCAGCCTGTAATGCAGTGGGCGGGTGTGGGCGAATGTAGGCCTATGTGGGCGATTGGGGACAATACGGGCGAATGTGATAGAATTTGGGTTGTGTATAGGTAGGCGACTGGGGTAGAATGTAGACGCATGTGGACATATGTGGACATATGAGGACGTATTGGGACGTATGGGGACGTATTTGGACGTATGGGGACGTATTGGGGCGTATGGGGACCAATGTGGACGTATGTGGACATATGGGGACATAAGTAAACGCATGTGGACGTATGTCGACGTATCTAAATGGATTTTAACAAATTTTGACGACTGTGGACAATCGTGGACGAATGTAAACAAGTGTGGGGTAATGTGGACAATATTGAAAAGCCGTTGAGTATTATTCAATTTGCAATGATTGGAGCCAATGGGGTGTTAAACAAAAACGAAAAAACGTCCCTGTGATATGCAAGACATTGCAGCAGGGAAGCCATTATAGGTTTGGTTTTGGTTCAAAACCACAGGCAAACAAGTGAGTTTTGTGACAACCCCGATTCTCATTTGAAGACCCACGGTATTACGACGACCAGTAAAGTTATAACACTGTTTTTGTACTTGCGGTTAAAGATAACGCCAATCCTATTCTAATAAATTTAAATATGAACCGAAGTTTTTTATTAGAAAAATTAAATTCACTGACCATTTGCCGGCAAGCTTTGTATGCTCAATTGTGAATGTTCTTTGCGATATTGCTTTATGTAAAGAGCAATATCAGTGTAGTGGAAGAACTTGTAATCCGCAGAAGCACTTGAATAGTATTTGTCGTGGAGATTACTTCGATCGGCCGGGGGCTTTGAGTAACAACTGGTTCTAGTCTTCGGCTTTTTATCGATCACTGTGTGCTGCTGGATAGCTTTTCCTGATTCCCAGCCACACAACAATGTTTTTCGAGGGTTCGTCGCTCGAGTGATTGGCGCTTTCGAGTTTGTCTGTCGCCTGTTACTACCGACCGGCGGTTTTCGAGTTCCAGCGTCGCCGCTCCGCCATTGCTGGTACATCTGATCCGGAGTTGTAATGTTATGCACATCGTCAAACACCTCTTCGTCTAGTTTGATCAAGTTATCGAGCAAGACTCGGTCTTTACCGACGCTAAACTTCGGTCTGGAGTCGGAAAGATCAGAAATTATATCCGAGGCTGAACCCGGCCGAGTCCCGCTTGATTCCGAACTCTCTTCCTTTGTTGATAAACTACTGGATGTGATGTCATCTCGGGTTAAAGTTTGTACGGTTTGCGCATTCATGGAATTGGTGTGTCGTGGAACAACGTTGGCATAATTTATCTGGTGGCCTGGTAACTCTCCTAATTGAGTCGCCCTGACACCAACTACGTCGACGGTCGCCATTAAAAGATATTTGCTGCAAAAATAATAAGACAATTTTTGGTTGAGAAAAGATTGGTTGACTGGAAAACCGCGAAATCCGCAGACAAAACAAACCAGCCTTGTCAGTAAGCCTGTGTCCCTGGGCGAAGCACTGGGCAGTGGCTCCCACAACCCATTGTATCGTTGGGTTAAACAAATAATAATGTATTGCCTCTCTTATCTACGGCACACTGCATAGCTCTGGCAGCAGGACTAACCAAATATGTTGTACTTATGATGGCTCGTGTTACAACACACCCTAAATTTTCCATCTATTATAAACATCCCATAGATGATATTTCTGATATTCCTTTTGTTGAAGATGATATTCCTTTTGTTACTCTTGGCCCTGGCCCGCCAGACTAATAATGAAATAATCTTGGCCCATAATTTAAAAAGTGTCTCAACCCCTGTTATATACTGACGACTGAAACCCGTGATTAGTAGTAGGAATAACATTATAAACTCGGTTACCTTTAATAATGTTCACTATTACTTTGTGTAACTATTACTTCTTAATACTATGCTGTACTAGTGCCTTAACTTAAAACAATAAGTGATAATAGAGCAATATAGACTTAAGTTTCATATCTACCCTTTTAAACCAGTTATCAAAGCTTAATTTACCGTGTGGAATTGTTTGTACTAGATACGTTTGCATAGTGCGTGCTCAGCGTCTCTCTCTACACAAAAGGTAAGTCTTATCTCCAAAGGTTCAAGTACTATCCTTGTACCAACATTGCTCGTCCAAGTTTACACAGGAGCGCTTTCAAAGTCACTTAATTAACTGCTTTTATAAATCGTGGAATGGAAATTGAAAGCATTATTACCAGCAGCCATTGTTATATTTACAGCCAAATTCACTTTGCAATTGTAACCTTTACGTAAACTGTATTTTAAACAACGTTTTTTAAACGCTTAAACAACACACACAACAGTTCAGAAATATCGATAAGTTTTTATTACCACTAATGTTATCAGTACAAAACCAGCATTTAAGGCTGCCGCCACCATACAACTTTTGCTGTTCAATTTATGACCAAACTTTGTTTTATCTCTGATATATTAAAAGACCTTTATTAAATAAGGCAAGGGAAATAATGCATTATTGATCTTATAATAAAAGAGAGGTTTTGGGGTTCTGGCACTATAGTCTTTAGCGTGACGATCGACTGTATACGTTACATCTAAATCCTCTAAACGTTGCAATAACTAAGCTATACACAGAGCACTTACTGTAAGAGGTATATCTCCTTGGTTCTGACTTTTGCTTGTAACTAATTGATAGAGTGAAATTCTACACCAGAATGAACATCAGTATCTGCCTTCCTCTGACGCTTTACAACTGTGCACAACTATATCTGCTGGGCACGAATAGGGGCGACACTAAAAGAAGGAAAGGAGGGTAGTAGGGAACTGCTAGCTAAAAGTATAGAAAATAATTATAACGAATCCCTAAACACTAATCTCAACCACAGAACTAACCCTAACTCCAACCCCATGTTTAAAACTAACTCTATAATGCCGTAAGCTTTATTTAAATGTGCCGTTTCCCTATTTTCCTACTTCCCTCTTTCCCTCTTTTAAGTTCTACCCGCGAATAGTGAAACGAGACGCCATCATAGCATTAGATCCCAGCGAAAAATAGCAACAAAGGAATTGTTACAAGGCGACCAGACAATACCTCCGCGTAAGAAACGTAGATGAACAATAGTTGGATGATAAACAAGATACAACTCGATTGTGGAGATCCTTGTACACAACACACGCCAACACTGCGTAGCTATACAGATTAAACCGAATTATGAAGTGTGTTTTGGTTATAAATAGTAGGGCATGTCTTTATAGATACAGGATATCACCGATTATTAATGATGATGCCGGTCTTAGCTCAATTTAAAGGGATGTTAGTCAATGCGAATAATTTGTTGGTACATTTAAAGTATCTAGTGTATTTTATTTATGCTTTAATGATTTAATATAGCATTTTATAAAGGTTATTAAATTTATCCTCATTAATAAAAAAGTAAGGGGCGTTATCACACGGGTATCAGTCGTCCACCGTCGGGTTACCGTAGCTGTTGCAGTATGTTGTGTATTGTGTCGTTCCTTTAATTTTGGTAAAATACATTGATCCACTGGGTTAAGGCAATGTCCGTTAATTGTCTTGCCCAAGGACACAACCGACTTTATTACCGCTCAATTTTCTTCGAGGCTTAGTGTAATACGTCTAAACATACCGAAAGTAAAACTTGATTTTAGTCGTGTTTTAACGACTGTAGTTTTGCCGTTATCCTGTTTTCCATATTTTTATCAAAGTGGCTGCCTCTTTTTATTTAAGCTAAACTAAACTAGTTGTTAGCGAACAGTTTTTAAACTGGTAAAAAACACCAAGCAATCGGACAATATGATGGTTGATAGTCATTACAAACTGACATACCACACAGTCAAAACGTTGCCGGTTTCTTTAAACTAACTTAATATGGCCGAAAAGCGCAAAAGTTTTCGTCATTCTGTTTAATATATTCAGTCAATTTAAGCACAATCTGTAGAAACAACAGCTACACAAATAATTTAATAAAAACGGTTCCTATATGTGCAGATACCAAGAACAAAAATCTGTACAATTTTACAAACATTTTGGGCTTGTCCGCATAAGTCCGTTTATCTATATAAATCGGTTGCGTTAATTTTCCGGATTTGCTTATATGTTAGCTTGGCGGACCACCAGCCAAACGGGTGAGGAATTAAAATCAGGTGCTAGCTTGCCCTTTAACTAAGTTTGTAAGGTGAACCTTGCGTCTTCTAACGTACCTTCAACTGGCTGAATGCTTAGTGCGAACAATACATATATTGATTCTGTAAGGTTTTTATCAGCGAGCCCATCAGCGGTTTATATCAAGACTGAAAATTTATATAAAAAAAACTTGTCGCCGTTAGTAAAAAAACTAATATTTATTATGGATCGAGGCAAGTTACTGACAAAGTCAATCAACAAAAACTCATGCCCGACTAAATGGAAAGAGAGGCTATATTCTTTATGGTAAAACATATAATCAACCACTGCACAAAATTTCAAAAGTGGCATGTAAAAGCCCACAAAAGTTTACGCATCTAGCTCTGTTCTGCCAACAATGATTGGTACTATTTAAATAAGAAAC
>CH001689.1:506390-518232 GCA_000149265.1 Ciona savignyi | reverse complement strand
ACATAGCATCAGAAATCAACGTACAACCAGATTTTGCTAAGTTGCTCTTTGACCCAAAGCTGCTTCTCAAGGTAATTTTTAATATGATTTTTTAATAATTTTTTTTATTACATTTAACGTACTACAATATATTTTGGTTACCCGACTTAGATCACATGGTATCTTGCGCAATGTCGTGTTACACCTGCCTTTTTCCCTTCTATTACCCGACTAAGAGCATATGGTATCTCAAGTATTATCAGAATATACATATTTATTTTTTTTATATTGTGGGTTTAGCGACCCAGTCTAAATATACCGAAACTTAATAATTGATTGGTTTTTAGACATGTATTAATGACTGTCGTTTTGCAGTTTTTTTCCTGTTTTCCAAATTTTTAACAAAGGTCCTGCTTAGTGTTTTCATCGTGCAAACAACAAATAACTAAATTAAACTAACCTAACTTAGAACATGTGGTATTTTTACATTAACCTAGGATGTGGCATTTTCCCACATCCTAGGTTAAACATGACTATTTGTTCCGCACAGGTGCTGTTTGGTCCATGCACCCCATACCAGTACAGACTTCATGGGGTTGGGAAATGGAGGGAGGCAAGGAGAATGATACTCACCCAGGACGAACGAATAAGGCACCCGCTACGCACCAGGAAAACCAGTGGATCAGAATCATCCTTTCCATTTGGTTTCATTCTGTTCGTCCTACTAGCTGCTTGTGTGTTTTATCTCGTCTTTTGTTGAGCTTTGACAGTTGAGCTCCAAAAATGATTTGTGGAAATTAAAAACAGCTCACATTTTTTCACTTCTCAAGTTCAGTAATTCTGATGTAATTTTTATTTACGATTTTACTGAATAATAATTAGGTTTTGTGGAAGCATTTAATAATATTCGGCTAAATTTAATTTAATTTTATAATTAGTGTGCTATCGACTTTCATATGTCCATCTTTTAGATACTCAAAGTTTTATAGTTAGGACTTCTTGTTCCTTTAGTTTTGTTTAAAGGATTGTAAAATGACCGAAAAAATGTACAAATTTAAATCTAAAACAATTCAAACAATCTTTAAAAATATTAATAATTATTGAGTTCAAATTCCAAAAGATTTGGTATATTATGTCCAATTATGACTGTTCAATGTTTATAAAAATTTAAATATAAATTCCTTATTTCATCATCAGACCATGTTCAGTCTGACTTCAAGCTTTTTACACCATCGTATAATTCTATGCATTATTCTTCAAAAGCTAAAATGTGTTTGTGCGAATAATTCTGTATATTTTAAAAATAGCTTTATTCCAATTACTGTTCTATGCACTTAGTATTATTAAGTTAATGCATTATTCTGTATATTTCCAGCAAACAATTCAGCTAAAAACAGCAAATCACTTTTAAAGTAGCTTGGAAATTATATTATTTTAAGATATGTTTTACCAAATTGTCTAATAACGGTGCTTCTTTCTTCCAATTTATCACGGTGCTGTGTTATGACTTCTGTTATTTTTTACGATTTTTAATTTTGTAATTTTACTTTGAATCCTGTATTTTGAAGCAGAAAAAGGGAAAACTGAACTAAAAAAATGATTTTTGCGCAACTAATATTTTAATCAATATCTATGCACTATCAAAGTAGGCTTTGTAATTCTTCTAATCTTATCATTACAGGAATTAGTAGTATGGGTAAAAAGCGAGTTTGTGTGATTGGGGCTGGGGCAAGTGGGTTAACGGCGATCAAATGTTGCATCGATGAAGGTTTGGAGCCGGTTTGTTATGAGAAGAGCCACGACATAGGGGGTGATGTATACTTATTGATTTACAGGATATATTTTCGTTATAACAATGTGTATGGGAAAACGCAAAAAGCGTTATTACATAAGTAATCATTAGATTACCTCACGAATATGTAATGGAGTGTTATTACATGTAAATGTGTCAAATTACCTCGTATCCACATCAGGTTACTTAACTATTGCAGTAAGGGTGTGTCATAGGAGGGAAGGTCAGCTAAAACAAATGGCCCATTCACTTTTTTGGTGTAACTTAGTGTATATATACAGAAAATAATTTTGGTTTTAATATTTATAACTCTTTTGCTAGGTAACTTTTAGCTTGAAAATTTACAATAA
Organism: Ciona savignyi; assembly: GCA_000149265.1. Taxonomy (NCBI): domain Eukaryota; kingdom Metazoa; phylum Chordata; class Ascidiacea; order Phlebobranchia; family Cionidae; genus Ciona; species Ciona savignyi. Next base: position 516,111 of record CH001689.1, on the reverse strand, counting down.
TCTAATATACTGCTACAATACAAATAAATACCCAATATTTATTTCTGACTTAACCAACAACTTTTTATTCTGTAGCTATTTATAAGTACCTAGATAGTTTATAAATCACAATGACTGCTGTTAGCCGAACGCGTAACCAGAAATCCAGCCATATTAGTCACTATCTTGGAACTGGAAGAGAGCTCCTAAATTCGGAGTTGCCTACGCTAAGAGATGTATTGAGATATGGTGTTTTAATCAGACAAACCAGCGAAAAGAACCAAAGAACTTACACAAATAAAGCCATTGCCAGTGATATGACCAAAGCTGTTTTGGCACAGTACACTTTGGCTAACGCTCAGTTCAAGCCTCCAGTCATAACAAGTCAAAAGAAGATTATTGAGAGACTGTTAGCCAGCTGGGAAAAGGCAAGCGATATCTCTCTTGGGAAAAGAAAGCTTGCAGTAAGGTAAGGATTAGTTTTGTCAAACAACCTGGACCAGTTGTTTGACATCATGTGCTTGCAAGTGCCCAATTGTTCTCTGTGCTGAGTTCGATTGCGACCGTGACTGTAAATCAGAGGCCCACATCTCCTGTAATTGCAGGCGTGAACTAAAGATTCCGGTGATCGAACTGGCATTTGTCAAAGCTCAGAGAGAGAAGACTGGCAGTATAGGAGCTCTTATGATTTCTTGCCAAGATATTCCAGAGTCCAAGAGACAGAAGGCTGCCACAGAAAGACAGAGGAAGAGAAGAGTTGCCGAGAAAAATAAAGTTGAGAAGGCATTTGTTGAGAGTAAGCAGACCGATTATTGTAGTCAAGTTGATTCAGAGTTTAAAGACTTCCCAATGGCTGATTTAAATGTTGATCAAGAGAATGATGAATTTTAATCCTAGCACAGAAAATGTTGAATCCAAACGTGCCAGGCATAAAATAAGAAATAGGAAAGATATTACGAATATAGCTATGGCCAGCATGCGACACCACACAGGTCTCCGAGAAACTGCAGAGATAGCAACAGCTGCTTGGATTGACGGTGGTTTGATAACACCTGATGATGTTCATCTGGTTATAGATCATAATAAAATAAAGAGAGCTCAGGAGAAACTTGTTAGTAATTTAGAAGAAGAATTTGATAATAGAATTAGAGAAAGGGGAATTAATTGTCTGTTTTTTGATGGGAGAAAGGATAATTAATACTAAAGTGTTCATGAAAGTTGGAGAAAGAGGAACATTATACTTGCTGCAGTCAGCCAGGAGGGGAGTATTTATGGCATTTCACCCCAGAAAAGGATGGCATCAAGAAGCCAGCTGAGATATTGGCAGATAACATTGTGAACTACCTCAGACAAAGGAAGATTGACCACACTTTAAAAGCTATTGGTGGAGACAGTACCAACACGAACACGGGATGGAAAGGAGTAGCGATGCAATGGATCGAGCGTAAAATTGGAAGAAAGCTGGTCTGGATTGTTTGTGACCTTCACTCCAACGAGTTGCCACTCAGACATCTGATCCAGGAGTTGGATGGCAATACTCTTTCAAACAACAAATGGTTCCGGTCCTCTTGGCAGGATACTGGATTCTGCCACTGAATTAGAAATAAATCTGAAGTTTGAAAGAGTCACAGTTGGCCTTCCACTCGTTGAGCTTGAGCAGTATGTGATTAACGATTTGAGTACTGACCAGTACTATGGTTATATGATTGGCAGTGCTATCAGGACAGGAATCATACCTGATAAACTTGCTTATTTGCAGATAGGTCCAGTTTCACATTCTAGGTGGCTCACAACGGCACTCAGATTCTGCAGAATTTGGATCTCTCATCATAATCTGAAGGAGAACCAGCTTCATAAACTGAGGCTTATTGTGCAGTTTATAGTGGGTGTTTATTTGCCAAACTGGTTCAACATCAAGGTCAAATCATCATTCTCTGAAGGTCCAAGACATGTTCTCTTTCAGCTTGAACTATTGAGGAGTCAGCCAAGCAAGGTTGTTCAGATTGTAGAGAAGTCTGTGAGGAGATCTTCCTGGTATGCTCACCCAGAGGCAATTTTGCAGACAATGCTCTGTAGTGAAGATAAGGAAGAGAGAAGTGTGGCAGTCAAGAAGATCTTGGATATGAGACTTATGAGAGAATCTGGTCATGACGAATCTATTGGTGACGACTCATTCAGGATCAGAAAGATATATGAAATTAATTTAAATGCGACAATGCTCAGTGATCTCATAAACCTGGAGAATATCGAGGCTGACTGTGAGCCTCCTCTCACCTGTAGTCTTACTAACGTTCAAGTAAGAGCTTTTCATGACAATCCCATGTCTGTCCCTGCCTGGCCTTCACACACTCAGAGTATAGAACGTTGTGTGAAGCAAGTGACCGAGGCCAGTGATCACGTGTATAGCCAGGAACGGAGAGAAGGCTACATCCGAGCTCAGATGGTCAGCAGAGAGGTGATGAGTAGAAACAGAAGTAAGAAAGACATGTTTCCGTTGGCAATTTGGCATGCAGCAACATAGGATCGTAGTAGTAAATCGGTTATTGTATAATTACTAACAAAGATGTTTAAACAGACAATTGTATTAAGATCATTTGTTTTACTTTTATGGACCTATTTTCATCCTAAAAAATCAATGTAATACATTGACTTTGCTCTTAATTAGCTTTTTAGTGATGTTGGTAAAAGGCGTAAAATACTGAATTTTCGTAGAATTTCAAGTGAAAATTTACCTAGCAATAAATAATAATTTTCCACTTTTGATGTTATTACAAGATTCTGCACATAAAACTGCATTATTAATTCCATGGGCCGATTATTTAAACTAAAAAAAAAAAAATTAGCCATCCTATGACACACCCTACTATTGCAGTGTGTTGTATATGATTTAAACGTTTCTTCAGTTTAGTAGAACCCATTAATCCGCTGGGTTTTGGTGATGTCATCTATGTTTCGATCCCACAACCCTCCGGATGCCAGCAAACTGTCCAATCTCTCAACGATAGAGCTGTTTTGGGTATTAATGGCAAGTAATACTAATGGTCCAGTTTCCATGAAAGTCTGACCACATATTTTGGTCGTTTTGATCAAAGTACAACCAAAAGGTTGTGGGAAAGGAATCCGCAGCTTGCTTTTACAGTTGAGTCATACGACACACTGCAATACATAAGGTAGCCCAACAGTATACATGCAGTAATATAGAAATTGCTAGTGTAATAATTCGTCAAACATTTTTCCCTACACAAGGTTAAATAATAGTGTCTTAATCTAGGCTTAGTATTGTATTTTTCTCATTCACGGGGATAAACATAAAAATCCTATCCTATCCAATTTGATCAAACTATTGATACATTCCTATTACACCCAATGTGTACTACAGATAAAGCATGGCTTTGGAAAATCAAGGGGGTTAACACACAGGCAAACATTATATCACCTAACACCCACCGCTGGGTTATTGGAGCTATTGCAGGCTGTTGTGTATGACTTACATGTTCCTTCAATTTAGTAAAACCCATTAATACGCTGGGTTCAGCATGGCTTTACTAACTAGATCAACAAATCCCAGGTTTATGGAGATTTGAAGAAAGCACAAAGGATGGGGCCACTGTGTACAGATCAACATATATTAACACAAGTAAAGAGCTGATGGCGTATTCAGACTTCCCACCACCCAAGGAAGCTGCAAACTACCTTCACAACTCTAAAGTTATACAGTATTACAGGGACTATGCTGATAAGTAAGTAGTCGGTTTGATCAATGGTAAAGCGTTAGACGGCCAGACGAAGGGTTTAAAGATTAAAACCTCTCGCTTTCTTGTTATTTGGGTACTTTTTAAAACTTGTTACTAGAACTAATTATGCTTATAAATAAGTAATATGGTTGCCAAGTAGTAATAAACCAAATAAATTATGTTTTTTTAAATTGCCATTATAAAATAGGATAAAACAGGATATTCAGATTACTCCGCACCAACCAACGGGTTACTGGAGCTATTGCAGTGTGTTGTACTATCTAGACATTCCTTTAATTTGGTTGAATACATGAATTCGCTGGATTCAGAAAATGTCCGTTAAATGTTTTACCCAAGAACACAACCGACTAGCTAGCAAAAAGTTTTAAACCTGCAACCTTTCAGTTAAAAGGCGACTCACTAAACCATCAGACTAACCGGTTAGAGATCATTAGGTAGCAGGATAGATTTTTGATTGAGCTGATAGTAAGACCATCAAAGATGTAAACTTGATCTATATATATATCACTCCCATCTATATATTTCACCATCTATATATTTCACTTCCAAGTGAATTTTCAAATATGTTTTCTTTAATTTCAGATTCAATCTTCTAAAGCACATCAAGTACAAGAGGGAAGTTCTCTCGTGTGAAAAGACTGCAGATTTTGAATCAACTGGAAATTGGTTCGTTACTTAAATAAGTTGGTGTGAGTAGAATGGGCCTTGCCTGTAAAATACACGTGTAGGGTAGGATAGGACAGGATATTCATGTTTTTCCCGTTAATGGAAAAACCAAGGGGGTTACCACACAGGCAATGTTAAGAACACCTCGCGCCCACCGTCAGGTTATCTGAGCTATTGCAGTGTGTTTTGTATGATTTACACGTTCCCTCAATTTGGTAGAACCTATTAATCCGCTGGGTTCAAGCAAGTCCAATAAGTGCCTTGCACAAGGACACAACCGACGAGTTAATGACCAGTTTCGTACCTGCAACCTTTTAGTTGGAGGAGCTTAGAAAAATACCAGTGCAGTTGTCTGTTTTATACTTATTTGCGATTATTAATTTGTGGTGTTAGTTGTTTTTGGTGGTAATGGGTCAGACCACAAGCTCATAAATATTACAGATAGCTAGTCATTTACATACCTCGATGAGACAATTTCTTGCTGTTGATCAATGGTTTAATGGGTTAAACTAAAACTAAAGCATTATCTCTTTTATTAAATACAAATATATGTTAAGTAACACACAACTAGAGTCTGCAGAACTTCTGGAAATTACCAGTTTCATTGTTTGTCCCTTATATATTACCAACTTTTTGTGGGGTTAATTGTCATATGGCTTAGTGGTAGCGGTTCAGACCTTAAGCTTAAAAATTTGCTTTATAAAATATAGTTTGGAACCTTGCAAGAGTAGGCTAAATAAACCGTGACACTATTGAAACAAGTATTACTCTAACTGGTCATTTATTCATATTATAAGGCAATTTACGCGATCAATGGTTTGATAAACAAAAACTAAAGAGTTAGTTATTTTATTGAATAAAAAATATGATAAGCAACAGACTACTGTGATCTTACAACTACTGCCTTTTTTTATTTCACCTTGACCCAGTGCAGTTGTATACCTTACAATATTGCCACCAATTCAAAATATTCCGACAAATGCCTTTGTCATACCTTGAGAAAATCATAACCTGGCTTAATTCATTTAAAAATCCTTTCATATTTAACAGGAAGGTTACCACAAAAGATTTGCTGACTGACGAAACTAGCGTGGATATATTTGATGGAGTGATGGTAGCGGTGGGTCACCACGCTTTGCCACATTTCCCTGTGTCCCACTTCCCAGGTTGATTTACTCATTTCTATTTGTATACGATAACTTCTTTGGATACATGGTCTAGGGCAGTGGTTCCCAAACTTTTTTTGTTGGCGGCGCCTTTTGAAAACTTATTAAACCTTGCGGGTCCCTTATAAAGCCAAAATTTTCAAACTGCTCTTACTACCAGTTTTGTTCAACTGCATCCATTACAGAAATCACCTTGTTTCAATTTCTCAATGTCATACCTATTGCAGTGTCTTTATTTTTTAGTGTTACTATTTAAAAAATACTAAATCAAGAAAAAATAAACCAGGTAATTATAACGCTGATTACTTTACACCATATTTCCGGGCATGTTGCAGTTTTTTCCTTCTTTAGTCTTTCTTTTTAAAGGAATCCACTAAATCAAGGAAAAACATAGAAAGTGGCTAAGGTGAATATTGAACCTAGGACCTGTCTGTTCGTAACCAATGACCTTAACCACTAGCCCAAGCAGCCTTTCAAGAATGATTCCAATACATTAGATAAGAATTGCATACAAAGCAGTTCATGATGGTAATTTCGTCAATTTTAGGTGCTGACAAGTTCAAGGGAAAAATACTGCATAGTCATGATTATCGTGACTTTCGTGGATTTGAAAACAAAAATGTTGTCGTTCTTGGAGTGGGGAACTCTAGTGGAGATATCGCTGTGGAATTAAGCTGGCATTCAAAACAGGTGGATTGGAAATTTTGTTTTGAAATTAGAAAATAATTTTTATTCTTTTTATTTATGTCCGGCCGGTTAGTCTGGAGGTCAAGTGCGTCGCCTTTCAGTCGAAAGGTTGCAAGTGCGAAACTGGAAGCTAGCAAGGCAGCTGTGTCCTTGGGCAAGGCACTTTACGGACATTGCCTGAACCCAGCGGATTAATGGGTTCTACCAAATTGAAGGAACGTGTCTATCATATACAACACACTGAAATCGCTCCAGTAACCCAACAGTGTGCGCAAGGTGATCTGATGATTGCTCGTGTGTTAACCCCCTTGGTTTTCCCATTCACTGGGATAAAGATGAATATCCTATCCTATATACTATTACAAATAAAGAGTAACACAGGCAACTGTCTGATTTTCTTTTGTGGGCAACACATTACAGTAGTTTTTTTACCGGGCTTGGATTCAAACCCATGATAGGCTCTTTTCTAAAACAGTTGTTAGTAAGTTGATATATGTATTGGTAGTGGTAACCATTCGGTCACACAACCATACCCATTACAGTGTTACCCTGATTCCAACCTTTAAACTAATCTTAGTTTATAAAGAATCATTTAAATTTACTAAGTTGAAGCAGATTTGCTTAGAATCTTGCAAGAGTATGTCAAGTCCACCGTGACACTATGGGAAAAGATGTCGCCCTAAAAGACCGTTACCTAACACTTTACAATACGTTTGAGAATGTGGCCAATAGACACCATTGAATGGAAAAATGGTCAGTGTGAAGATCGAACTTAGAACCTGCCAGGTCATGACCAGAGTACTTAACCACCAGACTAACATTGTTAGTAATGTTACAAACCTAGGTTTATCTGAGCACAAGACGGGGAACGTGGGTGTTTAATCGAGTTGGACCATATGGAATGCCGATTGATTTTCTTGTTACCACAAGGTGAGCTCAATTCTCAATTTCATATATGGTCACTTTGGTTTTGGTTTGTTTTTATATCTACATTAATCACATTTTTGTAATGGTTTTTTCATTTTTTTTAATTAACCAGTTGACTGTCTAGTTTCTACTTTTTCTCAAATTTCTTTAATAAACAGTAAAAAAAAATAAACCAAGAAACCTAGTTTTTATCATACGACAAGATGAAGTTAAAAAATTTAATTTTTTGATTCCTTTAGACACCAGGCCTTTCTTAACTGGATCATGCCAAGTAGCATCATTCGGAAAGCTGTCGAATCGCAGTTGAATGAAAAATTCGATCACGATCATTATGGCTTGAGACCTGATAATGGACCTTTTAACCAGGTACAACTAGTCCATGCTGTTCATATTGTCCGATTTTTGTCCGGCGATTAGTCTGTGGGGGAAATGCGAAGCCTTTCAGTCAAAGGGTTGCAAGTTTAAAACTGGTCGCTAGCTAGTCGGTTGTGTCCTTGGGCAAGGCATTTAACAGACATTGCCTGAACCCAGTGGATTGATGGGTTCTACCAAATTAAAGAAAGTGTCAATCATACACAACACAATGCAATAGCTTCGGTAACGGTGTGCGCAAGGTGATCTGACCATTGCCCGTTAACCCCCTTGGTTTACCCATTTACAGGGATAAACATGAATATCCTATCCTGTCATATATATGCTCTTTTATAAACCGGTGTTGTGAAAAATGAGATTAATATTTGCATGTGCAAATAGTGTAAAAACGAGAGAGCATATTGGTTTTAACCAAAAGGTTCTAGGATCGATTCTTACCCTGACCACATTCTAGCTTTAATCTTAACACAGTCCACTTTCTTGGTTTAAGTGTTTATAATTGTCCGACTAGTTAGTATGGTGGCTTATTGCGACACATTTCAACCGAAAGGTTGTAGGTTCCAAAACTGGTCGCTAGCAAGTGGGTTGTGTCTTTGGGCAAGGCACTTTACGGACATTGCCTAAACCCAGTGGATCAATGGGTTTTACCAAATTGAAGGTACATGTCCATACACAACACACTACACTAGCTCCTGTAACCCGATGGTGGATGCGAGGTGATCTGGCGATTGCCTGTGCGTTAACCCCATTCAGGGATAAACATGAATATCCTATCCTACTAACGTTATTAATTCCAAAAAAACGCAGCACCCGTTTGTTAATGACGAATTACCGAATCGAATAATAAACGGATCAGTTATGATCAAGTCCAACATCAGATCTTTCACGGAGGATTCAGTGATCTTTGATGATGGGACAGAGGTGGAGGCAGATGCTGTGATCTTTGCTACCGGATTCATCTTCCAATTTCCGTTTCTTGATGACTCCATTGCACAAGTGAGGTTTTCAATGGGGTTATGTGTTTTGTGAGTTAAAAATACCAAGGGTAGTGGAAATTTTTCATGGGGTTATTCGTGAAAATTTAACTGTTTAGATTCATCAGGATTACCTTGTGTGCAGAGTCAAGTTTTTTAACTCACCTTGATCAAGAACACAACTGTCTGGTGGATGGTTTCTCCACAAAAAAGAGCTGGTTTTGATCCAAAAACCTTTTACTAACTGACAGAACAAATTTAACTGACTGTGCAAGTCTTACTGGGCAACAAATATAACTTGCTTGACAAATATAACTAACCAGACAAATAAACCTTTGTAAACAAATTTAATTGACCATGCAAATCTAAGTGACTGAAAAGATCTTGCTGGGCAAATTGTAAAACAAACATCCACGTTTCATTACAGATAAATGGCACAGAAAGCCAGCTATACAAATACATGTGGCCTGTTGGAATGACCAAACATACGTTGGCTGTTATCGGGCATGTACAGGTTCTTGGAGCTGTCAACCCGGTATCAGAGATGCAGTGTAGATGGGCAACTCGAGTTTTTAAAGGTTTTTTTGACTTGATTATGTCATCTCTAGTCTAATTTGTTTTATTTTTTTTAATGAACTCGGCTATGCCCTCTCTAGTGTATTTTTTTTAATTTTTAAATGAACTTAGCTATGCCATCTTTAGTCTAATTTAAAATAGATTCTCGTGTTTAATCCCCAATAGGTGCCAATAAATGAAACACATGTATATCTAGATTACCCTATTTCCTCGGTTAGGTTGTCGGAGCTATAGCAGTGTGATCAATTTTTGGTTTCTCGGATTTTAGTCGTTTGTCTTTTCTGGCGACACAACTACACATAAAGTGGTCAGTCTGAAGATAGAACCGATCACCCATCTATTCAGGACCACCATCCTTAGCCTCTAGTCTACATATACAAAAGGTTGACCTTGTTCTTATCTTAATAGATAAGTACGGCTTTTGTATTTTCAGGACTTGCTACATTGCCCAATGATAATAAAATGCTGTTGGACATTAATAGAACCAAAGTTGCTTTGCAAAAACGATTTTACAACAGCCAAAGACACACAATGGAGGTAATACCATCACACTAATTAGTTAGTAGATTGAAAAAAATGGAAAACAAAATATTTAAGTTTATTATTTTCTCTGGGTAAA
>CH001689.1:456911-488958 GCA_000149265.1 Ciona savignyi | reverse complement strand
ATTCAATTTAATAATAACTTAATAACTATTTTCTAACCATTTCACGCAGATTTATTTATCGTTTTTAAATCGTTTTCCGTGATGGGCTCGTACCAAGACCGTTTTAGAAATCTGTATTAAAATTTATAAATATGTATCGGCCGCTTTAACCACTCGGCTACAAGACCGTACTATATTCAAATGAATTTTAACGTGTGATGCAGGAAGGCTGTGTCTTCTACAGTCCAGTAGAAGCATTTCTGAAAAACAACACGCTATAAATAGCCAGTTATCAACCCAGAAGCCCTCTTAGGGCCAATACGTATTTGCAATCAACTGTTATCTTGGGGGCTTTTGCCTTTTCACTTTTATATATTTCTTTTCTTATATCATGGGTTGTAATTATAAACTGTGAAAATAATGCATGTTACTTTTTAAAGCGCTTTTTCAGAAAATGGATTTAAAAATCCATTTACGGGATCTAAATGCTGTGTCGATACCTCCACAATTGAGCCTAATACATTTGGCGGTGGACCTGGCATGTGCATCTCTGACAGACAGTTATTCCTCCTTTTTGCCATGGGGTTTATCTTAGAATTAGTATTATTATAATACGCGTCCCCAACAATTTCTGTAGGATCGGAGATCCTTAGCCATCACATCTATGTGATTTTAAAAATCTAACATGTTTTTTTTGTCGACTGTATCACCACAGTGTTTCTTAAGCTATTGGTTACATTGAATCTAACACGCTGCCTCACGATTAACCTTGAAATGATCACGGTTTTTGTTTGTTTTTAAGACATTACATTTTGTTGTATATGATATTACGTATTTTTTAGATTTAGTAGAATTTGTTGTTGGATTCAGGCAATGTCTAGTTCCATGCTCAGAAACACAAGCGTCCAGCAAGTGGTTTCAATTAAACAACTTGTGGTTGCATTATAAGGGCTGTATTATCCCAATGTATAAGGGTTTCAATGGTTGTATTAAATGTAGTAGATAAGCATTTGCTTTTATTTAATTATAATAGTCAAGATGTATTTATCTAAAACAGTGGTGTCCGGCCATGGTAGACACATTCTCTGCTTGTTCGTTTGGACGCTTTTTATTTCGTCTTGTATAGGAATGTCGGGAAAACATTTAACATCAGAACTTGTAAAACTTTTGCGACATATTCGATATTATATAAAAATACCAGTTCCTACCGAAGAGTAATCATTCCTGATTGACAAATGCAAGTCGAAAGTAACCTTGATGCACCCCATGTTAATGAGCTTTAAGGGTTACTTTAAATGTAATAGTTAAGTATTTGCTGTATAGTAGTTAAGAATATGCTTTACAATAGTTAAGACTTTGCTTTATAATAGTTAATAAATTGCTTTATAATAGTTAAGACTTTGCTTTATAATAGTTAATAATTTGCTTTATAATAGTTAAGACTTTGCTTTATAATAGTTAATGAATTGCTTTATAATAGTTAAGACTTTGCTTTATAATAGTTAAGAATATGCTTTATAATAGTTAAGACTTTGCTTTATAATAGTTAATAATTTGCTTTATAATAGTTAAGAATATGCTTTATAATAGTTGGGAATATGCTTAACAATAGTTAAGAATATGCCTTACAATAGTTAAGAATATGCTTTTTAAAAGTTAAGATATGCTTTATAATAGTTAAAAACATGCCTTATTACAATAGTTAAGAATATGCTTTATAACAGTTAAGAACATGCTTTACAATAGTTAAGATTTTTATAAGAATATTATTAAGCATATGAAACTGATGGCCAATAGCAACTTTGCTGCATTGCGATTTCGTTTTCAATGTTACTGGATAGACTGTTTCTTACCAAAGACAAAGTATGTGTGCACTTTTATTTATGAGATGGAAATAGTGGATCACGATGATTAATAAAGGTTTAAATGCAATCAATTGTAAAAAAATAATATTTTTCGTGCACCTTAGTCTTCATAACACTGGGATACATTTTAATCCATCCAAATATTTGGATAGACGTTGCTACTCGACTATTCGTGTTTGTCACAAACACGCCAGCGCCCTTAGTTAATATTTAGAGAAGTGTCAGTTCAAGAAGTATGATACATGTATAAATAATCATTGTCCAGTTGAGACTAATTCCTTATTTTATCGTAATAGCGCCATTAGGTGGACAATCATAATAACAATAGTTGTCCATAGCGGCAGTAGAGAGTTGGCAGAGCCTCTCGAGCCAGGTGGCTTGCATTCTTTATTTCCAAGTTGACGTGTCACCATCGTGCTTGGAATTTTGACGTAAAATTCAGTGTACTCTTGCACCACAGTGGCACTGTGAAACAAGAGTTTTAGATATTTATACGAAGTTTATAATGACTGATAAGATAGGATATTTATGTTTAACCCCTTGAATGGGTAAACCAAGATCGCCTCGCGCCCAGCATCTTGTTTCCGGAGCTATCGCAGTGTGTTGTGTATGATAGACTTTTAGTGGAAGCCATTAATCAACTGGTTTATATCGTGCACCATGCTGATAATTATGATGGTTAAAACTGTGTTTGACTTCCTTCTCCAAATATATTGTAAATATAATGTATCCATTATAAATTCAACAACATTACACAGAATTCATAATTTTTACAAACTTTTAATGTAATTTTCTGTTGTTCTGTCTGTTGTAGCTTACGTAAACCCCGAACTTTGTGCGTTTTCATTGTCAATATACTCACTAAAATGTGTAGTCCATGGTCGAATTACACGGGGCGATCCAAACAAATGACTGGGGCGTTAACTTGTCGTTCGGGTTGATGTGGGTCACAGCAGAATTTGTCTCCCCGCCGCAGTTTAATCGTTTGTACAAATCTCTCTCTGGTTTATCCCACCAGCCTTCAGCCTTGTCACCAGCAGCCCGTGCTTGTAGTAAGATGCCTTTGAAGGAAGTGTCCGTTCCGTTTATGGTAACTGTAAAACACGTGTTTTTGTATTAGATATAACGATTTTAGATTTACTAGTACTTGTATAAAAAAAATTTTAAAGCATTGATTTTTAAAAAGCATAAAAGTAAGAAACTGTAAACTAATTCTTTTTAAGCTGTTTTGGTAATATAGATTTCTCAGTTTTCGATCAACATTAATCGAGCATTTGTATATAAAACGTTTTCTATAGACTGCTTTGTATAAACACACTCTGCCTAAGCATACAAATTAATGGTTAAGAGAAACTTCAACGACTCACCAGTAATCTTATCTCCCGGTAAATATGAATTGGCGGAAAGAGTTAAGGAAAATGGGCTCGTGCTTAATGCCTTGGCCACGGATCCCCCGTGCGACGGTGTCATATGTCCACAGGCGCCTTCTGGAGCACCACCCGGGTAGGCATGTGACCCAACAACCAGACAAACCCAGCAAAGCCAACCTATCTTTATCATTCTTACACTAACACGTAAAATTAATATTTATTAATTTTACAATTTGCCTATAAATTCATTTATATTGTGCATCATGCTTTTACAAGTAAAATTCTAATTGATTCTATTAATCCAGATTACATACATTTTTTGTTTTTCGTCGAAAGTCCAAGCTATTTAATATCAAATCTACCTTGAAAGTCACCACCTTTAATTAAATGCAAACACCGCGCATACGTTTTAGCTTGTTTATTTTGTGCAAGAAAAATATATCAACATAAAACTGACTGATAGCGATGTTGTTTATCCTTGTTTTGGGCTCTCTGCTGTATTTATTTAATTCCAAATTTCTCAACGTAAAAACAATTTCATTTGACACATTATTAAACCGAAGTTATTTTTTTAAAGTTTGCTAAAAACTTGACCAAAACACCAATTATTAAACAAATAGGTCACCTGTTGGTAGGTAACAACATATTATATACTTTTGTGTTAAATGCAAAAATCTAATCTAAACGGTACTCTATCTCTCTGAACACAATATTGCACGAATTGCTGTAAATACCTTACATCCTTAAATCTTTTAACGGAGATAATTAGGCTTGTATTGCAGTAGAACTATTTGAATACTGCCCTTTTCCTGCATTAAAACCCTTAAATGGTTTACCGAGCAGTTTCGATTAGTGAGACCGGCTTATCGGGGAAACACTTTTTACATTCGAAACGCCCAGTTTCTTTTGCTTTCAGTTTTTTGTACGAAGACCGCAATCGAAAAGCGCCTTATCGTTTCCGCCCTTGCTCAATCGAAATTCTAGCAATTGCCTCCAGCAAATTACCAAGTCTAGAACTGTCGGACACCTATTTACTCAAGTACACGCCCATAACATAACATGAGATTGTTTTAAACTGTTTTAGTGTGATAATAATTTGATAAAGCTAACCAATTTGTTCATTTTTGCGGTTTAAAGAATAAAGGAATTACTGTATATTTAAGAAATGAAGAAATGCTAAGTCGCTCTATAAGCCAAATATTAGGATTGGAAAAACTTGGATTTTGTTGATTTAATGCGTATCTACCCAAAATCATGATAGTTAAAATAAAGATTCGTTTTTAAAATGTTATCCTGTGTTTGTGTTTATATGCCAGTCGCGTTAACCATTCGAACTTCCGACCGTATTAACCTCTTCCACGAAATAAACACCAATAAAAAACGCCGTTACGGATTTTTTACTGGGTCATGTTTTAAAACCAGGAGCAGTTTTTTACTTAATACGCATTTGTATAAATTTGAGTAAATGCCGCGTTAACCATTCGCCCACACGACCGCCCACCAGTCAGGAATTAACAATTAACACCAGTAAGATGTGAGCTATTGCGCCACCGGAGCTCCAAATGTGGTTAATGCGGTTATAAACAGATTGCCGGCAGTTGGCGTAATTGGGAAGCACAGGGAAAAAGTACGTAATTGGAAGTACGGTTGTGTGGCCGAATGGTTAACGCGACCGATACATATACCGACTCTTATACAAAAAACGGTCCTGGTGACGAGCCCATCATGGGTTCGAAGCTTGTCTCGTTAAAAAAAAAATTGGAAGTTCGGTCCTATGGCCTAATGGTTAACGCGACCGATGCATAATACACCAACTGAATAAAAAATTAAAAACGGTGTAAGGAACGAGCCCAGCATTGGTTTAAAAATGCGAACATAAATAATAGACATCCTATAGAAGACGTACTATGGCATAGGATATTCATGTTTAATCATCGCGGTAGGCGGTAGAGGCCAAGGGTCGGCAACCTGCAGCTCCATTTTCTTCTGATGCGGTTCTTATTAATTTTATTGTCGCTGTAGCGAGCGCTTAATAAGTTTATTATTCATGCATAAGTGAAACAAACAAAAGAACACTCGCGTCTTTATCTCAGACAGTGTTTTTTTCCTTTTATTACAAAACTAGTTTTGCAGCTCCCAGTGATTTTTATTTTGGAGAATATCGATTAAAATGGTCCTTTAAGTGCAAAAGGTTGCTGACCCCTGCTTAGGCGGTATATTAAAGTGCCGAGTATGTGGTATTTTTTAAAAGGATGATTGGTAGCGATGTAATCGCAGCATAAGGATCTGGATAGATTTTAAAGTGCAACTTCAAATCCATTTAGACAAAAACGCAATCGACTACTCCTACGAACACAGAATATTCAACACTTCACCAAGTTATTCCGTTCAAACTTATTTTCACGACAACACAATATATTCCACATATAAACATAATGGGTGGGGTACTGGGGTTTATTACTGACCATCAAAAGTCTACACACACATTGAGTGAATCATGACTTCGTGTCACCAGAGTTGTGTAAGAGGAGCGGCGATTGAAACTGTATTCTTTCCTGCTTTAAGAAGAACTATCCATTCAAACACACAAAATAATTTTTACTGTTAATTACTAAAAACACTATAAAACTGTAAGATATCTCAAACCATTATATATTTATTTACTTTATTTAACTGTTTAATGTTGTCTATGCTATGCTAAACTATTTTAATATGCGTCATAAACGTTGTATGTAAGAATGGGCGATTGTGTTGCAAATAGCCTCTAGTAGACCGCATGGCATATCTTTCTTTCTTTCCAAATTAGTTACTGTATAAGTTACAGTGTACGAATTTCCTCTGATACTGCATTTTCCGTACCGATAAAAGCCGAAAGTTTGGTAAGTGATGTGTTACATGTGATTTACTTTTGGTCAACTTATGTGCTGCTTTTATTTTGTTTACCATAAAACTTCTTTGTACTGTCATAATTTCCGTATCAACCGTACTTTTACCCCACCACCGATTACCAGAAGACATAAAGTGTGTTTTTGATTGCACGATACGCGTCATTTTAAAACCACGAACCCGTTGGTCTATCCGCGGAAGTGTATTCATTAAGAAACTTTAAAACGCTAAAATTAACCAACCAGTAATCGATTATTCCATCGACGATCGTATATAAATTATATAGGGAATTGAATATGCCGGGAATCGTAACACTAAAACCTGAATGGAATAACATACATAAACAAACAGCATGGGTTTTTGACAAATCGGGAAGAAGCAACTTTCAAAAATAAAATTGATGAATCATTTTGATTAAAGACTTCTTGTGTCAATTCGGATGGCTTATGCATGAGTTGTCCATTTTGTGTACACGTTTTTTTGCACACATAATGAAGACAAAGGGGCATAAGTTCTTTGTAAACAGAATACATTAAAGGATTTATTTCCCGGGCCTAGTTTATTGTCCAGGATCAGTGAATATCTTAACTAAAGCCCCCAAATAATTTAGCAAGTTTTTCTTGCCTTTTTTGTATGTATGAATGTATCCCCCCTTTTTGTATGTATTATACCATCTATATAAGTGGAATAGAAAAAAACATAGTTCCTGTCCAAACGGTTAACGTAACCGCCTTTCCGCCATGTACTTTTAAAACAGTCTTTATATAATGTAGTAGACACTCTACCAATTTTGTTAGTGTTTTTTAACACAAGCCTTTTTTAAATTAAAATCATCACTGTGGCAAAATTCAACTAGACAAGTTTGGTTACAGCCAAACTTTAATATCCGCAAAGACTAGATTACCTTATTAATAAATAGACATATCCTTAATATCTTGAAAGTTTTCAAATGTTCGGCGAACGCAGGTTAAGAAAGAGTGACTTGTACAGTCGCGAAAAATCGCTATATTCACCAATGAGTGAAAAGGGTAAAAAGCAAATAAAGTGCAGACAGACAGTAAGCAGACAAAACTGGCACATGTAAAAGACATTTTAGGGTAGAATAATTATGAATATTCCGTGATTGGGAAAACGCAGTGGAAGTTAACACACCGGTATGGTGGCCTATGAGTGCCACCCTAATAAATAAAAAAATAAGAATATTACGATAAAAAAACGATAAGTAAAATGAAAACGAAAAGTAAAATGAAAGCGAAAAGTAAAAGGAAATTAAAAAGTTAAATGAAAACGAAGCGTAAAATGAAAACGAAAAGTAAATTGAAAACGAAACGTAAAATGAAAACGAAAAGTAAATTGAAAACGAAAACTAAAATGAAAACGAAACGTAAAATGAAAACGAAAAGTAAATTCAAAACGAAAAGTAAAATGAAAACAAAAAGTAAAATGAAAAAAAAAAGTAAAATGAAAAACTTCACGTGGACGAGACGTGCCAGTGCCATCATAGACATCACAAAAATCTTACATGTAGTATTTCTATGGCAGGTCTTCTTTCATTTTAAATCTTTGCACGCTCTTTAAAACAAGATATTATCAACAAAAATGGCTGAAATGTGGAATAAATTTAAAGAGGAGATGAAACAAAAAAGAACAAAGAAACCTGAACGTAAGGTTACCGGTAAGAATGACTCGCAAATTTTAGATAGGAAATGTATTACCATTCAAAGATGCAGCCCTGAAGTATCAGGCAAGGCTCAAAAATATTTAAAAATAGGAGCTCGCAAGTTTGTTCCATTTCTTTTTGATGAATTGAGCATTACAAACATAAAAAAGGCATGTAATGCTCATTTTTCCCTTGAAGATGATGCTATGACCTGTGACATTTTAGCTGGGGAGCAAGGTCCATCATGCTCTTTACTTGATCAATTACCAAACTTCAATGTCGTACATATTAGAGCAATTGCTAACACAACTGAACTAGCTTGTAAAGAAAATTCTAAGTTTAAACTTGTGGTATCAAGCTCTTTGCCCCAAATTAAAAGAAGAAAAACTGACCATCTCCAGCCGCAACAAATTTCTGTGGAATTTAGTGTGAAAAGGGAACACCCAATCCCCAAAAGTTTATCGGTTGTAGAAATGATGAAATTAGGAAACGTTATGGACGCTACCAGTACCAAAATACAATCGTCAGTTTACTTCGTGCTCACTGTCGGATAACCGGAGCTATTGCAATGTGTTGTGTATGATTCAGACGTTTCTTCACTTTGGTAGAACCCATTATACCATTCGGTTCGGGCAATGCCCGTTAAGTGCCTTATCCAAGGACACAGCCGACTAGCTAGCCACGTGTTTCGAGTCTGCAACCCTTCGGCTGAAAGCCGACGCACTAAACCACCCAGAAAATCGGTTAGTTTATAAGACGCAGATATGTCATTGTTTTTTTGCAATTATCTCGTGCCTTTTTGTATTCGGCATTATCATATAAACATCTAATAAATAATAATTACAGTGAACACCGAGGCTACATTTTAACTTACCGCATTGAATTTTAAACCTTAATATTTTGTATAACCGAGTTGCTATATATGACTAGGAGTGACAGTGTTTTAAATTGTCTATTCTAATGCGGTTGTAGTAAAAAATTCCCAAAACTGCAATTTAGAATAGCATCGTTGATAAACATATTGTCTTGAGGGCGAATTGTTGAACAGGCAATTCTTAGATTCCTGCACGTCCATCCATAATCATATATATAACTGCAGGTCTTGGAATCAATTGTATGAATTAAAGACGTTGATATTGTTTGTTTTTTTTACTAAACCATCCAGATTTAAAGCAACGTCAAATTAGAGCATTGCCCCCCCCCCCCCTCCCCTAAAAAACAAGAGATACGAAAACAGCCCCTCTCGACCCCAGTAATCTTTAGCTAATCGTTCGACGTTCTACCGTATGAACTCATCTGTCTGGCGATGGAGGTTAACACTTATCTCGCGACAGTTTACTTGTCCGTAGAATAAGCATGTTTCTGTTTTGTATGTACAGTCATATAGTTAGCCATACTGTAATATCGCGTAAATGTTTATACACAGTGATATTTCGCGGTTATTTTTAGCCGACCTTAAAGCAGTTTTTTAAATAATTTTAATTCATTAAACAGTATTTAATTTTTATCGGGTATTTTCAAGGTTAAAAACCATCGAAACAAAATAGCATCACTAGCAAGTTGTGCCCCTTTTATGATCCCAATTACTACATTCCCTAACTATTCAATGCCAAGGGGGTTTACACACGGGCAATCCTCAGATCACCTCGCGCCCACCGTCGGGTTACCGAAGCTATTGCATTGTGTTTTGTATGAATCATACGTCCCTTCAATTTAGTAAATCTATTGATCCGCTGGGTTAAAAATACGCCAACCACACGTAACTCGTGGCCCCGAAATATATTGGCACAGAATTTTCTTGCTACATTAACGCGTTGTTATCAGCCTTATTAAGATTTATTTGCGGTTTTTAATATAATTAAACAGTTGCCGGGTAGACTTGCCGCTGATATCCAAGGCCGTGCGGTTACGTGACGTTAACAGGCATCGATGCCCTTTTTATAGACTGTTTGTAAGGCCTGTGGTTGGAAGTGCGGCATTTGTCGACCCACTTTCCGTTGCGCGAGAATTCTGCTGACAGGGCGTTGCTATGTGTTGAAGCTGCAAAACACGCAGTTGCGAGCAACCCGTAAAGGGCCCCTTTGTATTCTCCATGAAACTGAAGCAAATTGTCACGATAGAACGGCAACAATTTTACAGAACGTATCCATTAACGTATAAAACATCGATTTCCGTATGGAAACGTGTGATCCAAAATTAAAACATTCGATAGAACACGATTAAAAACGAAAAAATAAAGACGAAAAATAGAAATCGAGATATGGGCCACCGTAGCTCATATATTCACCAATATTCTATTACTAGCTAATTTGAAACATTAAATTTGTGGCTCATATCCCTGAATACACCTCATGAATGCTTAGAGCGAAACAGGTAAAAAAATAACACTGAAAATAGTATTTTAATCCGCAATGTCATATGGTTGGCTACGATACTAACGACTCCATTTCAGGTGTTGCCCTTCATAAGGCCGTGTACGGAAACGGAATTACTTCAAAATCATGCGAACAACATTTTCGGAAGTCAATTAAGACCGACGTCATCGTTTTTGTAACGTTTGGCACTCCTGTGCACATCGTTGGGAGAAAGTTGTTGCATTGCATCTAACACTTCCAATTTTCAATTTGGAAGATTTTCTCCAGTGCGTCCTTGACGTCATGAACTACGTGATCGGCCCTTGTCATTTCCTCGGTGTAGGGAAGGTCCCTATGGCCGTGGTCGAGAACAGAATCCCTCCTGGTGGATGGGCGGCGGGCCAGTGGCGAAATGCTGGGTTCCATGTCGGAGTTTTCACCAAAAACGTCGTCTTGGTTTGCGTTTTCCGTCACTGGCTTGTATACTCCGGTGCAAACAAGAACCGAGGTGCATCTACAAGGAGGTTATATTTACTACTGCATTATACACTGGTGCATATGCTTTTTTTCATAACTAATATTGCGCAAGGGACTTGCAGGTTGCATACATTTTTTGAGGTGTGTTGTCACCGCAGCTTGTACAAACATGGTGAAAACAGATGACGTTTAAATAAACCCTTTGCTCAATCGTTCAAGTTGTTTTGTGGCTTAACTAAACAGGAATCGCGCGGTGTCAGCGCAGTTAAGAAGGGGATGCTGCATATATTGCGCGGAACCAGGCAAACATTCAACGAACTTTGCACGGGTATATATGGGCGTGTATGCGTTTCGAAGCATAAACCGACGGAAATGTTTGCGAGTTCACCAATTGCTAACACTCGTAACCCTGGGTCGATGATACTAAAACTCATCGTCAGCTAAAAGGCTATTTTAAGACAGACGAGCCTTGAAACTTTTTTTTAGGTCATTGAGGATGTTCTTCGACAAAACAAAGAAAGGGTGTGTCACCTTTTTATGCCGCGGACGTTGGTTATGTCGCCGTGTAGGGAGAAGTGGGAATCTGTAGCGTTGTAGTTTTGCTCTTCTTCGGGCGTTTCAGAAGTCCTTCTTGAAATCCGACCTATTTTCGGAGATCTGCAATTGAAATTTGATATTAATTCATTGCAAATCACTTCTCACGACTGAACCACTTACGAGTGAATAGTTTCGAACTCCCGTTTCTTTCGTTCGATCTCTCTTCGCTTTTTACCCAGGAATTTGTTGAACATGTTGGCACCGTAGATATCGGTTAGGGGGTTGTCCCTATGTACGAAAGATACAAAACATTTAATTTCGTTTCTTAAGCTTTTAACCTGCGTTACATGGTTGAACTTACCCAATAGCGTACACGGTGTCCAGATGTGGCATGTTTAAGCCGGTAGCTATTTCTTCAATCAACTTCTGCGAGTATTCGTATGTAATTTCGCTCGGTTTGCCAACCAAAGCTGTGTAAACCAGATCCTCGCCGCAAATCTTTTTGTACAAGTTCTCAAGGCAAACGAGAAACGCGCCATGGCCGAATCTGTCAACAACAAAATATTACACAACAGTTCCAACCGAATTTTACTTAAAATCAAAAGACAAATGTGTCATTTAACTGATCTGTACACGTTGCTTTATTATTTTTTCAGCCAGTTTTACTTAATAATCCATCAAACTTCATAACCGCGTTTTATTCTGTTGACATTCGTGGAATAAACACAAATCAATATCAGCAGAACCAACCCCTTAATATAGTGTTTAAGGCGCAACACAAAATGAATGCTAACCTCGGTATATTAGCTTTGGCCATCCATTGCAGGTCCATGTTAACGGCCAATACGGGCAGCTGCTCTCCTTCAATGCACGGCGGTTGGTTCGGTTTCCCTTGGGTTACCAACACGTCAATAATCAGCTGCAAGTTGGTCTCCCACCTGGAGATTGTATGTTAGTCATACAGGTCACGATACAAAAATATCCGAGACTTTTCTCCAGACTAGAACTTTTGTGTACTAAAACAATCTTTAACAACTAATACGCACCAAACAAAGTATGTAAATTAAGTTCATGATTTTTTGACCATTCTACAAATTCATGCATTATAAAAAAAGTTTTACCTGATAGGTTCACCAAGCAAAACGATGGCTTCAATAGCGGGGAAGGCTTCGTTATCTTCGACTTGTTTCTTCGGCCATCTTGATCGATCCACCCAATCCAAATATGGATATGCTTCACGCAGATCCTCAATTGTTATTATCTTGGTAAACCCAAGGCTGAAAACAGATTTTTACATTAACTGGTGCCCTATGCAGATGAAGTAGTACAGAATATAACCTACCTCTCCGCTACTTTTTTGCTTCCGCCGTCATGTTCTGGTCCAGAAACCAAACACCATTTGTCGTGAAATTCGTGGAACATTTCGAGCGGCGTCTGCGACATCACTATTTGGTCGGGATTGACCTAAAAAGAGATCCACCCATCAATACCGTATGCTATGCATGCACCACAAGACTGCTTACCTTCACCCCAAGCCTTTCGGACAGGGTGGCTGCCTTCACCTCTCGAAGACCAAACCCGTTTGTGCAAAAAACAGCCGGCACATCGTATTCCGCCTCTTCGTTCTTCAGCAATTTGAGCGCCTCGGCCGCTCCTGGAATCGGGGTTTTCCCTCTTAGGAGAACGCCGTCGATGTCGAACATTATTCCGAACTTTGGCTTGTCGGAAGAAAATCCCTGAATCAGCAAAGATACCGGCATTACATTTCATTGCTGTCATCTTTTGTTTCTTTTGGGGTGACGTCAATTAGCTGACCAGACAAAGCGGGAAACAAAAGCGAAACACGCACACACGATGTAGGATGATGTATTCATAATTTACCGGGTCACCTCGTGATTTGTTTTGGTTATTTGTCAATCGCATGAAATATAAGAATGTATTACACCCGAATTGCTTATTTCCTTTCGCCATTTAACATCCAAAATTTTCTGTGCCTGTCATGTTACGGTTCAAACAGGTCCATGTGTTTACTAGCGCATATCCGTGTCAGTAACGCATTCTCGAATCGAAAACCTGTTCCAATTGGGAACTTCAAAGGCATATGTGACCCACTTTAGGTTTTTGAGATGTGAGCGCTTTATCGCCGAGCATTTGGTCACAAGTAGTTAACTGCTCATTCTTATATACCCAGTTAATGAAGTGGTTTGCCATACGGAACACCGCTGAGCCCGGAAATTATTTAACTCTTTACGCAATAAAAAACAAATCAAACAGCTATGGTTGTTTGAAAAACGAGTCGTTTGCAGACATAAACGCAGCGGCAATGGGAAACTAGATAGATGCGATTGTTTTGGCTCCTAAATCTATATTTATTGCTAAAAGCGTTAAAATTTAACGACTTTTTAACAAAATTGCAAAAAAATGTTTAATACATATATTGTTAATTCGTTACTTTAACACTTCGTTTGCACATTTACTTTCGTTGTATATATTTCGTTGGGGTATCGATTTTTTGGCAAATTAGAAATGCAGCAAATTTACACAAAAAAGCGAAAAATAGGTCACAATAATACCTTGGAATTGTTATTGTTCATGTCAAAAGCTGAGAACTTTTGTTGCAATCTCTCCATTTTGACTTCAATCAGTGGTAAACGGTAATTTCTATTCAATCAGTAGAGCGTTAATACTTTCTAGCTTAAAACGTATCTGTAAACACAATTGGAAAGAGTTAAGCGGGGCGGAAAATTAATTCGACTGCTCTGCAGGATTGATATTTCCGTCACTGACTGCCCGCGAATATTCTTATAGCTTGTTGATCGCTCTTGTGGAACCTGATTTACGCACGTACGTTTGTTTTCCACCACACTGCTCTACGTCGTTTGGTCATCAACAGCATAATGTTGTCGATATTTCCAAGCCCTTGCGAATTGAGCGCTAACCAATGTAAGCCACAATCAGCTGAAGTTGTCCGCTGACATCTGCTATACCAACATTGGGTTCCATTGCGCGTCTCGCCGCCTCCCGTTTGCAAGTGAGTGCTGGATCTGGATTTATATAGTCGTCCGATGGTCGTAAAATAACACAGCACTGTCGGTCTGATATATTGCAATTGATTAGTTGATGTAAATGAATTAACGACCATTGTAGAGCACCCGGTTTCTGACGTCAACAACACTTGTTGTCGAGAATCTCGGGCAGCGAAAACAGTTCGGAATCAAAAACACGATCACGTGACCGTTGCTACGCTCCCTAAAAGAGGAGCGACTTGCAAAATGATACTACTGTTATTACACATAATCGCGACAACTGTTTTTTGACCTAATTCCTAATAATTGCCCAAATACGTAACATTGATTGATATGTTATAGTCCAAACCAGTATCCGATCATGTATATCTTTAAATATGCTTGTATTATATAGTAACGCGGTCCACAACCTAACATGGATATATCTAAAGTTTTTTTTGCGCAGTTGCATATATTTACAACATTAAGTAATTCTAAAATGTTCTCGATCACTGGCTAGTGCGCGGCCGTCGGTGTGCTGTCTGAGCGTACCACTAGAGAACTGATGCTTTTCATTTGTTTTTTTAATACTCCACCGCCACGTGAATTGTGCAATCCAGGTTTAGAATCACGCAGTGGACGCGTGGTCAGCGCATGCAGTCGTTGTGTTTAAAATAAATACGAGCATCTCACTCCTCTCCTCTTTGTTTCTTTATTATCTTGCGTGGAGCCGCCGCTCGATCAGCTGATTGCAGGCCTTATGGTGTTTACCAGATGCCGTCTCGAACTCGCTTACCTGAATGAACCCTGTTTATAGACCCCCTTTGTTTGCTTCATGTAAATTATCGAGTTTAATTTATAAATTTCCCAATTGCAAACTAATTAACTTTGCATACCACCGAGTTCTAAATTCTTTCTGTATGACAAATCTCTTTAACAAGGCCACGATACTTCTGTATTAGTTTTGTAACCGTGTTGACATGTAACAAGCTGAATTTGTGTCAAATTGTTTTAGCTTATGTGTTTAAACATTAGTTAAACTGGATTGCTTTAACACGATGACGCACTTAAATTGTTCCTTTAGAGACCAAACTATGTCGAAACCTAAATTACGCCATGGCCATGAAAGTTTATAGTTGTGCTAGTTCAATGACGTTTTCTTTTTAACGAACTCCTTATTTCGAATTACGTAATTCACTTTGGTCGATATTTCAATCCTGGGAAAAAGCGTGGTTGGTGCGTGGACATGGGTATCCTCGAGCGTGGTACGATGTTGTAATACTGGCCGTCGGTTGTGCCAGTAAATCAAACTAAAATGGTTTGAGTATTATTCTTATTACATAATGCATTTTTATTAGGCGTGAGAATAGTATAAAATATATGTTAAATTAAAAGGCGCGAGCGATATAATATGCTCAGTAGTTGAAATACAGCGTGCCATAGTGGGGTTACCATAGCCATAAACGACAACAAAAGGAGATTTTTTTTAATCGAATATACCTCACTAACTTTTGTTCGCTGTGATTTGCCACGGGGCACTTGCGATAAGGCAGAACACACCGTTGATTAGCATAATTTTATTGGGCCAAGATTCAAACCGATGATGGGCCTTCCATGATAACACTTTTTATATAGTTAAAATATTTATCGGTCGTGTTAACCATTGGGCCAAACTACCGTACATAAGCTGGTAAATTATTCTCTAGGGTGTTAAAAAAATTAATTTAATTGACAACCAGCGTCAAATTACGTTTTTGATTATATGATTTAACATGGTGTGACATAACGTTCTCTGTAAACAAAAACAACCTAAATACGACGTTATTTAGAATGCGTATATGATTGTGTCACTGGTATGCGTAGTGCTAACTCGAATGAACAATTTACTTAAAATTAATTTATACGTATACCGTTGCTAGTAAAATCCAGTGGTTATTATTCACCAACTGTAACAAACTAGAAACCGCATACCAATCATCGGATATTTTACATTGAAATGTATAGCGGCCTGTCACACTGGGAAACATGAAAAACGCAGTATAATGCCACAGTGAAATGTATAGCGGCCTGTCACACTGGGAAACATGAAAAACGCAGTATAATGCCACAGTGAAATGTTTGGAAGTATTTGTTTTAAAGCTCATCTTTAATTCTTACTGTTTTTCTGGGTCAAGCTAATTGAATTTTGGACTGTTGTTCGCATTACCACATTATTATTTGACAAAAATATGTTGTTACATTATTTAGAAAAAACCCTTTTGACACAGTCTATTTGCCGGACATGTTTTTAAGGCTATTCAAATCAACCCTTTGGTACAGAGTGTTAAAGTATGTGGTCGTTACGTAACTGCTGTCCGCTTTTCTGAACCAAACATGTTTTGATTCTTATGCGGTTCGAACCCACACGACCCTTACGAACCGGTCTAATTTTTTCTTATATAAAATATACAGGAAGAAATTGACCGATTAAGTTTTGACAATGTTTATTCGGTAAAGTGATATAGTTAATACATGTGGCCGTTGTCTGTCTATGTTTGTAATATACATACGTAAAGTAGCGTGTATAATTCGGCTTTTATTTGTTATCTGTGTAACAAAACAACGTGACATATTAAATATATACGGAAATTACATCATTACACCGGGGAATTACACGTGCTTTCGGGGCATGGTGTTCTCGTGCACAGCGCGTGCACAGTGCATGTTCAGCAGTCCTGTCGGCGAACAGCATGCGTTCATCAATAATCAATAACAGCTGTTGCTAATTTGCAGAATACAAATTATTCTTTGGAAATAAACTCAATAAGAATACAATAAAATGTAAACTGCCATGGTGACCTGAATTAATGCAACCACCATATAACCATCACCGATATCACTGGACATTGCGTATTGCGTACAATAAACAGATTCGACTGCTTCATTCGCAACCTCACAAGGCAAAATGTTCGCTTCTAGGACTATAATTCTGTTAGGACGGTAAACGTTTAGTCAATTATATCGTATGTTGTACATATGTATACATTCTAGTAATTATCATAAGTGCTTTCCATTACAATCTGACTTTGGATTGCTATCAAGTAACATTTCTTATTGTGATTTTTCTGGATTTATTCGTGTTTTGTCGGTCGTGATTTAAGTTTCCGACCTCATCTTTTATTTTTGTATAATCTGTTCGATTTATTCATATAAATCTTGTTATTGTTGTTGTTAACTACTCTTACATCCACAAATATTCCGATAACTTGTGTTTATCAACGGATGCGGAAGTGTTATATCGCCATACGAGTGCCATGTCCATCCAGGGTGGGTTAGTGGTTTACATGGTCTTAGTTCACTGCATTATTGCACTTAGTTCCACATGCTTTTAATTGTTTCTTAAAAAAACTGCCATTCGGAGATTTAGTTGATCAAGCGCTATTGGTACTATAGTTACACCACTGCCGAGGACGTTTATTTCTTTCGTGGTTGAATTTTAAGCCTAGATTGATTCCTACAACATTTTTGTGCACACGTCATACGCAGTAGCCTCAACTCATTTGACTCGAGTGGTTTAAAGTAAAAAGTGACTTCTATAAATAACAACAGTAGTTATGTTTTAATTCGTTTCTCTATTTACAGTTATACTTCTTGCATTCAGTCCCGCTTTTTTATGCAAAATGGTCGGCCATTGTCTTCAGATCCAGGGGTGGCCACAGTTTTTGAATCCGGAAGGCAAAATTATTTTTATTATTAGTCTAGCGGGCTAAGTGATCGAGCGCCACTCACATGTATTTTGTCGCTGGTGATAAAAACAATAAACTACGAAATACGGTACGTTACTGTAAAAAAAACTAGAAAGCACGGTTGCGCCAAGCGACTTTCAAATATAGCTGTGACATCATAATTTGGCTGTGACATCGCTATTTAGTCTTGCAACATCTCGATAACATCTGGTGGGCCAGAATAAAAGACCCGGCGGGCCGGATTTGACGCCCGTGCCGTAGTTTGCCCGTGTCTGCTCTAGATTCATATAAATTCATACATAATTTTTATGCAGTATTTATTTGATATACAAGGCTGTAAAAACAATACGATTGGAACAACGTCACTTATTTTTAGAAAGGATATGATATTGAAGTATATCCAAGTAAATGGCAAACCGCCATTGTCGTTAACGATCGGGTGTCGGAACACCTTGCGTCCATCGTCTGGTTACCAAAGCTATTGTGTTGTGTATGATTCAGACGATATTTTAAATTGGTAGAACTAATCAAGTGTCTTCCCCAAGGAAAACACGTATAGTTGGCGATCGGTTTCGAACCAACAACCTTTCGGCTAAAAGGCAATGCACCAACCCACAAATCCGCTCACCAGGTCGGACAACTCTATATACCCTAAGTTACCACATAAAAAGGA
The DNA here is from genome assembly GCA_000149265.1 of Ciona savignyi. NCBI lineage: Eukaryota > Metazoa > Chordata > Ascidiacea > Phlebobranchia > Cionidae > Ciona > Ciona savignyi. The sequence goes on along the minus strand of CH001689.1, from coordinate 470,427 downwards.
AGTGGTTGGTACTTTTAGTTTTGGGATATCTTAAAACTGGAAAGGATATTTTACTTTAAGTTTTAAAAAAATAAATAAATATAAATAAAGCGTAAATGTGACTTAAATTTTTCAAGTGCGAAGATAACACGTACGTCCATAATGTCTAATCAAGACAGAATCGATAAAATTGCGAACAAAGAAACGATTGCAACGCAATCGACGGACAGAATTCCAACATCACACCACGCTGGAGTATAAACAAGTCCACGCACTAACCACGCCTTTCCCAGGAATGAAATATCGACCACAGTGAAATACGTAATTCGAAGTAAGGAACCGTTTGTTAAAGAGAAACGTCATTGAACTAGCACAACTATAAACTTTCATGGCCATGGCGTAAGTTCATTTAAATTGCACCTTGCGATTACTTTTACAAATAAATGAAATTTCGCAAAATATTTACTGAAGTGACACATGAGCTGCACCAGTTCGAATATGTTTTCATCAACAGTGACATTGCGGTTATTTTATACGAGTTGGGTACAGTATATTATCTGGTGCAGATTTTAACCTTGGTAATTTACAAAGTGCAAACAAAGAGGTCTATAAACACGGTTCACATTGGTCTGCAAGTTCGAATGCGCATTTAGTAAACACCACACCTGAACCTAATAAATGCGTAACCACTTGGCAAGAGATCATAAAGAAATAAACAAGATTGGAACTGATTTCGTGTTCCTTTTAATACATCGAACCCATGCGGTGTGCACGCGCCTACCGCGTGATACGGTATATCGGGATTGGAAAGACACATCAGCCTTCTAACATTAGTTATTTGCGGAGAGAAGAAATATTAAATTCCATGGTTTTTGAGGGTTTACGTTTGAACCTATGATAGCCTAGACCCCAGAACGTTTTGTGTTTTAATTATCTATACGTAACTGGCGCATCAACCATTCGGTGAGGTATTAAACTGCAGATGTAATTCAACTACCTGTCCTATCTTACCAATACCGTTTTTAATTTAAATATATCAACTTATTACAGACATAACGAGGTAAAAAGTATAAAAATTCTAAAGAACAATATTGATCGAAAACAAGGATACACAGTCTGGGCTAATAATACAGGAGCAGCCAAGCAGATAGTGTAAGAAAACCGAATTCGCGACAAATAAATTCTAGCAAACTGTGTTTAAAATGCACCAATAACCGTTTTTTTTATTTACAAGTCTTCCTTTTATAATACAAAACGTATATAATTTACCAGTCAAAGCAATGTCAGTAAAATTGGCCTGTATCGTGTTTTATTATGCAAAAGGAGCATAAAATGTTAAATCTCTTTGGATTGACTCTTGTCATATCAAAGTGGTAAAATAGTTTACCTGAGTTACGGCATTTTGTCAATAATAGTTGTTATTGCATTCTTACCTAATCAGCAATGTTCTTTTGTGAAAGCTATCTTGTCATTCCAGCCGATATTGCATAAAAAATAGTTCATAGAAAAACATTGGTCTGCACACGAAGAATAAGTAGACGATTTAAAAAAAGGTTCCTAATTTGAGTGTTAATTAGACTTAAATCACATGTTATTTAATCACTTCTCCCTATTCTGTTAATAATAGCAATAGGTAACAATATTTTTACAAAATATCGGAGAGATTTCCTGTAAAACATACTTTAGAATTTTCACAGAAAAACAAACCATTTTAATTAACTGTTTAAGACAGGCATTAATTTATTAACGAGCCCATTCAGTTTAAATATCATATAAGTGTAAGAGTTATAACTAAAACATTAAACATCGCTCCTATTAAATCATTTCTTATATAAAAAAAACAATATCACAAGCTGAATCTACAAAGTGGTATTGGAGCTGCATGTGAGCCTGACACATCAAACATTCCCTTGTCATTTGGTCGAGGTCCTTCGATTGGAACTTCAATCGCCATTCGTAAAACAGAACTTCCAGATCGGGGGTATGTTCGATACCACTCGGTGAACGGGGCTCTGCTGCCATCGGAGAGGTAAGCTATTCCACCCTTTAAAAAGGTATAAAACAAATTTAACTGTTTTGATGACATATCATTATTTTCTGAATATAAAATGTTACTTATCACTTACCCTTGAAGTCATTTTAAGCCAGACTTGTACATACGTCTGCATTGTAAACCAACTTCGTTTGACGTATGCGAAGAAAGCTCTGTAGGTTTGTTCGGAATCCACCTCAGCTAAAGTTCCACCATGGTAGTGACACAAACTCTCAGCGGTGATGTAGTTTACGCCACCGCCAGACCGGAATAAAAGACGATAGCAATACCCGTTGTGAACTAAACCTCCACATGCTAGTTGGTCTGAAAAAGAATTTGAGCTTTGTACAGCGGATGACCATTAACCGAAATGGGAATGGCTATAAAAGCCACTACTTAGTCTTATATCTTTGGCGCAAGGCACTTACGTGACATTACCTTAACCCGTTAAACGGCTGAATTGCTTTGCAATACCAAGTTAGTTCGATAGTGAGCAAGAGCTAACGTGACGATTGACATATTATAACGCCCGCAGCGTTCTCATATCTGCTGAGTAAATATGAATATTCTGTCCTATATCTTAAGTTTTTTTAGGCTTCAACTAGTCAAGTCTGTTTAGATCTTCCTCTGTCAAAACTTACCTTGTAATGCTTGTAAGCGTTCATTTAAAATTGCGTTTACAGTAACGTGGTTAACTTGGCCCGGTTCTCCTTTCGGCCCTGGTGGGCCTCTAATGCCTGAATTTTCACCTTGAAATCCACTCGCATTCCGGTCAGCTTGTTCAAAGTCAAATACCGAGTTCACCGTTTTGCACACAGTATAGGTTGTAGTACACTGAGCCATGTGCGCTGCACAAAAACCCACGAAAAGCAAGGCTAGTTTCATCTTGGTAGAATCTTGAATATGTCTGGAGGTTCTTACGACAACCGGCATTTATATATTTCCTTACAAACTTTCGACACTAAATTCGTCTCCATTTATGGAAATCGACGTTGCACCGATAAATGATTTATGCTTACACTATCTCCATTTAAGGCTAAGAAAACCTGCGTAAAGCTATATTAAAGTCATTTGTTTATGAACTGATCTAATCTGTTTGTGTTTATACGATTAGCAAGGTCTTGAAGATCCTTCAGCATTGCACATGTATTACCAATTTTCGACTCTCTATTATTTTTCTCACAAAAATTGAGACATGTGTGTTTGATGAGGACTTCAAACCCAATTCGTAAAATAAAACTACCACATCGGTGATATTTTCGATACCACTCATAGAACGGTGGTCTCGTGCCATTGAATAGTTAAGCTATTCCACTCTAAAAAAAGATATATATAAAACTCTAACATTTCTGACTCGTGGTACATCCGACTGCGTGGTAAACCAAATTCGTTTTATGTATATCAAGAAAGCTGTGTGTAGATGTGTTCAAAATCCATTGTTTTGTTATTGTTTCCTTAATATTATTATTATTTTTTTATTTATTTATTTTTTTTAACCGAGCCTAGTTCGGACCCATGATGGGCTCGTCACCAGGACCGTTTTTTTGTATAAGAGTCGGTATATGTATCGGTCGCGTTAACCATTCGGCCACACGACCGTACATCCTTAATATTATTTTTTACGGAGAAAACTAAATTTGACTCTGGGTCGCCATCTAGTGACCAACTTATTTAAATTAACGTAGATAACAAAGAATTAAGTCTGTCACATAACAAATTTGAATTAACTTGGACACATTCATTCCTTGTTTCATAAAGAACATGAATGTAGATTTTATTATTTATTGGCGTTTTGTACATAAAGGCGTTCTTGTTATCTTATTATTAATTTGTCAGTGGTATAATTCATGTATATACCCATACGTTGGGTAATATTGCAGTCTACCTTGGCATTAAAGAAATATCAATAAAGCTATACGTAGATTCATTTTTTATAATATTCCTTGTGGCGATGTGTTCGTGCTTACAACGTCAAACATGCCCTTGCTGTTGGGCCGTGGTCCTTCGATTGGAACTTCAAACGCCATTCGAAGAGCTTTACTTCCTGATTTCGGGTATGTTAGATACCACTCTGTGAACGGGGCTCTGCTGCCATCGGAGAGATAAGCTATACCACCCTATGGTAAGATGTAGTACTACTTTAGATGCAATTCACCACTTTTCACCTACAATTTTTAAAGCAATTTATGTTGGGCTTACTTACCCTTGAAGTCATTTTAAGCCAAACCATGACAGACGTCTGATAATTTATCCAACTTCGCTTGACGTATGCGAAGAAAGCTCTGTAGGTTTGTTCGGAATCCACCTCAGCTAAAGTTCCACCATGGTAGTGACATAAACTCTCAGCGGTAGGATAATTTACGCCACCGCCGGATCGGAATAAAAGACGATAGCAATACCCGTTGTGGACTAAACCTCCACATGCTAGTTGATCTAAAAAAACATTTAATTGATAGTAAATATCCATGCAAGATATTATTTAAATTTGTTAATCCTAAATTTGTTGTTGAGCCATATTTTAACATTCTGTCAGTATACACTTTATCCACATAGGTTTATAATAATTATTAGAAAAGTACATTGACACGATTTTTATCGTTTTTTTACCGGGCTCAGTTTTAATCCCATTATCTTCTCTTTAATAAGACCATTGTTATTAGAAATTGTATCGGATATGAATCGGTCGCTTTAATATTGCGGCCACACGACTGTTCACAGCTATACACATTAATGAGAAAGAAATTCTTAGTTAAACGATATACCAACATTTGAGTGAATAAATTTGAAAAATTAAGTGCGCGTCGCACAACAGGCGCGAGTCGAAATGAACTTTGACCAAATGTGCAGTTTATCTTTAAATACACACAAACATACCGCCACACACACACAGAACGTCATTTTCTTGGAGGAAAAGGCCTTTCCTTGCGTATTGCGTGAATTAAAGGTTATTATGCCAATGCTACCTTGCACAATACTTGTAATCGTTCATCCAAGATTACGTTCAGGGTGACGTTGTTAAGTTGACCCGCTTCGTCTTTTGGCCCTGGTGGACCTCTTTTGCCTGAGTTTCCACCCTGAAATTCACTCGCACCCCGGTTAGCTTGTACATCATCAAATACTGACTCTATCGTTTTACACACTGTGTAGGTAGTGGTACATTGGGCAACGTGCACTACATAAACAGCTAAAAAGTTGCAAGCCAGAATTAAACTCAGTTTCATCTTTCCGAATTCGTCAATGTGTCCTTTGGTTGGAAACCCGGCATTTATACAGCCTTCCGCATTTCAGCAGAACTTTGATGTCTATTTATGGAAATCGACGTTGCGTTGGAGGTTTGATTTATGATGTAATCTATCTCCATTTGGGGCATAGGAAACCAGCGTGAAGTCCTTTATTATAATTTTCCTTTGAGTTTACCAAGCTTTTGTTCAGTCTACAAAGTAGAGAATCCACAAAACAACTGTTTAATTCGGATTTTTGTTCTCGAATGGCAAATCTTTTTCAAAATCAAGGCAAAATTTTCGATTCACAAAAGCGCTTTGTATATTGCCACCCTTAAAAGATTAGCTAATCGTGAAATAAACTGCAAATTCCAAAAGTTTAAACGGTTTGGCGTTTTATAAAAAAGTTTTGCCGATCACCAACAATTATATTTTGTTGCCATTCCCTATAAAACTGCGTATAAAAAAATTACAAAATATCCACATTGCCTTTATGTTGCATTGTATAATGTTATAACTCGACACAGAACCTAACATAACCCAATTTAAATTAAACTTAAAAAACAAGTATGGCAATATTTACGCAACACAATATTTAATAGATAATTTATTTCTTGTCCAATACGGAATATGTATTCCGGTATTTTTTTAATGGTGAATCGCTAAGTAAGCGTACTTATATAAGTATACTTGAATTACAGTATTTCATAAGATAATACTTAGTTATTAACCGTGTGTTAGAATTATGCTTAACCAGCATAACACAATATAATAACACATAAAAACATAGGTTTAATGTTCTTCATTTTTTTGTTAAATAAAATCTTGGTTTAGTTTTATTGGATTACCCGATCTCAAACGCTGAGTTTAGCGGTATTGGGCATATGTATGTGCTTGAAGCGTCAATGCAGCTTGTGGAAGATGATGCGCCAAACACCGGAAAATGAATGTGATGATATCTACCACATTACATTTTTACTGAGCCAAGTTTCGAATCCATGATACACTCGTCACTCTGACCGTTTTTGTACGGCTACAAGACCGTACACCATATAAACTTAATGCACCTAGGTGCTAAAGAATAGTAGTACACCTAATGGTGCATTTATTTACAATTTAGGCTAAGATCGAAATTTATCACACCGGCAATTAAAGCTGTTGTCGTTGCGTTTGAAGCCTAGTTAGGACATAATCCAAATCAATTATCAAATTCATCGGGCAGCGCACTTGACGCCAGTGTGGAGCTTTTGGACTCCCGTGTCATCGAAAAACAATAATGAGACAAAATGCCAAATGCGGTTTCCAATGTTTTTCGGAGGTTTCTTCTTTATAACCTGTTTGTGTTAACATATTAAAATTTTTGTGCGGAGTTTACATCATTCCTTATTACAGGTCTTATTTAGTCAAAAACGTTTGTCAGCCTATCTGTAATGGGTGTTTAGACAAAAAAGTTTGGGAATAAGGTTAAAAGTGTCAGAAATGTTAGATACTATATTCGAGTTGTGCAAAAATTGAAATTATAGCTCAAGTATAACAGCTCCAGAGAAATTCCCGATTTCTACGACCGTATCAACTTACCACGTCAGATACATTGGTAACCCAATGTGTAAGCATAGTAACTTTCAAAATCTGACAGACGCCATTTTAAAAAAACCACACAGTTTTTCTATTTTTAGATAAATCCAGATACGCTTTTGGCAGTAGCCAAGAGGACATTTCGTCAGAGGCTCTATTTCGCAATTTTGTATCGCGTATACGATTTATATACAGTAAGATTTTTAAAAACAGTTGTTTTTGGAACTTTGTTTTAAATGTCTTTACAGCTTGCAGTTTTAATCAACCATGTTGCTCTCCTTTTCGACTGGGTTGTAACATGCAGGTCCTGCTTTACCATCAATGCTTTCGTCGTAGCAACAAGCTATGGAAAATTAAGACGGAATCAAGCGTTTGAATGTTTTTGGGTGACAATATGAATTTTATTTTAATACATTACGTACGGGTGTATACCAAGCTTAGCATTTTAACTTTTCAGAAAACCAGCCAAATATTTTTGACCACAGAAACAAGATTCTTATTTATATTTTTCCCGCAATGTGGGAAATTTTTACGTACGGGTGTATACCAAGCTAAGCATTTTAACTTTTCAGAAAACCAGCCAAATATTTTTGACCACAGAAACAAGATTCTTATTTATATTTTTCCCGCAATGTGTGTAAACGTGGGGCAATCGTTAGAATACAAGCAATCATCAGATTGTCTTGTGGCGCTCTCGAGCAACCGGGGCTATAAAAGTGTGTTGAATATTGGGTTATTACTACAGTTTTCCCTCGGTTCTCTGCGTTTAGATACTTTCCAGTAATACCCAACAATTGAACAGCTTATAATTTGCAATCATAATGGTCACATGGCAACACTACAGGGAGGGAAATTGCACACTTAAAGTAGAAAAAAGTAATTATAAAGCTTTTACCAACACTAATATCAACTCCAGAACTAACCTTAACTCTAACCACATCGCTTACACAAACCCGAGCGCACTGATCTTTATTTTAGCATGTATTTTACTTTTTCTATTCCCCTGACAAGGAGGAAGAGGAATATAGGTCAGGGGAAAAACTGCTCACTAAAATGAAAAATATAGCGATAAGTTTAGTGTAAGGGCTGATAGTGGAGTTAGGGGATAAGTTCTGAGTTGGAGATTATTGTTTAGGGCAAGGTTACAATTAATTTGCATTATTTTAGCATGCAGCCAATAAGTTAATGACAACTTATCCACGGAACTTACGAATATCTTCGCATTCTGCCTGAGTAATCCCCGGAAATCCACAAGCTTTTCGCTTTTCCACGCTCACGTCGCATTCTTAAAAAATCATCATTTTATGCGAGTAAACTATTCAACCCTCATGATTTTATACACAATATTTACATAAATATAGCATATTGCATATATGCAATTTGAAATGTGTGAATTATATCGTGTTCGTGGCTTATGGGTGGAATTTCATGATCCAATATGTCTTAAATATGAATCCTTCATTTCCTCGTTTTTCAATTGGCAAAGACAAATTGTTTTTAAGGTCATTCTGTTCCTATCAGGTTTGTAGTGGATATAGTTGAATAAAAATGTTGTTGTTAAGCATGAAACTTACCAGAGATTTTGAAACAAGTTATCGCACCTTCCATAGTATCATCATAGCAACAACCTGTGGTACAATCATTCTTTGCAATACCATTCGCATTAGCGATTTTATATTCTTACATATGAAATTGTTTAAAGGGGTTGGGACAGTAGATCCTAAGAAACTATCTTATATAGAAACTAACTTATATATGAAAAAGTTCTCTTTTACTAACTTATATATGAAAATGTTTAAGGAGGCTAACGACAGGTCCTGAAAAGTTTTGGTTGACCGTTTATCCCATATCTATCAACACAACCCAGGACTAGACTAAACCACTTACTTGTAGTTCTTTCGCAGGTAAATCGAGTCGGCTCTGAGACTGCGCATGCTTCCCGCTTTCCAGGTTTTATATACGGACATCTCCACCGTATGTTATCGATGTTTGGCATTTGACCATTAGCCGCACCCGTCCCTGGAAAGTTTGTGTTTGATATGTTTTATCAAATAAAGTTAAAATATTAAAAATTGTATGCTTTACGCTCTTTCGTGGGACAATGAGGGAACGTGACATGGTTATTGCTATAGATTATTTCTTGCCCACAGACAGATTATTATCAGTACAGGATGTTGTTTTACTTATATAGATGCATTTTTACAGTTTTGTTTCAAACATTAATTCACTGGGTTTAAGCCTTTTTAGCAAGCCAGGCACGTTAACCACGCACATGACCGTACAGCAAAGCTTTCTTACATTTTGCTATTTTCGTTTTACTTACAGTTACACTTTAGTGTTAGTGGTAAAATTGTAAAGTTTACGCACAGGTACTTATCATCACAGCTATCAGTAGTATCATCGTACAGTGCACTTGCGATTTCATTTTTGCTAACATGTGATATTTAGTCTACAGCTGATATAAGTATGCAATTTAAACTGAAAATAAAACCAATATTACATGACTCAAACTTTAACTCATATTAGTCCGACCGGTTTGTCTGGTGATTTAGTGAGACGTCTTTTAATCGAAAGGTTGCAGATTCGAAACTGGTCGACGCCAGAAAGTCGGTTGTGTCCTTGAGCAAGGCACTTAACGGACATTGCCTAAAATCAGCAGATTAATGGTTACTACCAAATTCAAGGAACGTGTGAATCATACACAACACACTACTAAAGCTCCGGTAACCCGATGGTGGGCGCGAGGTAATTTGACGATTTCCGGTGTGTTAACCCCCTTGATTTTCCTATTTACGGGGATAAACATAAATATTCTATCCTATCTGATGCACCTTATATCTGAATTGTAATAAAAAGTACCGACAGCGCTTTGGATTTTTTGGGGGGAAATAAGAACCGATAGCGAGATCTATTTACGTAGCATGGTTATTAACAAAGACTGTAACATATGCCACTTGTTATATTACATCGATAACTCGTTACACCTGATCTGTTGTATTTTAGTATTCGCACCTTTTACTGAATGAATCATGACTGAATAAGCGCACCCAACAACGAGTAGATGCAGATCCTATATGGACGACCTGCCTAAAATGTTCCCTGAATAAATTGCAGTCTGTGAGTCAACCATAAAAAAACATTTAAATAAAAGAACACCAAACACAGTTAATTACAATAAACCGCAGCAAATTTGAAGAAGAATTAAATATTGAAATTAAAAAAGTAATCAAACCCACCAAATCGCCTGAGATCAATCACCTATGTGATAAAACTAAACGGACGACTAAACTATATATATTTACATGATTTTTAACTCGGATTGCTTCATTGTGTTACATTCGTCACGTGAACCCCTGTTACAGAAATTAAGCCTAAAATGGTCCACGGTCCACTGATTAAGCAAAGTTATTCATCAGAATGCGTATGAAAAGCTTTAATTAAATCATCGCCTTTTTAACCGTCGAACAATACATCAGAGCGTTATATTAATCAGTAAATTAATACTGCTTTCTTTAAAATTAAAAATAATGAACAACACAAGTATAATAGATTGGAAATACTTAAAGAAAAAAGTAAGACACTAAAATAAAATTTATTTTGAAATTATGTTTAAAATTCTCTGGATATTGACAAAGTGAAACATGCTTTAATAAACAATTGGTATGTCGTGGCTGTTTTCTCGCAGAAATCGAATTAGACATTAGCGTACTGTGAATATAGGATATATATGTTTCTAGGAGGCGTTCAACTAATTATTTTCCCTATCTCTCCAATGCAAACTGACCTCACAAAAACGACTGTCACTCAAAATCCTGACATAGAAAGTCTTAGATTTTTTCACAATTTAAAATTGAAGCTTGGATCTGCAACCTAAACTCAAAACCCTACAAAATTTTGTTTAAAAATTTTGAGCCCATACCCCTTCGTACATCGGCAACTTTTTTTCAACAAAACAGCTAGCAGATGCACATTCAACACCTTTATTTTACAAAGCACTGCTCCACGATTACAAAACTTTACAGCTAAACGAGAACACCGGCGCGCAGCCTAGCACATGCTGCTTTCAACAAAACAAACATTGGGGAATCACCACCATTGTTACTCAGCAAAACACTCGTTTAAAAACAATGACTCATGGAGGGTACCACTCGTCACATCCTGCCGTTCATAGAGGTCTTAATTGGTTATACGCCATCTCTACAAACTTGCATTTTGAATAAATATTAAACGACATCAGCACTGTTAAATAGGATCACGAATTTTCTACGGGCTGACTTTCAAACCAATTATATACAGGTCACTAAGTCCGTTTTTATATAGAAATCTTTAAATCAATCGGTTGCGTTACACGATCGTTTCTTTTAGTCAAAAGGTCTCGAGTATAACAATTTCCAAGGTTATCCCCACCTACATTAAATAATACTAGGTTGTAAATAAGAAATTCTTAACTTCTCTTGGAATTTGGCGTTGGTATTGCTTTCTTATCTAATCAGCAATGTTCTTTTGTAAAATTTATCTTGTTGTTCCAGCCGAAATAGCTCACAAAATACTCAATAGAAAAACATTGGTATATACACGAAGAATTATTAGATGATTTTAGAAAAGTTTGCCAGTTTGAGTATTAATTAGACTTAAATCACATGTTATTTAATTACATTTTCTCATTCTGTTAATAATTGCAGTAGTTATTTATATTTTTTACAAAATTCAGAGAGATTTTCTGTACAATCTACTTTCAAATGTTCACATAATAACGAACTATTTTGATAATCTGTTACAGACAGACATTAATTAATTAACGAGCCAATTTTGGGTTCGAATCTAATGACAGTTTAAATATCATATAAAAAAACGCACTATTATAACTTATACATAGCGTCAAAATATTAAACACCGTTCCTTTTAAATCATTTTTTTATAAAAAAATATCACAAGCTGAATCTACAAAGTGGAATTGGCCTTGCATGTGAGCCTGCCACGTCAAACATTCCTTTGTCATTTGGTCGTTGTCCTTTGATTGGAACTTCAAAGCCAATGCGTAAAATAGAACTTCCAGATCGGGGGTATGTTCGATACCATTCGGTGAACGGGGCTCTGGTGCCATCGGAGAGGTAAGCTATTCCGTCCTGTGGAGGGCAGTCAGTATTTTTTTGTGGGACCCGATAAAACATTTCTGGGTGTACGAATCTTGGCAGAGTAACAATGATGGGGTAGTCCAATGTTATTGCAATTAGAACAAACATGTGGTATGATTAAAAAATGTGTTTTTAGTTAAGTATGTCCTTTTTTATTAAACTTTACACGGGGTTAGTGACATAGAGTTGGTTCTTGAGTACCAACTTTAAATGTACATTCTTGAGCAGCAACTTTAAAAAATGTGTGGATTTTGTGTTTTTTTGTGCAAAATTTATGGTACTAAGTTTAATTTACATTTTTAGTGTAGTGAAATTTAGATTCAAATCCTTTTAAGGAAAACATTGCATTACATCCATAGGGGGAATATACGCCAACATGCCTGATATATTAAATTGCACCAAAAAACATGATTTATGTAGTTGCCTTGGACTCTTATTTGCAACTTACCCTTGAAGTCATTTTAAGCAAAACTTGTACATACGTCTGCATTGTAAACCAACTTCGTTTGACGTATGCGAAGAAAGCTCTGTAGGTTTGTTCGGAATCCACCTCAGCTAAGGTTGCACCATGGTAGTGACATAAACTCTCAGCGGTAGGATAATTTACGCCACCGCCGGATCGGAATAAAAGACAATAGCAATACCCGTTATGGACTAATCCTCCACATGCTAATTGGTCTGAAAAAAAATATTTTTTTTTTATTCAAGTCCCAATCAAAAAACCGTACTAAATAAAACTACATGTATCATGCAGGTTAATCAAGTTGTCCCTGTTCACCAAATAAGAATAATTTTATTCCCAGAAAGGATATTAGCCACCTTATTTTTTTAGCTGATTAAGCTAAACTGACCTTGATTGGTTGAAGGCGCTCGTTCAATATTAAATCGAGAAATTCTTGGTTAAACTGTCCCGGCTCACCCTTTTGCCCGGGTGGTCCACGTGGTCCTTTCTTACCTTGTCTTCCAAACTGGTGTTCATTAATTTCTCGACTACTGTCTTCCAAATCAAACACTGACTCGATAGTTTTACAAACACTGTACGTTGCGTTACATTGCGAGAAATTCAGTGTACGAACCACTAAAAATGCACAAGCAAAAATCGCTTTAACTTTCATCTTGCCAAATTCGTGAATGACTTGAACAACAAGCATTTGTATCTCCTTCCATCGGTTCGGTACAAATTTAAAGCTTATACAGGAAATCGCTATTGTATTGAAGAATTGGTGCAATCGCTATTGTATTGGAATCAATTTGTTTGCCATTTCTGGAACAGTAAAACTACGTGTAAGCTGTAAAGCTTTTGTTGATCAGTTTTCTATAACTCTATGTAAATGTCTATGTAAACTAGAGAGTGTCAATCACGTGTTTAACCACCACCATTTGTAAAACACATTTTGTATGCCATATATTCATGGTACAGGGTCCCTAACCACAATTTGTATTTTATACAGTGAGTATGTAGTTTGTTTTTGCAAGCACAAACGCATGGGTCCCATAGTTGTCCAACCAAACTTATTTTCCATGTGTAGTTATTAAAAAAAGAATAAACGTCTTAAATTTACGAAAATTTCACC
>CH001689.1:446416-456811 GCA_000149265.1 Ciona savignyi | reverse complement strand
CTTTTCTTTACGAAAATTTCACCACAAATGTTTTAAATTAAACCTTTTTAAGCGCTGTAGTGAAATAAGGCTAAATTGCCAAAACAGCCCAATTTAGTTTTTTCATGGTTTCAGGGAATTCCCCTAGGTTTAGTTAATGAGTTCCTGTTTTTACATATGTTGGCCATGTTGTGTAACAATTCTTAAAGTTTTAATCTAATTTGTTGACCCCTTGTTGAAGATGTCAGTGCGATATGGCTGGCCTGTCACAATCATAATTCAGGAACATATCTTCGTTCTTAGGGGAGTTACCCTAAGTAAATGTTTTTTTTCTTTTAATTGGCACAAAGTGTCTAACGGTCTGACATTTAACCAAATCTGATCGAAATTAGAGCAGCCGTTTAAGCGCTATGCCCCCAAAAGCTAAATTATTAGAAAAAAAAACGTTTTGGTTTTTAAATTCTCAGGGGAATTCCCTTAGATTCATTACCTAAAATTTTGGTTTTTGCATATCTAGACCATGTTCTCTTACTAATTTTAAATTTTTATTGCGATTCCATTACTCCTTTTGGTAGATTTCGGGGCAACATGGCATGCTTGTCACAATCATAATTAGAGAACAAAGTCCTATTTTTTAGGGTATTTCCCTTGGTAATTTTTTTATTTCTTTTAAGTGTTAAATCAGTGACTAATGCACTTACATTCCACCAAATCTGAATTAAATTTTATCAGTCGTTTAAGCGCTATTCCCAAAAAAGGCTCTTTTTTAGAAAAAAATACCGTTTTGGTTTTTAACGTCCCAGGGAAATTCCACTTGATTTATCACCCAAAATTTGGTTTCTGCATATATAGACCATGTTATCTAACAGATCACCAAGTTTTATTGCGATTCCATAACTCCTTTCTGTAGATGTCGGAGCGACATGGCATGCCTGTCACAATCATGATTTGACAACAAAATCTTATATTTTAAAGTATTTCCCTAGGTATTTTTTAATTTTTTTAAGTGTTAAATCAGTGACTAATGCACTCACATTCCAGCAAATCTGATTCAAATTGGAAGAGTCGTTTAAACGCTATGCCCAAATAAGCTAATATTTTAGAAAAAAATACCGTTTAGGTTTTTAACATCTCAGGGGAATTTCCCTACATTAATCACCCAAAATTTTGGTTTTTGCATATCTAGAAAAGTTGTCTAACAAACGACAAAGTTTCATTGCGATTCCATTACTCCTGGTAGATGTTGGACGCCATGCCATGCTTGTCAAAATCATGATTTGAGAACAAAATCTTATTTTTTAGAGTATTTCCTTGGGTAATTTTTTTTTATTTTTGCTAATTGTTAAATCAGTGACCAATGTTCTTACATTCTACCAAATCTGATTAAAATTGGAGCAGTTGTTCAAGCGCTATGCCCGAAAAAGCTAATTTTTTAGAAATAATTACCGTTTTGGTTTTTAACGTCTCAGGGGAATTCCCCTAAAATTATCACCCAAAATTTTGGTTTCTGCATTTCTAGACCATGTTGTTCAACAACTAACAAAGTTTTATTAAGATTTCATTAAACGTTCTGGTAGATGTCAGGGCGACATGGCATGCCTGTCACAATTATCATTTAACAGTGAAATGGTATTTTATTGTGGGCATCACTTAATCAGTCTGGCGCGCGTGTTTTTCGTTGATTGTTTTATTATAGCGTGTTTAAATTCAGCTGAGTACTTTATTATGGGTCCCAATTGAAAAATTGGGACACATATTGTTTTTGTCCGTTTTTTTTTTTCTTTTTTTTTTTTTCTTTTTTTTTTTCGTCAAAGGTTTGACAGGCATGGCATGGCGCCCCGACATCTACCAGAAGGAATAATGGAATCGTTATGAAACTTAGCTATTTGTTGGAAAACATGGTCTAGATATGCAGAAACCAAAATTTTGGGTGATAAATTAAGGGGAATTCCCCTGGGAAGTTAAAAACCAAAACGGTATTTTTTATGAAAAATTTAGCTTTTTGTGGCATAGCGCTTAAACGGCTGCTCCAATTTGAATAAGATTTGGTAGAATGTAAGTGCATTAGACACTGATTTAACACTTTGGAAAAAATAAAAAATTTACCTAGGGAAATACCCTAAAAATAAGATTTTGTTCTCAAATCATGATTGTGACAGGCATGGCATGGCGCCCCGACATCTACCAGAAGGAATAATAGAATCGTAATGAAACTTAGCCATTTGTTAGACAACATGGTCTAGATATGCATAAACCAAAATTTTGGGTGATAAATCAAGGGGAATTCCCCTGGGAGGTTAAAAACCAAAACGGTATTTTTTATTAAAAAAATTAGATTTTTGTGGCATAGCGCTTAAACAGCTGCTCCAATTTGAATAAGATTTGGTAGAATGTAAGTGCATTAGTCACTGATTTAACACTTAGAAGAAATAAAAAAAGTACTCAGGGAAATACCCTAAAAATAAGATTTTGTTCTCAAATCATGATTTTGACAAGCATGCCATGTCGCCCCGACATCTGCCAAAAGGAATAATGGAATCGTAATGAAAATATGACATTTGTAAGAGAACATGGTTTAGATACGAAGAAACCAAAATTTTGGGTAATGAATCCAGGGGAATTCCCCTGAGACGTTAAAATCCAAAAGGTTTTTTTTCCAATAAATTAGCTTTTTGGGGCATATAGCGCTGGTACGGCTGCTCTAATTTTGATCAGATTTGGCGAAGTGTTGGACTATTAGACACTTTGTGCCAATTAAAGAAAAGAAAACATTTACTTAGGATAATTACGTTAAAAACGACGATATGTTCCTGAATTACGTTTGTGACTGGCATGCCATATCGCACTGACAAATAAGACAAGCAGTCGACAAATCAGATTAAAACTTTAAGAATTGTTACATTACATGACCCACATATGTAAAAACAGAAACTTATCTACTAAACCTAGGGGAATTCCCTGACACATGAAAAACTAAATCGGGCTGTTTTGGCAATTTAGCTTCATTTCACTTCAGCGCTTGAAAAGAAGGTTTAATTTAAAATATTTGTGTTGAAAATGTTCGTAAATTTAAGACGTTTATTCTTTTTTAACTACACATGGAAAAGAAGTTTGGCTTGATAACTCTGGGACCCATGCGTTTATGCTTGCAGAAACAAACTACATATACTCAGTGTATGAAATACAAATTGTGGTTAGGGACCCTGTAGCATGAGTATATGGCCTACAACATGTGGTTTACAAATAGTGGTGGTAAAACACGTGGTTGACACTCTCTAGGTTTACATTTGCCTTTACTTGTATTTTCTAGCGACCTTACGTTTATTTTTGTTAGTTGCTAAATTACTTATGTTACAGCGCCAAGTTAAGTTAATAAGTTTGTTTAAACTTTGAATAAAGTAAAATTCAGTGCAATTAAACAAACGTATCTTATCTGTAAGAAGATGTCATCTTTGAACGATGTACTGAGACCGTCAAGATTCGACGCTGATTCTGGATCGCCTAAAGCAGCCAAGCAGCTGCAAGATTGGTTAAGGATATTTACAGGATATTTAGAGAACTGTACAAAATATGCAACAGCTCAACGCGCAGAACTTCCCAACAAACTAAGCATTCTGTTTGCATTCGTAAGTACAGAAGTATACGAATTAATTGAAGATTGTCCTTCATATGAAGATGCTGTAACAAAATTGAAATCCATATATATTAAAACTCCAAACGTGATTTTTGCGCGTCACCTATTGTCAACACGTAAACAGAAACCGGATGAAACATTACAAGAATATCTACATGTGTTGCACGGGCTAAGTAAAGATTGCAATTTTAAAGATGTCACCGCCAGCGACTATCGCAAAGAACTTGTCCGAGATGCCTTTATAAACGGTTTATCTTCCCATCACATACGTCAGCGGCTTTTGGAGAATAACGAGCTGACCTTGGATCAAGCGTTTGAAATTGCGAACACGCTACGCATGGCGCAAGAACACTCTGCAGTTTATTTGCAACAAGGAGGTGCGGTAGCAGCCGTTTCCCCTCCTGAGGAAACGTCGACTTCGGGGACACCGTTAACTGAGGATTACGGGACAATCGGTTCAATCGCAAAACCCAAACCAAAACGATGTTGTTTCTTCTGCGGCAATTTGTCCAATCACGCACGTACGCAGTGCCCTGCTCGAAATGTATCTTGTTTTGCTTGTGGTAGAAGAGGCCATTTCTCCAAAGTGTGCAATGCTAAGCAAATGGGGAATGAGGTGAGGCGACAATCGTATTCGGGTTGTACCGCAGCCCTACATACATCTACGGACCAATCATTGTGTTCTATTACGGCGTCTTGTCCTGGTAGTCTTTCTCGAGCTGCATGTACAGTTAATGTTCAGGGTAAGAATGTCACGGCACTTGTTGATTCCGGCAGTTCCGAAAGTTATATCGATCCATCTATATGCGAAAAGCTCAACTTGGAAACATATCCGTCATCTCATCAAGTTCAAATGGCATCCTTTTCTTTAAAATTGAAATCTATTGGGTTTTGTCTGGTAAATTTAAAGATTGAAGATATACAGTATAATGCTACAAAGCTGCATGTGCTTGAACAGCTTTGTAGTGACGTCATACTTGGATTAGATTTCCAAAGTCAACATCAGAGGCTAATATTTGAATTTGGTGGGAAATCTCCAGACTTATTTGTTTCTAATAAATCTAACTGCGCACTCGCAGCGGCTAATACGGAGGCTGCTTCACTTTTTTCAAATCTGTCACGGGACGTCAGGCCCATCGTCACTAAATCTCGTCGTTTTAATCCGGAGGACCGAGAGTTTATTCAACGTAGCATTGATAACTTACTTTGCGAAGGTGTAATTAAAGCTAGCAGATCTCCCTGGCGTGCGCAAGTCGTGGTTGTAAAGGACGAAACAAATCGACACAAGAAGCGGTTGTGCGTTGACTATTCGCAAACCATTAATATATATACCGAGCTGGATGCTTTTCCCTTACCACGCATAGATGACATGGTAACTGAACTTGCCAAATACAAAGTATTCTCAACTTTTGATTTGCGTAGCGCCTACCACCAAATTCCAATCGTCGAATCGGAACGTAAATACACCGCATTTGAAGCTAATGGTAGGCTGTACGAATTCATTCGTATTCCATTTGGTGTAAAGAATGGAGTCGCCGCTTTCCAAAGAAAAATGAGTCAATTGATCGAAGAGGAATGCTTAAAAAGCACATTTCCATACCTTGATAATATAACAGTTGCTGGTCGTGATAAAGCGGATCATGACATTAGAGTAAAAGCCTTCATGGACGCAATCAAACGTCGAAACTTTACCATAAACGAAGCCAAAACGATTTCAGGCGTAACGCATATCCAAATTCTAGGATATGTGGTTGGAAACGGTGAAATAAAACCAGACCCAGAACGCATGCGCCCTCTTCAAGAATTTCCTCCGCCCAACGATGTCCGATCGCTTCGCCGAGTCCTTGGAATGTTTGCTTATTATGCAAAGTGGATTCGTGATTTTGGGGATAAAATTCGACCTCTGGCAGCGACCAAAGATTTTCCTCTTTCTAAAGAGAGCCTTAAAGTGTTTAACACTTTGAAAGACGAGCTCAAAAACTCTGCACTACGATCTATTGACGAGTATGCCCCTTTTGTTGTCGAATGTGACGCTTCGGATGTCGCAGTTTCTGCCACTTTGAATCAAGGCGGGCGACCAGTGGCTTTCATGTCTCGTACCTTACAGGGGAGCGAGATTCATTACCCCGCATATGAAAAAGAAGCAACAGCTGTTATAGAAGCAGTACGAAAGTGGTCTCATTTGCTTTCTAGGCAAACGTTTACCCTAATCACCGACCAACGCTCCGTTGCTTTTATGCTCGACAGTCGCCGTCGATCCAAGATTAAGAATAATAAAGTCCAGCTATGGCGCATGGAGCTGGCTGCATTTTCATACGTTATGAAGTATCGTCCTGGACAACAAAACGTTGGCCCCGACTCTTTTACGAGAGCATTTTGCTCCTCCTCCTCGGGCGTGTACAATCTGGAATACCTCCACAATAACCTATGTCATCCTGGTGTCTCACGGCTGCTACGCTTTGTTCGTACAAAGAACCTGCCATACTCCACTGCGGACGTTCGGAGGGTTACAGCTGAATGTAAGGTATGTGCTGAAGTTAAACCACAATTCTTTCGACCAAATATAGGCACCATAATCAAGGCAACGCAGCCCATGGAGCGTCTGAGCGTAGATTTTAAAGGTCCCGTTTCTTCAACATCAAGCAATAAGTATTTATTGATTATAATTGACGAGTTTTCACGATTTCCTTTTGTTTTTCTCATGTAAGGACATGACGACCCGAACCGTGATCACTTGTCTCGACAAGTTGTTTGCTTTATGTGGGACTACTGGGTTTATCCACTCCGACAATGGACCAGCATTTGCATCACATGAATTCAATAAGTTATTTGCTGAGACGTTGCATTGCGTGTTGGGACTGTATGGAAAACTATTTTGCTGGCGTTGAAGACGCGCCGTTTGCAGCAATCTCAATGGGAAACAGTTTTGCCCGACGCCCTTCACTCCATTCGATCTTTAGTATGTACTGCTACTAATGCCACGCCCACGAACGTTTTTTTTAATTTTCAAAGAAGATCAACAACCGGCGAATCTCTTCCAACATGGATGACCAACCCTGGAAAAGTATATTTACGCCGATTTGTGAGACCGGACAAAAGCGCGCCGCTAGCAGACGAGGTTGAACTGGTAAATATCAATCCGACCTACGCAAATGTTCGCTTTCCCTACGGTCGCGAAGCAACTGTGTCACTCAGAGACATTGCACCCTGTCCACAGGATCCTGTTGAGCATGTGACTGCTGATGGCGATACCGAACTTAGTCCGGAAATTTTGAACCCTGTCTCGCCTAATTTAAGCGACGAATCTAGCACCGCTAACTCTAATAACCCTTCTACAAGTGATATCGTCAGCGAGCCTAGTACCCCCAATATTAATTCTGATAATACCGAACATACTGTAAGACGCTCTGCTCGCAGTAACAAAGGCATAACACCTCAGCGATATAGCAACTCATGTTTTTAAGAAGGGGTGAATGAAATGGTATTTTATTGTGGGCATCACTTAATCAGTCTGGCGCGCGTGTTTTTCGTTGATTGTTTTATTATAGCGTGTTTAAATTCAGCTGAGTACTTTACATTTGCCTTTACTTGTATTTTCTACGACCTTACGTTTATTTTTGTTAGTTGCTAAATTACTTATGTTACAGCGCCAAGTTAAGTTATAAGTTTGTTTAAACTTTGAATAAAGTAAAATTCAGTGCAAACAGCAAACGTTTAATTTTTAAGGTATTTCCCATGGAAATATTTTTATTTCTTTTAAGTGTTAAATCAGTGACTATAGTGCACTAAAACATTCCACCAAATCGGAGTCAAATTGGAGCAGCCGTTCAAGCGCTATGGCCTAAAAAACCATTTTTTTAGAAAAAATGACCGTTTTGGTTTTTAACCTCCCAGGGGGAATTCCCCTAAATTTATTACCCAAAATTTTGGTTTCTGCATATCTAGGCCATGTTGTCTAACAAATCACCAAGTTTTATTGCAATTCCATTATTCCTTCTGGTAGATGTCGGGGCGCCATGCCATACCTGTCAAGCGTTTGACGAAAAAAAAGAAAAAAAACGAAAAAAAAACGGACAAAAACAATAAATGTCCCATTTTTTCAAATGGGACCCATAACTAATGGTAAGATTTTAATTGATGAACATAAATCGGAGCGCAAAAATGTAAAATTTCCGTAGTTTCGAGCGTTACCAAACTCTTGGCACCAGGAGTTCCCACAGGCGACTCAGTGACGTCACAAATGTCGATCAGCTGTAGCCTCAGTTTGATGTACATTAAGTGCTTACCTGACCGCATGGAAGGAAAAGTTATTATAACAACGACTCATGCAAAACATAGAAACAATATATGCAAAAGGTTAATATCCGTAACAACGGGAGTAACATATGAACATCCTATCCTGCAGCAATTTCACAGAGAGCTAACTTTGACTCTGTTTTGGTAATTATGGGTCCCAAATGGGACACATATTGTTTTTGTCCGTTTTTTTGTTTTTGTTTTTTTTTTGTTTTTTTTTTCTTCGTCAAACGCTTGACAGGCATGGCATGGCGCCCCGACATCTACCAGAAGGAATAATAGAATCCCAATGAAACTTGGTGAATTTTTAGACAACATGGCCTAGATATGCAGAAACCAAAATTTTGGGTAATAAATTTAGGGGAATTCCCCTTGGACGTTAAAAATCAAAACGATCATTTTTTTCTAAAAAATTAGCTTTTTAGGCCATAGCGCTTAAACGGCTGCTCCAATTCGAATCAAATTTAGTGGAATGTTAGTGAACTAGTCACTGATTTAACACTTAAAAGAAATAAAAAAATTACCTAGGGAAATACCCTAAAAATTGAACTTTTGCTTATAAATGATAATTGTGACAGGCATGCTATGGCGCCCCGACATCTACCAGAAGGAATAATGGAATCGCAATGAAACTTGGTGATTTTTAAGACAACATGGCCTAGATATGCAGAAACCAAAATTTTGGGTAATAAATTTAGGGGAATTCCCCTTGGACGTTAAAAACCAAAACGGTCATTTTTTTCTAAAAAATTAGCTTTTTAGACCATAGCGCTTGAACGGCTGCTGCAATTTGAATCAAATTTGGTGGAATGTTAGTGCACTAGTCACTGATTTAACATTAAAAAAAATAAAAAAATTACCTAGGGAAATACCCTAGAAATCGGATTTTGTTCTCTAATTATGATTGTGACAAGCATTCCATGTTGTCCCGAAATCTAGCAAAAGGAGTAATGAAATCGCAATAAAAATTGACATTTGTAACAGAACATGGTCTAGATAAGCAGAAACCAAAATTTTGGGTAATGAATCTAGGGAAATTCCCCTGAGAAGTTAAAAACAAAACATTTTTTTTCTAAAAAATTAGATTTTTGGGGCATAGCGCTTGAACGTCTGCTCTAATTTTGATTAGATTTGGTTAAATGTTAGACCATTAGACACTTTAGACCAATTAAAAGAAAGAAAACATTTGCTTAGAGTAATTCCCCTAAAAACGAAGATATGTTCCTGAATTATGATTGTGACAGGCATGCCATATCGCACTGACATCTCCAACAAGGAGTCGACAAATCACAATAAAACTTTAAGAATTGTTACATAACATGGCCAACATATGTAAAAACAGAAATTCATCTACTAAACCTAGGGGAATTTCCTTTATTTCATTACAGCGCTTAAAAAGGTTTAATTTTAAACATTTAAGGTAAAATGTTCGTAAATTAAGATGTTTTTTCTTTTTTTAACTACACATTGAAAAAAAGTTTGGTTGGACAACTATGGGACCCATGCGTTTATGCTTGCAGAAACAAACTACATACTTAGTGTATAAAATACAAAATGTGTTTTACAAATGGTGGTGGTTAAACACGTGGTTGACACTCTCTAGTTAGTGTTTAATCTTGTAATTACCTTCATTTATGAAAAAGGGAATTGCGGTAACAGCACATCGCAATGTTAAACAATTATAATTTATACATATAACGCCTGATATTTTTACATATCCATATATTTATTCATTGTTCCATACAGTATATATGTTGAGGGCGTTGTTATTGAGAAATCGTGTGTATATAAACACACGTTAACTCTCTTTAGTCTAAGTCAAGTCATTTGCATATCTGACACCAAATTTTGTGGTAAAGCCGTGCTTGTTATATACCTACAAGTGTGTCAATTTCAAGTTCCTTTCTTAGTCCTTGGTGGCTTAGTTTTAGTTTTTAAATACATTATTCGATAGTAGAAGTTTCATTTACCAAGCAGTACGGGAGATGTGTGTGTGTCTTACTGTATACTCTTGTTTGTTTGGTAGTCTGAAAGTACAAATAATCTCACTTCCGATAAACAGAACGCAAGTTATATTTTGTGTTTATTCGTATTGTAACTTCACATCTTAAAATCCGATCCCAGTCAAATAAAAGTATGTCAGATTTTACAACATAAATATTTTGAAAGCAAAGTGATGCGATGATTGCTTGAATGGCATTATTTAGTTATGGGTCCCATTTGAAAAAATGGGACACATATTGTTTTTGTCCGTTTTTTTTTTTCGCTTTTTTTTTTTTTCTTTTTTTTTTTTTTTTTTTTCGTCAAACGCTTGACAGGCATGGCATGGCGCCCCGACATCTACCAGAAGGAATAATGGAATCGCAATGAAACTTGGTGATTTTTTAGACAACAGTGGCCTAGATATGCAGAAACCGAATTTTTGGGCAATAAATTTAGGGGAATCCCCCTTGGACGTTAAAAACCAAAATGGCCATTTTTTTCTA
>CH001689.1:402986-417502 GCA_000149265.1 Ciona savignyi | reverse complement strand
ATTTTTACATATTTTCTAATGTTTTTTTAAAATTCCCCCTTTTTATTTTAAATTCAGAAAATTTCTTGGTATACCAGCAAAATAGTTGACAAAAATATGTTAGACTTTTACACAGAATTAAGATGATTTATTTTGATTGCCACAGTCATTCACCAGCATTCAGCGTTCAGTATTCCTGTGAACTAATCTTACCAGACGGGAGTACACAACAAACACACTTACACTGTTTAACAGGAACATTGTTGGAAGGGTAGAAAACTGATCTTGAGGTGCTGGAACCAGATTGCATTGGAATTGATATTAAACCACCCTGAGATTGACCACTAAAATAAACATTAGACCAATTAACCATTAAATCTAGTTTACCAAATATGTACTAAATGTTTAACCTTAAATATAACAAACTTGCTCTTAATAATTGCTTAGTAAACATGTAAAGTCACGGTTGCTTCTAATCAGAGTTTAAGTTATTATTCCATGAGCATTGCCCAATGATACATATCCTCTGAATAGATCTTTGCAAATAACCAATGGTTTCGAGAAGCTAGGTTTAAGCATGGATAAGTCAGGTAGGTCCTGGGTTCAATTACCTACCCTAACCATTATTGAGCATAGTTGGATTGCTTGGGCAAGCCAATATACATTTTATTAATTCATTGGATTTAAATTTATAATATTAACCACAAAATTAAATCGTTTAGCTGATTTGGTACAGGTCATTTGTCTGCATAAGGTTAAAAGGTAATGGGATCAAAACCAACTGCTGGCTAGTTCTGTCTTTGGACAAGTCAATTGCCCCTTTCCAGTGAAGTAATGGGTGGAACTAAACCAGTAGCATGTCTTAATTAAATACAAAACACTGCAACAGCTCCAGTAACCCTACACAGGGTGCAAGATAATATTAAGATTGTGATAACGCTTATTTTTCATTAATGGGGACAAAACATAAATATCCCATATCACACACTACCATAGGCGCCAAGTTAGCGGGTGCGCAGGTGCCGCGCACCCGCGCATATTTGCATGCTTTAAAAAATTTTATTCAGTTGAGATGGATATATATTTTTGATCATATTTTGATAATTAAATAGTTTTGTAAAAACCGATATCTAATTTTACGATTTACCAATAAGTATAATATGATATCTAATTTTACGCCTACCAATAAGTATAATATATTCGATCGATACACCAACTGCCAAACGATAACGTTGGTTCAAAACGGACCACGCTCTCGCTGCATAACGTCACTTATATCACTCGCACCTTTGCGAAAAGTGTAGACGTGTTTCTTTATGATGATGCGTGCAAATACGATGTTGCCCGTGAGCCCGCGTTAACAATGGAAGAAATGGGTAAGTATTTCTTCATTAAAACTCGTACGGTCAGCGGTTAGCGCAGGATAAAAGATAATACATAATTTTCATAAACTTAAAATGTTGAGTTTTTTCAACGATGTTTCCATCCCATTGGTGAGTATTCACATTTGTGTCTAAAGCTGTATTTTGATTCAATCATTTTACGGCGCATGAAACCTAATCGATTTAGTAGTTTTATACTTCCGTGTTTAAATGAATAACGAATTTTAAATTGCACCAAATAAATATGGCAACAGATACGTAACCGAAACGTCTACGAATAAAGTAGACACAAAAAAATAAGGTTATTATCACTGAATTCGTAAGCAGAAACCAAATGCGATAAAAAAAACAAGTTAAACAGTATTTATTAATGTTCACTTTCTGCATAACAATACACTTTATTTTGTCATGAATCCACGATTCCTTTGTCTTTTATTGGCAAAGTAAGCAGCAGTGAGAACAGTCGCCATTGTTATGAAACAAAGTTAATGCGTGTTATAACCTTATCCCAATGCTGTTTTAGTGCGCTTAGGAATAATTAAATTCATTAAAACGCAGCATTCGTTCTAGCGCGATGGAAATATTTTAAACTGCTTTGTAATTGAATGCAGTGTATATTATTTCTTTTTAGAGCAATTTAAGTAGGCATATCATGTCGAAACGCCAAAGACAGACATTTATCAGTTATTTTAGCAAACGCAAATCAAACCACGGCGGCGACGACTTGGCATAAAAGAGAAGACCGTTAGTTTGTTTATTAAGGATCGTGGACCTTTTCGCGCTGGCAGGGAGAGAACAAATTTTTTCACGTTGTTATTTATTAACGTTGAAGTTTTTAAGAATCTGCTACCTCTTATTTAACCGCGCTTAGTTCGCTTTGCCATGCCAACTTTAACCCAGCCTGAAAGACAGTAATTTTGAAAATATTTCAGTGATCAACAAATGTACCTTCAAAAAAATTCTCGCGTGAATTTTTTTTTTCGCACCCTTACGCATTTTAGAAACTTGGCGCCTATGCACACTACAATAGCTGCTTTTAACACTATGTTTTTTCCATCCCCCCAAAAAAACTACTATTTTATTCTATTTAAATTTAATTTGTAATTGGTAAAGGTATATTGCTTCAGATAGTTACACACTGCGGCTTAGCTATAGGATAGGATATTCATGTTTTATACCACGAATGGAGAAATGAATTGAGGTGTTCAACACACCAGCAATCGATAGATCACCTCGCGCAAACCGTAGGGTTACTGGAGGTATTACAGTCTGTTGTGTATTAAATGTTTCTTTAATTTGGTAGAACCAATCAATCCATGAGCTTCAGGCAATGTCTGTTAATTACCTTGCCAAAGGACACAGCCAACTAGATAACGACCAGTTTTGAACCTGTTACCATCGGTCATACGGCTAGGGATACACAACACAGAATTGCACTTCATGGCAAATTTAAAATAAATATCAAAACATTCTAGAAAAGGATTTGAAATTCTAGATTTGAAATATATTATTCTAGAATACCTAATTATCCTTTACTGCACTTTCCTACGAACAGCTATACCAAACATTGTCCAAGCTACCTGTAAGTGGCTTGTGGTGGAAAAATAGAATCTTGCATTTTCTGGTGTGACCAAGGATGCGTTCCCATTCTGGTTGATATTGCGTCATAGTAAGTAGGCGGCATACAAGCATGCTTCATGTATTGGTCGATATCCGTGCTCGGTGATGTTGGTTGCTGGCCGTAGTTTGTAAACGACTGGCCCCACGAGCTATTTCTGAAATCAAGAACATTATTCATAAACCTAAATATAAAAGTGTTATTTGACTCAAAGATTGAATTTCTACAGGGTTATTTATTGAAATGATTCGAATATCAGACTGGACAATTTATATCAGATATATCTTGCTCAGAACTGTAAACTAATCCTTCAATCTGAACAGTTAGGAAAATTTGTCAAGATAAAATTAGTCTTAATATTCGGAAGTGGTTATAAGAGTATAATTATAAAGGTTGAAAATATACCCTATTTTAAGTATGTTAAGCAACCGTGGTCTAAACATGCATGCACAGATTGCCCAAGTGCAAAGTGTATCTGGTCAAAAAGACTTTGTTTGTGTATTGTTTTAATGACATTTGCAAATCCGCTTAGTCCACAATACTAATATCAGAGAATAATCAATTTGTTCTTTAATATAAGTTATGCTATTAAAAATCAATCCAAACCAAAATGGAAACTGTTTCTGAATTTTCCACCATTTGTAAGTAAGAAACCATTGCCAAAACGTGCGCTTGCCTTATATGCAACTCTAAAGCATGCAAGAGTAGTATGTATATGTCTATTATTGTTACACTTTTTGAACAGGGTGCTTGATAACATCATGACGATTAATTATTTATAATGCAATCTTACGAATCTGACTGATTACCACAGCTAGTGGGGGTTTAACTTGTAAAAGGTTTACCACAAAAAAGTT
Source organism: Ciona savignyi (assembly GCA_000149265.1). Classification (NCBI taxonomy): domain Eukaryota; kingdom Metazoa; phylum Chordata; class Ascidiacea; order Phlebobranchia; family Cionidae; genus Ciona; species Ciona savignyi. The sequence continues at coordinate 413,666 of CH001689.1, read as the reverse complement.
GTTGCAATGATAAATCACATAAATGAGTTAATTTAAAAGTATCTATCATACCCAGGTTCCGATTTCATTCGTTTTCCAGAAGTATTGCTGGCAACATTTTTCTTTAGAGATTTCCGAAAATTTTCAATTTCTTCAGTCTTTTGTCTGTATGAAATATACACCTGGAAATATTTAAAATATTAACTTTTACCTGCACCTTTTGCTTTAACATTTGATAACCGCTTTGTTTCTTGGAGTTGCGAATTTAAAGCTGTATTGTCTAATAAATAGTTTATGTTTTATTTACATTTAACCAATAAACATAATTAATTTCCACCATTGCACCAAAACCACTAACCTTATTAAGACATGCTGGTTTGTCTTCATTTAAAACAGTGTGCATTATATTAATATATTCCACTGTCTGCTCCAGTAAAGACGCCATATCTTTCCTGATATTGACTGAATGTGGCAACAACGTTCGCAGCTTGTCCAGAGAACTGTTTATCCGCTTTCTAATAATAAAATTGAATGGTTCAATGAATGGATTTTCCATTTGCATCCAGAAAGGTGAAAAAATCGCCAAATCCTTACGGAAGAGTTGGAAGTATTATTTGGTAATGCATTGCGTTGTTTATAAAACTTATCAACAATCAAATTACCGCGTTTTCTGACAATGCTACTTCACCATAGTATATTACGTCTTAATTATTGATTAATGACCATTACAATGAAAGTATAGGACTTCTTAATATAGATAAAATACCGCTACAAGAACTGAAGAAAACAAAACGTCCTACAGTGCGCTGGTAATCATTGGTTACAAATCTTATCTTACAAGACCGATTTTCCGTTACAACAGAATTAATTATTTGCAATTTAGTATACCTTCGTAGCTTCTCCATAACGCTTGTTATGCAATAAAAGAATCGCGAGGCACACCGTACGGGTCATCAACGCCACGTGTGTTATGATTTGAAAACCCCGCCTTCACTTCGAGTGCCTTAAGATGGCTGTTGCGCAATAATTAGATAACTTGTGTAACAAAATGAATAGGGAGTTTTTTTATCATAGAAACCAAATAACTTGCAAAATTGTAAAGCAGTTACTTTAAATGTTTTAGTACATTTAGCTCAGTAAAAAAGTACAATTTTATTTTAAAAAGCTGATCTATTTTTTTGCGGTATTGGCTCTCGGAACGAAACTAATTGCCCTAAAGGGCGATGCAGTGGATTCAAACAGAGTGTTTAAAAAAAACGTAGTTTATCAAAATATGAACTCATTATTTTTGTTAACCCGAGGTGGGCACAATGTAATATTGTTCATGTTGTAAAGACTGGTGTGTTTTAACGACCGTTCGATTTGCCGTCCGTTCTTGTGCTGTGATTTATTTTATTTTTGTTATTTGATACTAGAATAAAATTAATAAATTAAACTAATACACCAAAGACCATCATTATCCGAACCTACGTATCTTATTTCTTAGGATATTTATGATATATGAATGTGGAAAGGAAGAAACATTGTTACGCGTAATCAAATTCTCCCGTGCACATCGTCGAGTACAACACACAACAATACCATCGGCAACTGGACAGTGGGTCTAAATTATGAGGCAGTAACCGTGGATAAATCCTTCTGTGTAATTTTCTTACTCGCCTGGATACAAATTATACATTCGTCCATCCGTTTATCTACCGGGTTCGGGTCAAGTCTGCTATGTGGCTTACCCACGAACAACCACTTAGTCCAGGGTGCCTCTAAATACTGCAGGACCGCTTGGAGCGCTAGGATCGCTTGGATCACTTAGATTGCTATGGAAAGTAATTCTAACCCTGTCCCAAACACTTATCTCAACCCTAACATTAATATCATCATTTTTGTAAATACGAAGTATATATAGTAAGTGATCCAAGCGATTTAAGCGCTCCATGCGCTCCTAGTGGCCCAAGCGGTCCTGTAGTATTTAGAGGTACCGCTTCTTAGTCCAGGGATGTCCAACCTTTTATTGTAGTGAGCCGTATTTTCACTCAATGGGCCGCAAAACCTATTAAAGTTCAATAAACATTGGTACATTAAGAAACAATTAAAAACCATTAATTCATAATTCTGTATTCCTGTTGCTCCCATACTTAGGCCTATAGCCTAATATTAGTGCGACCCCAAAAGTTGACTGATACCTGTTAATTAAGCTAAAATTCAAAGTTTAAAAATACTCTTTGTTATAAAAATGACTAGCGGGTCGCAGGTTGACACCTATGGCTTATACCAGGGATGTCCAACATTTTATTGTAGTGGGCCGCATTGTCATTTGAAATAATTCAATGGGCCGCAAAACCTATTAAATTTCAAGAAAAATTGGTACATAAAGAAACAATTAAAAACTATTAATGTATAATCCTGTATTTTTGTTGCTCCCATATCTATAGCCTGCTATTACTTTGCCCCCAAATGCTGACTGATACATTTTAATTAGGCTAAGATCCAAAGTTCAAAATACTACTTGGAGTGAAAATGACTAACGGGCTGCACAAAAATCTCAGGCGGGTCGCAGGTTGGACATCCCTAGCTTAGCCTGTAGCTGGTTTTGTTCCAAACTTTCAACCGACTACGGCAGACGCCTGACGCTCGATTCGCGGTACATTGTCTGTAGGTTTACTGCTTTTGTCGTTGGTGTCTTCGGGAATGCACGAGCTAACGGGAGACTGCTTACTAAAACTATGGAAACTAATTCTAATCATGCCCAAAACACTAATCTCAACCCCAGAACTAACCCTAGCTCTAACTCATTATCTTAATATTAGTTTGCGGTTTTCCTCTTTACCTCCAACAACGGTGCATAAACCTTGTGGAATTCATAACAAAAAATCTACCTCAATATTTTCAACGTAACACACTGCAATAGCTCTCAAAACCCGACGATGCGCATAAGGTAATATAATCGGTTGCTCGTGTGAAAACAACCCCTGCGTGTTCACAAATCGATAATAAAGATAATATTATTATGAAACTACTGTTACATCACAAATTGTAATATTACATATTTTATTACATCGGTTAACTGAAAAATAGAGCGCTATAAATTCGAAATAAAAACAGTTTAAAAAAACAAACTATAAATGCAGTAGAATTGAATAATATTATGTTTTCTATTCAGGTCATGAAAAAGTTTGGTGGATTCACCATAAAAATGAAACTAAAATAATGTGACAAAGGTCACTGGCATTTTCTATTTCCTCTGTTTAGCGGAACAATTCGTGACTAAGTAAAATGATTCGCCAAAAGTGATAAATTTCCTGATGATACAACGACCTTTATACACAAAATATATAAAAAGCTGTTCAAAGGTTGCTAAATGGGCAGGATAAACTAATAAATATTTTTATCCTGCCTAACTAAATGGGCAGGATAATATTTAAAACGAGTAAATAAAGATTTTTAAAAAATGTTGGTTTTCTTTTCCTCCAGTTTATTAAGGAAATTTATAGTAATTCGTATTTTGGCATAAAAAAACAAATTATATAATCTTAAAAAGTTTTATGTGAACCTGATTACCATACTGTACTAGAGATTAATTTTGTAGTTATAATATCGAATCCTATTTTATTGTGTACTAATTCATTGTATATTGTTTTTATGCATTTAATCCGCCCGAAAATATATATAGCTGGAATAAAAAAATAAAAAAAAATAATTAGGTTAATAAATTACACACTGCAGTAATAATTTAAGATTGCACATGCAGATAAATATAATGTGCATCACTAAATGTTGTAGCTTGTAATATGTACAATATACACCACTGTATGTTGTATATATATATATCTATATGTGTGTATGCATGCTTAGCAAATAATAAAAAAACGGGGCAGGCGTGATATAAAATAGTGGCAGATAAACTTGAGTTATATACTGAAATGTACTTGTACCAGTTCGGTAAAAATGGTTCAGGGTGTAGTGATGGGCTATTAATTATCACTTGGAATTATCGACCATGTAAAAATTAACGTTTTATCAAGAGCACCAATTTTGTCATATGGACTGCAAATAAAAGAGATATAACGCAGATCTTGCATCTTTTGGTTATCAAAAGAAGTGTATCATTTGTTCAGTATTTGTCCAACAGTTGTCGAGTTCTGATTAAGTTGGTTCAATGGCAGTGAGTGGAATCTCTTGGTCTGCATCAATGTCCCTATTTCTGGAAGCAAAATGAGGAATTAATGACACCATAATCATTATGACATAGTAATTAAAATCAATACTATTGATGTATTTAGCAAATTTCATACGTGTTTTAAGCGTTTTGAAATGTTTTTAGAATCACGAAATTTAATTTTTTTTTTTATTATTTTTGCCTGAGTGCCCATGTAGCATTTGTATTATGCTGCTGTATCTTTTTAACACTACAACCATGATCGAAAACTTACTTCTTCTTACCACAACAGCAACACACACACGAGAACAACTTGTAGATAACAGTCTTCACTGGGTCGCTCTCTGGTTTGTGGCAGAGATAGGTGACGGCGAGAAAAGCCAGGAACACCGGGGCTACACCCATGTAGAACAACCATGAGAATTCAACCTGGGTTAATAAAACAACAATGAATGAAAATGTAACTTTTTCACAAGGTTTTGAGGCAATTTCTGTGATGGGAATGAATTCCAAAGTTTTTTCTTTATTTAGAATTTTTGATTTTCTTTATTAAAAAAATTATGCTATTTAAAAAAAAATAAAACCATTAAAATATTTTTGCTTGTTAACAATTAATTCCTACTTGTAACAAATACAAGTATGAAATAAATAATTAAATGAAATAAAAATATGAGATAAATAATGAAATTGCGAACAAATTTTTTAATGAAATTAAAAACTGTACATTTTAAAATTGAAGATATTAATTGCCAATGAGAATATTATATGATAAACAAGTCACAAAACAAGTAAAATAATGAAATAAGTCTAAATTTTAAACATTTTTAATTTCTGCCAAAAAATTCTCCTATTTATTTAAGTTCACAGTATTGAAAACCTTACCTTTCTGAACACGATGTCAAGAAAGATACTGAGTGGAATTGTAAGGCTGAGTGACATCGTGGCAATCAGTGACGATGTAAGTAAACAACCCCTTGGGAAATAACAGATGGTTGGTTGGATTAGCATTATAAAGTTAAAATAGCTGGCCACCTGGACTACTGGAGTCATATTTCTAAACTTGTTGTTTTATAATTTGAAAGATAAGGTGCATCATTATGATAAAATATGCATGATCATGTGTCTATTCTTTGCTTTTCTGCTAAAATCATTGCATTTAAACCAAATTAAAACAATATAATAAAGGTGGCAAAAATGTTTTACTGGACATAAATTATTATAAAAGTGTTATTTTAAATACAAGTATGTATACTTACACTGCTAATTTTTATGCATAACAGCATAATATATCTAAAATTAATTTTATTATGGCTTTAACAAAATATAATATTGCGTTAAAAGTCTTAAGTTTATCTATTATTATTATCGATAAATACAATTGGACTATCCTAATTTTAAGTATTATCTTTAAATTACTTAATCGTGGATAACTGTCTTTGTAATTACCCACAGTTAGTAAAGCTAATTTTAAATTACAAGTTGATTTAAAATACAAGAATTCATGCAGTAACATTGCGGCCAGAGCAGGGGCAAATATAAGTTTTAAAATGTAAAACTGTAAAATCCAGTATTTGGACACACAAGTTAACAAAGCAATATTTTTAAATCAAGATATTTAACCAGAGGCTGAAAAATCCTTGAAGTTTATTATTTTTGTAGTGGTGTCTGAATTCTAGATTTACAGTTTTGGTTCATGGAGTTGATTTAAAGAAAACAATAATCTATACAGTAATATTTGTACCAGAGGGCCATATTAACGAAACAATTACTGTTTGTTTCTTTCCCAAAGACAATTTTAACTCACCAGAGCCACATGAGTTCAGAAAGCACAGTCCCCACCAATCCATTTACCACCACCAGTAATATACTGGTACGATCGGGCAGTTCGAACTTCTCCACCCCAGTGTAGTGGAGTGCTACCATTCCCGGCCATAACAGGGTAAAGCTGAACATCCCGACAAACCCTGGTGATGTGGCGATTACATTACATTACTATGGGCGGGTCCACGGTAGCACTGGGACCAGGAATTTTTTGGGGCTGACTAGGGGGTATAAGGTTGTTTAGAGGGTTTGGGCCTGCCATGGGGTTAATTGGGTTATTTTTGCAAATATGACTATTATTGAGTATATTAAAATCAGTTTGTTACATTACATTAGTATAGGCGGGTCCACGGTAGCCACCGTGACCAGGAATTTAGGCCATAGAAGGCCCATTGCTCCAGCACAAGAGCTATCATGGATATAGTCGTCAAATCGGCCCGTGTCCTGAAGGAGGCTAACTAAATGATTGACCGGTGTGGTAATGTTCAATGATGCAATTTTCAATATGTTTAGTCATGATTTGGGTTAAGGAGGGTCTTGTATATTTATGTTTTGTCTTCATGAATCGGAAAACATAAAGAAAATTATTCCATGAGATTAACCAATAGGCAAAAAATAAAAAAATAAAACATGTAGTCAATATACCACAGACAAAAATTTAGTAAATAATCAAACATGTAGTAAATATACAATAGGCAAAAAAATGAATAAAATAATCAAAAAGACAAATTTAGTCAGACAGGACTGTGAAGCCCATATTAAAAAAACAGCTCACCAAAGAACATCGGGACATCTATGTTTTCATCCGATCCTACAGATTTCTTGAGCGACACGAGATACACAGCGTAACAGAATGTACCGATGAGAGACCACATCACACCAAGTTTGGCGTTGTCCGTACTGAGAAGGTTTTGAATATCGGTGTTTTCTGCACCAAGTCCTACCATCGTCATTCCTCCAATCCTGTGAAAATTAGTCAAAAAACTTTACCCGCTGTGCATAGGGATGACCTTATGATCAATTTTGTTTTACATTTATTTCTGAATTAAAATTTTGAAACACTCTTGATTAGACTTGAAGATTGAGAAAAATAATTGTATAACACCTAAACAAAGAAAAATAGAATTTTATGTATGTTTGATGAAACAATTGCAATTATAATCATCATTTACTGTTAACTGGAAAAAAATTACCAGGTTTTCCAATTGTGGATCAAAAAATACCACTAATTTTTTCACAATCAGAAATTAATTTTTAATTCTTTTTTGATTCTGAAATGGACATTCTTAACTGTGCAAGGACATAACTAATCTTAAGAAGAACTTTACCATGGAATAAACCATTAAACGGTGAAAACTTTTTTTAATGTATATAATTAAATTTTAAATCCAATTATTCTTTTGATAAGTTTAATTAGGATCGAAACCTCTTTGATTTGCATTTTATAGATGTTATTTCTATACTTAGTTATAAATTTTTTTGCAATTTAGTTTATATTTACATATACATATATAAAAGTCTACTATATATATAAATATATATATATATATATATATATATATTTGTAAACATATATATATATATATAATATATATATATATATATATGTTTACATAAGACTAAATATCCCTATTTTAGACCTACATACTTCAGATTACTATACTTAGATTAAGAATTTTCTATATACAGTTAATACATCCATATACACATATACAATATCATACCTATATACATATATTTAATATATACAACTATATACATATATATATATATCTATATGTGTGTGTGTTTCCATATTATGATTATATCTCCTAACTTTACAACAACAGAAATACATGAATCACTCACGATAACAACACTGCACATATGTTTGATGAAATAATTGCAAAACATTATTATTTTTACCTAAAAAACAAATTATACCAAGTTTTACAATTGAGGTTTAAATTTATATACATACCCACTTAGGATAGGATATCCATGTTTATTCCAGTTAGTGTGAAAACAAAAGGGGTTAACACACAGGCAATCATCAGATTACTTCGCGCCCACCATTGGGTTACCGGAGTTATTGCAGTGTGTTGTACAAGATTAAGATGTTCTTTCAATTTGGTAAAACCCATTAATCCGTTGTGTTTAGGAAATGCCCATAAAGTGCCTTGCCCAAGGACACAACCGACTAGCTAGCGACCAGTTTCGAACCTGCAACCCTTCGATTGAAAAGCGACAAACTAAACCGCCAGACTAACAGGCCGCACTTACGACAACAACACTGCACAAAGCTTGGAAATGGTGAATCGATCGGCTGGTCCACTGGGCAGCACAGCGGCAAGTATCAGTGTGAACAACCCAGATGTGGATGAAAGCACGTTGACTAACGAGACCTCGGAAACCGACAATGCTTCCTGATATGCAACGTTCCCGATAAAGAACTGCGGAAGTTTAAAAAATCAAACAAAATATTTGTGAATCAGAGCAAATGAATTGACTTGAACATTAATCTTTAAAGATATTGAGTGAACTAAAATCCCGAAAGACAAGAATAATCAAAATAACCTTCAGTTCTAAGTGAGTTAAATACAGAACTGCCAAAATTTGAAAAATTAAACAAAATATTTGTGAATCAAGGCAAAATAATTTGACTTAAAATAAAAATTATTTTGTTAGTTTTACTTGAAATATCATAAGATTTTCCCAAATTGGATATTTTAGCTAAAATAATACTTCATTTTTACAACATTGGATAGGATAGGATATTAATGTTATATTTACACAATTGTATCATATGTGTAATAAAATGGAAAAGTTCTATTTTAATAACTACTGGTTTTATTAAGCTCTATGTAATTTTATTAAATATGCGATTTTAATGATATTATTTCGGTCATATTATGACTGGAGTGGAAATGTGTCATCCTGAACCAAATGTGTTGTAGCGCTGTTGATGTCATTACTCACTACATTTTAAAAACTCTTTTTAACTTTTTTTTTTGTTTTTATACTCAGCAACAAATCAAAACAGCATGGGCGTTGGAATGGAGGTGCCTTGGGTGCCTCAGTCAAACCAAACAGGGTGCTTGTAATATCAAAAAGCACCCTGTTTTTATAAATTAGTTAAAGAAATATATTCGAAGCGAAAGTTTTATATGCGGAAGCGAGGGTATCTATGACAGAAAATCTTATCCGTTTCCTTTAACTTAAAATATTAAGCAAACTTCGCCCAAATGTGTACGTAAGGATTGTTTGGACCTGGTCAAACTTGCATCTGTACTCGGTCATAAAGAGCGACGCGCGTATCTCTTTGATGACTGCAAACGCGCTCAGCTCACGATGATAAAACGAGAGAGTAACTAATATTTCTTTAATATATTAAAGTCTTTTATCAATTAAAAGCAGAAAGTGAAAACTGTTTCAAAACTCCATAGTTCACGCGTTTTGCATAATTAAAATTTCCAGATTAAAAATTTCGATGATTTATTGGTGTTTCCAAGATTTAGCTTTGTTGAATCTATGCCCTTTTTGATTAAATTTTTTTTTAAATAATGCATTTTAGCGGTGAGTTTTCACAGAATCGGGTTATGCGGTTTAAGTTCCCCCCTTTTACAAATATGGAAAACCGTATTTGCAATAAACAAAACAATTCTGTTTTTTTTAATTTATATTAATCCTCGATCAGCTGTGGTGGTATACGCGGACTTTTAATGGAATACTAATCCACTCGTTGGTATATTGCTACCATTCTTACAGCGAGTTAAGCGATTTCTGCCTTGTGTAAGACAGGACTATTTCTGCTAATTTGTGTAATATACGCAGTCCTCTAAATATCTACCAGGCAAACCAACACCGAATTCAAATATTTGGTAGTGGTAACGCGAGAGTTGGAAAAGCTAACCGGCTTTAATCTTTGGCAAAGCATGTATGAAAGGATTGTTTAGTCCTGGTCCCACTTGCACCTGATCGAAAAGAGTAGACGCGTGTATCTGTTTGATGACTCGTGCGAAACGATGATAAACCATTATTTTTTTAATATATAGCATAAAGTTCAGCTATTAGTTAAAGACAGAAAGTAAAATATACACATAACCTTATTATTGTAGACTAGCACAACACTCACTGGTGACTTTATTTTTCTTATATTGTATATAAGCATATAAAAAATTAAGGAAAGCAATACCGGTACCCGTGATGCGTTTCTTCATTTCGAAAGCGCGTATCTATCATGCGAAAGCGTCCGTTTTTTTTAAAGCGGGAGGTCGGAAATACAAAATGCATCATAGCATAACAACAACATTATTTTATTATTAGTCTCATACACTTTAAAAGTTTTTTTTCTCTCTGTGTTTTTGCCGCGCCATGCAATAAATTCGCGCTCGGATATTTTAAGAACAATATGTTTGTAATAACGCAACGCTTTATATTTAAAGGTTCTACGATATATAGACAAATAGGAATGCATGAAAAGCGCTTTTCAATGCGTAATGAATGTGGACGCCGCGAATATATAGATAAAAAAGCACCCCAGTTGTGCACGTTTTTCTGCATTTTTCGACGCTTATGCATAACAGTATACAGTTATCACTATCCATTCCTTACCTATTAAGTATAATGGATAATTTTAATAATGGTAATAGACAAGTAAAAAATCCAAAAATGCAATTACTTAAACTTACGATAACTGCAAAGAAGAAACTGATTCTTATAACTTGTGGGACGGTTAATTTTCCTTT
>CH001689.1:372091-395841 GCA_000149265.1 Ciona savignyi | reverse complement strand
ATGTTAGAAAAATGTCAAAAACACCACCCTGAATAACAATACAAAGTACCATACCAAAACATCTAAAAATGATTTTTTTTCTCAGCCACTGGTAACTTACAATTTCAGGCATTATACTTGAAAAAGCTTATTAGAATCTGCTCTCTAATAGGATTCCTTTGATAACTACAAATGTTTCCTATTGAATCCCAAGTAAAGGATTTCATAACATTTGTTCAATTTGTAAACTTTAACATTGTTCTCCTATATGCACCTGCGTGCAACAAAAAGACAACAGTAAAGCAACAAAAATAGAAAAAACAATTGCAACATGATGTGTATAAGATAAATACTGGGGCAGACTACCCGTAATGTAATAACAAAAAAATAACTACAGTATGCAGCTACAAATGCCTTTTATTTATTGTTAAGCAACATTATAGACTTACATTTAACATTATTTAATGGAAAAATAATCACAGCATTATATAGGTAACTAAACAGGCAAGCATAACCTCTATGGCTCTACAGTTTAATATTCTTGTGTATAGCATATTGTTTTATTAACATATTGTTTACTATGAAATGTACATGGAAGATATCATATTCCAAATATACTAACTATTTCACTCTTAGTAAAAAAATATTTTGTTGGGCAGTATAACAATGACTTAATGTGAATTGACAATATTATTGGCAACAAATCACAAACCTAAATCAGTTAAATTATGCTAGGCCTATGTATTATTTAGTATTTAATGCGCCAACATGTGAGTTATGTAGTTTTTAGAAAAGTATTTTTTGGTGTAGTGTTACTGTTGTTAGATAAACAATAAACTGAAACTTGTATCTTTTACATTGTTTTATAGATATAAAATTATAAACTATTATAAATAAATAACATGAAATTTCTATTTTCTCATATTTTTTAACAAAAAAGATTAAACGAACGAAAAATGTACAGTTTGTTGGCAAGTTAAGCATAATTCCATGTACTTGTGAGTTGAATTGATCATTCTTCGATCTGGTTGCAAAGTTTTTCAACCCATGCTTTGCAAGAATCATCAAAGGAAGAGCCAGTACCACCAAGGCAAGGAGGTAGCATCGTCTTCGGTATCTCATCGTGCATTAATTTGTAATCATTACCACATACTCGCAGTCGGCTTTTTGTCTTTGCCTTCATAAAGGGACGCATCAGGGCAAAGATACAATCGAACAAACGCCCCTCGTTTAAGATGTAAATGGTCTTCATACGAATAGGCATTGCGTCCTGCCAAACCTGGTTCATACGTTTCGCTCCATACAATGAAAACTGAGCCAAAATACGGAGATTGAACTTTGAGAGGTCATCCACTGTGATACTTCCACAAATCTGATATTCTTCGTCTTTTAATAGCTCCTCAGCACACAGAACTCCATAAGCCAGCAGTTCGTGGACCTTGACCTCCTGACTTACAACTGCAGGACGGTATATGATCACGGATTCTCCACTTGCAACTTTTCCTTCAGCTGCATACATGATTCCAGTATCCATTACATGTTTCAATCTTGATGGGTTTTCAACCAGCTCAAAACACTCACGGAAATCCTTCCGTATTGCGTGGTAATTCTGTAAAACCTGTAACGCCCTTTTGATGTCAAATTTTCGAGCTCTCAAAAATCGCAGTATAAACCCGTCATCGTCACTGATCAAAGGTCCGTACTTTTTTACGTCAAAGCTGTTCCGAAGTTCATCAATCGCTTTCAATCGCAACTCGTTATCTCTAGGTTCGTTCAACTCCTTTACGGCTTTATCCAATAAATCAGGTCGCAAATTACATTGATAACGTTCGGCCATTATACCAGAAATAATATAGAATATAACCTAAGCAAGCACCAAAACGAACCAGCGCAAACAAAGTAAACAAAATTTAGTGCAAACGGCAGCCCAGACTGCAAGATGACTCATAAAAATTCGGTGTTTACCCTAGATCGTTACGTGCATAAATTACGTCACGATTGAAATAACGAGATGTTGAATTACAGATCGTATTTAATTTCCATTCATGCGTGGCATGATTAGAAAGGCGTTTCATAACCAAAAAAATCGTTTACACCTTACTGCTGGCCAAGTTGCTTATCGATTAAGCACAGTTATCATATTTTCCCATTTTCCAATTTGTCATCAAAGGTCCAGCTTCGTGTTTTCATCGTGAAAATAAAAAAATAAACTAAACTAATACTGGTTTTATTGTTTGAAATTTGGTCTGACTATACTCATTACATTTTTGTGTAGACAATAAACTATCTAACTTAATTGAACGTTTGTTCGTTTCGCCGTAATTCTCTGTTCCTGTATTGTGATCTATTTTATTTTCTGCTCTTAAATACAGCGCAAAAACGGAATAGCTAAAGGGTTAAAATTAAACGGTGGCTTTGCTGTTTTATCCTTTCTCCTTGGCTTGAAATAATTGTTCCATTATTCTTTAATGTGATAAATACTGTATGTATATTTTCGTGGATGTACTGTCGTGTAGCCTAGTCGAACGGTTAACGCGACCGATACATATACTGAATTGTATACAAAACACATTCTTAACCACGGGCCGATCATGAGTTTAAAGCTGGTCGTGGAAAAAATACTGTATGTATATTTGCAGGGTCAAAGCTTTTCCACACCAGCCTTCGATTTTTTATTTACCCACATTACAAATACATTGTGAATGAATATGTATGTTGAATGGTATTGTCTTTACGGGGAAGGTGTTGTATAAATGTTTGGTAAAACCAGACGTGGCAGTTAAACTCACTGAGTAACATGAAACAAATTATGGATTGGATTGCGTTGATGAAAGTACAATTTTCTATTATGCCGTAATCAAATGAAATTTACTCTATAATTCCCTTTACAACTGTTACTTTGTCAACACATTTTGCGTGGTTCCCGTCTACAAGGCCCTATTCCTATGCCAGATGTATCTGTCTAACTTCTATGACGTAACAATGATTGACAAACCGCGTGCAGCTGCGTCATAAAGAGCGCGAGAAGAGATAATTTACTTGGGGAGCTTATCAGTTCGGCAGAGCCTTCTATCCAGACCTTAGTGTGTTGTGCATTCTGTGGGCTATTGTATTCAGCCATAGGCAAAGGGGCTCAGCCAAAAAAAAAAACAGCAGGGTAAAGTGTTAAGTAAGTCTATTATGTTACGAGGTAAAACCCGAATTGATGGCATAGGACGGACGCGTCGTCAAATTAATGCAAAATAAAGATCAATTTAGTGAGAATTGTATTTAGCTTGAAGTCTATATATAACTTCTATAACACCACATACGCAGTTAACTCTACACTTTGCCCACCAAGGCTGCTAATGCGTCGCCTGCAATAAGTAACGGAATGAGTTAAGCCGGTTAGAAAGCGTAAGCTGCGAATATTAATAAGCATCCTCCTTCTACTGTGTTGACGTACAGAAGTGTGTGTTATATGTGGGTTTTGTGTATATAGAAATATTTAGATAATCCACGATGTTTAAAAGATTGTAGTCTGTTTATTTTATCGTTAACACGCCTTTAATGGTTTTATTTAATCTGGTACGCATATTGGGAAACGTTAAAATGCAGCATAATGAAGTAAAAAACGCCTCGATTTCTTATGTTAGGCGCATGTTGCGTTAGCACACGGGTAATCATCCTTGTGCCCACAGGGGGTCAACCACATTGCAGTAGTGTGTAGTGTAGGATTAATACATTTATACTGTTTTGGTAGAGCTCATTAATCCCGTAAATTACAGGCAATGCCCGCTTTATAGTGCATTGCCGAATAAGACAACCGACTAGCTAGCGAACAGTTTTGAATCTTCAACCTTTCGACTGAATGACGACGCATTAACTCACCAAGCCATTCAGTTAGAGAAAAATATCTGTAATAACATATTATGATTTGGTTTGTTTGTTAAATTATTTGCAAGATGTAAATACATGGGGGTTATAAGAGAAGGGCTTAGCATGGATCATGCTACCCACATTCCCCATGTGTACAGTTAATCGAGAGGGTGTAAACTAGCAGTTGGTATAAGTCTAATTCGATAAACTTTTTTTGTTAATTTTCTGTGCATTTTTGCAACTATATGACAATTTAACCACTGTTTGTCTTATTTATTTGGTAAATTAGGGCGTGCTGACGCATTAGGCTTTGTTGTTTGTACCAAAAGGCGACGAAGGGGTATTTGTTTAATAAATATGTCGACCAAGACAAGTGACGCAATCGATGACGTAAAAAATATGGAACAAAAAGTTCAAAGACGTAGAAAGGTAGGTTGGATTAATGGAAACCAATACTTATACAAAGAACAATCTACAAAGGTATAGGTTCGAAAAAGCTAATATTTGAACATTTTTTGATATTATATATATATTAGTCGAGTTACTGCGGCTATCGGGATGTGTGTTTTTATACTCAACTGTTAAGCAATTAATTAAAAACAACTGGGCAAAGGCAACTACTATTAAATGCTTAACTCAACGACACAGTCGAGCGAAAAGTGGCCAGGGTATAGATTACGACTGAAAATATTTTATTATCTAACTGTCCACCTTACTTATCGTTATGCAATATATTAAATAAAGTATTATATAACCCCATGAAGCGTGGTATATCTTACGAGTAAAATAATGAATATGTCACCGCACTTATATTTCACAGACTCGAACTGACGGATCCAAGAAGCCTATCCGCTTGGTGTCGTCGTTGGGCGAGGGAAAATTGGTTGACCGATTTCAGGTTTGTTTCAGTGGCGTCGTGTGACGGAATAGTTAATGCGAACGATACATTTACCGACTTTTATACAAAAAAAAAACGGTCCTGGTGACGAGCCCATCATGGGTTCGGAACTTGTCACGGTAAAAAAATAAGTTTTTTCATGGCGTCGCGTGGCGGAATAGTTAATGCGAATTGCACCGAGTATCAGATTTTTATACAAGAAAACATACGTGGTGGCGAGCCTATTATGGGATACTTAGCGCGGTTTTGAACTCATATTAAATCCAACGTGTGGCCTGCAGCGTACCCAAACTAAATAATTGCGTCACAGTGTTTGAGGGATTAAAGCTGTTGTTATCTTGGATGTTAAAATAATTATGTATTGCAAAGGTTATTCTTTACCTTAATTGAAGAAACAAACAAAAGTTGTTATTTACTTTGTAATAAGTTACGTTTAAAAGAGATTTTTATTGTTCACAGAACGCCATGGGAGAAAAAGAAAATCGTAAAAAATCAAGAGAAAAATTGGAAAAAGATAGGAAAGTAGCCAAAGAGAAACGAGACCAGGAAATCGCGAAATTTCAAGCAGAGGTAAGCCCAACATTGAAGGGGGAAGAGGAAGGAAAGGAAAGAGGGAAACTTCTTATTAAAACTGATTTTAACCTTATTCCCAACACTCTTCAACCGAGGAACCAACACGAACTAACGTCCTAAATTTTGTTTTAGTTTGTAGTTTTTCTTCTCCTTCTTTTACTCATTTTAGTCCTCCTTCCTCTACTTCTTCCATCAATCTTTTCCTCCTTTCCTTATTGTTTATTGTGATGTGTGTTTATTGTGAACAGGAACTAAAGTTAAAATATGTTTCGCAGATCGATGCTCTATTGGAGGACAACCCCGACCCTATAAAGAAAAAAGAAACCAAAACTTACGTCCCGAAACTTAGCGGGACTGTAAAGGTATGGGGGTTATTTTTGTGTTGATCATTAAAACACGCCGCGTTAAACATAATTGGGAAATCTGAAATAGAACTCCGACAATTCAAAGAGATGCATGTGTATTCTACTGTTTCAATTATACAATAGCGTGTTTCGGACACGATGGAACATTCATAATTTTTCTGATTTCGTCCACACAAGAGATATTATTTTGTGATTGTGTTTTCTTCGGCCTAATTCCTGGTGGGTGCTGCGTCGTCTTTCAGCTGCAAGGTTGTTGTGTTGAAACTGGCCGCTGGCTGGGCGGCTGTGTCCTTGGACAACATCGCCTTAATTTCGTGGATTATTGTGTAATACCAAATTAAAGAAATGTCTTAATCAAACACAACACCGTGTAATAATCTCGATGACCAGACGGTGAGCGAGGGCAATCTGACGGTTAACCGTGCGATTATGGCGCATTTTTACATCTGTTGATGTATGAAACAGGGGGTAACTGAAAAGAAGGAAATAGGGACTAAGGAAATGAATTCACTAAAATGGAGATTATGGCGATAGGAATATAGATAGTGTATAAATTTTTCTTTACTGTTCTTTAATTTGTTCGCGCCTTTTACGTTCCTTAATGCATTTAAATTCCGGCTTCCTTAAGTTGTGCGATAAGACGCGCAAGCTAATTGGCAATCGTCTCTAAGATTGAAAAATCGAAATCTAAGATTGAAAATTAATGTTTTGGACAGGGATAGATTAGTTTTCATAGTTTATTGGCCGTATTTTCCCCCTTACTCTTTCCCCTTTTTACTTTTCCCCAAACAGGGCAAATTCGAAGCATTGGAGCGAAAGAAACAAGAGGAAGAAAAAGCAAAAACGGAAACCGAAAGAAGAAAAAGGTCCGACCGGGATTCGAGAGAGAAGAAGCGATTTCAAATTGAACTCGCAAAGAAAAAGCTAAAAGTAAGTACAACGTTTCTTGGGTGATGTGTCCATTGGAATGATTGTGTAGGTAGCTGATTTTGAGTTAAATGGGGTTATTGTATTGGATTTCATTAAATAAAGGATACTTGGGTAATTGTAGATTCTTTTTTGTGGGCGACCTGCATTCCGCCCAGAATCACACTAGTGCTGCGTTGATTACTATCAACGCGAATGTCTGTCGTTAATCAGCCAAACGCGCACGATTTCTGTTATGGTCTTTAATGGCGGTTTTCTATAAATAAAATAAATACAATCAAATTATTGTCAGTAAATCAGTGCTTAAAGAATAACATGAAAACTTACCAACTGATTAGCTTGCAGGTAAGTACAGTTAGGTTCGGTATCAAATATCATTTAGGTTCAGTAAAGCGTTTCGTTACTAGCAAATTCAATGGTTCGGTACTAACACAATAAAAAGAAGGAAATGAGGAATCGAGGCAATAAATAAAGGCGTGTTGTGACGTCACGACCTTGTAGGGATGACCGATCTATTATCAGGGGCAACAAGGACGGCGCACCATCAGCATCAAACGATGTGAAATTAAAAGGGAACTATAGAGATGTTACATTCCCCCCGACAAATATACAACGCATATATTTACAATAAACAGCAAAAACATCGACGTAAGTTCACGAAATAGAACCACAAGGTTAAATACATCAGTTATTCATACTAAGGCATTTTCTGCGCAATCAAACATAATTTTGCGATCGGGCGTTTAAAGACACCATTTTTCGTCTTCACAGAAACAGTACGCACCGCGCCATGTTTGTCGGCGTAAGTGTCCACTACACGACCGAGTGTCCATTTTGCTCGTGGCTGAGACTCGTCCACCAACAGTACTATGTCATCGTTCTGGATATTCGATCGCTTCTGCACCCACTTCTGTCGTTCTATCAGATGAGGCAAAAAATCCGACAGCCAACGTTTCCAAAACACGTTGGCCAGGTGTTGTACATGCGCCCATCGACGACGAGCGTAGCAATCCTTATCGTCGAAAAGTCCGGGAGCTTGATTAGGTGAACCACGTAATATCAGTAAATGGTTCGGCGTCAGCACCTCGTCATTTCGAACATCTATGGTCACTGGAACAAGAGGTCTCGAATTAAGGATCGATTCTACTTCGACAAACAAGGTCTGAAGTGTTTCGTCAGTAAGAACGGTCTTCGGTGATTGTAGGGAAGAGAGCACTCGGCGTACCGACCGTATAATTCTCTCCCATGCTCCGCCCATATGGCTAGCTGCAGGGGGGTTAAATGACCATGAAATTTCTTTCTGGCGTAAATGTTCCGCTATGTGCTGGTGGTTCCACTTCTTTATTGATGATATTAAGGATTTTCGCAGCACCAACAAAATTAGTGCCATTGTCACTGTAAATGTGTTCCGGTTTTCCTCTCCGTCCAGTAAATCGTCGCAACGCGTTCAAAAATGAATCTGTAGAAAGGTCACAAGCCACCTCAAGATGCACGGCTCTCATCGTAAGGCACGTGAACAGGCAGCCGTATCTTTTTATCTGGCTACGTCCTTGTTTTACATAGAAAGGACCAAAATAATCGATTCCGACGCTACTGAACGCAGGTTTGTCGGACTGCAGGCGACAAGCAGGCAGATCGGCCATCATTTGACTTGAAGGAGTTGTACGTCTTCTTTCACAGGGTAAACACCTTGTTAATACGCGTCGCACTGCGACTCCTATCTTCAGTATCCAGTAAGTCCTTCTTAGGGAAGAAATCGTGTGTCCAGATCCAGAGTGTCCGACAAGCTCGTGGTGTTCAGTGATTACCAGTTCTGTAATTTTGGAATGACAGGGGAGTATTATAGGGTGTTTTATATCATATTCGACAGTCGCCCTCTCTATGCGTCCACCAACGCGAAGAAGGTTTTCTTTTATAAATGGGTTAAGTCTCAAGAGAGCCCGCGTACACTCATTCTTCTTCGCTTGTTGTCCTGTCATCAAACTTGCGATAATCGGTCCAAAGTGTTTACGTTGCTCGTACTTTACCAGTTGCAGACCGGCA
The DNA here is from genome assembly GCA_000149265.1 of Ciona savignyi. Lineage (NCBI taxonomy): Eukaryota > Metazoa > Chordata > Ascidiacea > Phlebobranchia > Cionidae > Ciona > Ciona savignyi. The sequence continues at coordinate 387,198 of CH001689.1, read as the reverse complement.
AATTTCATTTCTTCCACGGTAAGAGGCCCACTTGATACAGCCTCCCGATCTTGATTCACTCTTTGGCGCAAATACTCCTTGTATCTGAGCAACCACGCTGCGGCTTTCTTTAGTCGGTACCATGACGAGTAGTAGTTAATTAATCTATCCACTGCTGGTTCAGTTTGGTTCATTGCCGTTTGACCGGGAATTAACAAGTTCACACTGACATCTTGCCGCTTGACAGGTAAAAATTCATCCGGTACTTCCGGGAGTGTAACGGGACACTTGGGCCACGTATCTTCTGTACTCCAGAGAAATTGAGGCCCATTAAGCCAACGTCCAGAAAGAGCATCTGGGTCAAGACCACGAGTAGCGTCGTCCGCCGGGTTCACTTGTGTCGGTACGTGTTTCCATCTCTTAATGTCGGTATGTCGTTCGATTTCAGCTATGCGGTTTGCCACGAATGTAGGGAACCTTTTCGTGGAGTTGAATAGCGTCTGAAGTACCGCTGTTGAATCGGTCCAGAAAGTTGATTGACAGTCACTTAACTTCAATTCTCTTCTAGCAACCTGGTCATTTCTTACGGCAAGCACAGCGGCAGTCAGTTCTAATCGCGGGACGGACATGGTGCTGGTCGGTGCCACTCTTGCTTTTCCAAATAAAAAGGCACAATGCACATTACCGTTATCATCTGTACTTCGGAGATAAGACACCGCGCTGTAAGCTGCGGTTGAAGCATCTGCGAAATGGTGTAGTTCGGTAATAGCTACGTTTCCAAACTCAGGAGGGCGAAAACAGCGACTAATTCTAACGTCTTCCAGCCCCGGAAGAACGTCAAGCCACGACTTCCACTCATCTGCTTCACTTTGCAAAACCGGTTCGTCCCAATCGAGTCCGCGCTTGCAAAGTTTCTGCCACAGAAGTCTTCCCTTTATTAGAACCGGTGCTGCAAACCCCAAAGGATCGTAAATGGAACTGACCACAGAGAGTATCCCTCTCTTGGTCACGGGGCTCTTCTTTTTAACGACGGTATATGTGAATTTATCACAGGATACCAACCATTGTACTCCGAGCACACGCTCATCCACACAATCGTCGATTTTCATCGTCTTAACATTCTTTGCTCTATCCTGTTCGGGAATCGAATCCAAGACCTGCTGGTTGTTGGTTAGCCATTTCGTAAGGCGAAACCCGGCTTGCGAAAGTAGGTCCCGCAGCTGCGCTACGAGTCGTACTGCTTCGTTCACATCGCGAGCTGAGACCAAACAATCATCAACATAAAAGTTGTTGGTTACCACTTCCGAGACGACGTCGTCATAAAGGTGACCAAACTCGATGGCTGTTTGTCTCAAGCAAAACGCCGCACAGCTCGGTGACGACGTTGCGACGAATAAGTGCACCAACATCTCGTGCACTAATGGCCTTGACTCCAAATTACCGTCCTTCCACCAGAGAAAGCTCAGCGTCTTTCGATCCTTGGGTTCCACCCTCACTTGGTGGAACATCGCTTCGACATCTGCTACCAAAGCGACTTGGTGTATGCGGAAACGCATTAGCACGCCCACAAGGCTATTCATGAGGTCTGGGCCTTGCAGTAAAATATCATTAAGCGCAAGCCCTTTGTGTTTCGCTGCGCAGTCGAACACTACCCGTACCTTACCAGGTTTCCGCGGGTGCATCACAGGATGGTGAGGTATAAACCATCTGTAGTTGAACGCATTCAGTTCGTTTGTGGTCACTTCACGAGCGTAGTCATTGTCAATGTAGGTTTGCATCGAGGCCAAGTACCTTTTTCGTAAATCATCGTCCTTTTGAAGTCGTCGTTTCAAGCCTTCAATTCGTTTCTCCGCCATCGCGCGGTTGTCCGGTAAATCAGGTGCACCGGGCTTCCTCGGTAACGCTAACTGGAAATGACCGTCCACTTGGACGATGGACCTTTTCATCATATCGTGAGCCACACGATCTTCTCTTGATGTAGGATTCTCTAGAACGGCAGTCGCATCGCCAAAGTCCATTTCCCATAGTCGGTTAATTTGTCTTGAAAGACGATCTGTAGTAATGGCAGCGAGATTATTGTAGATTGTAGTTGATCGGGGCGACACACACGACGGCCCCATCAATGACCATCCTAAAGGGGTTTTCCAGGCAACAGGTTCATCCCGTTTCCCCTTTAAAATGCGCTCTACACACAGAGCCTCTGGTACATCAATACCGATCAGTAGCGTGACTGTCCCACCAGCCACATGCGGGAATTCCAATCCCTTTAAATGAGACATGTCATTTATCTTCTTCTTATCAGGTATCACATTCGGTTGAACTGGAATTTGATCTACGGATACCACGTTCCGTAGGTGGATTTCGGTATTGGCATCTAGCGAACTTACAGTGAAATTTGTGATCATTCCATTGTAGGAAGACTGATTACACAGTGTCGTCATCTGAATCTGTTTTCGAACGCCTGTTAAACCCAGGGCGTTCACCAAGGTCTGGCTGCAAAACGTGGCTGTAGAACCGGTATCGAGAAATGCGTAGGTGCATACTTCGCGACCTTGGAATCGAACCTTCACGGGTACTACGCACAGGTAGATATCTTGGGGTTCGAAGGCTTCGTCATTTCCCAGCTTCTCCGAGAGCATGGACGAACACGACATCGTGTGCTTTATCGGAGTCTCATTATTTGTCACCTTTTTGTCGTTGGTTATTCCGGCATGCAACATTGTATGGTGATAGGGGCTCCCGCATTCACCACATTCTTCCGTCGACGAGCAGTCTATCACACGGTGGCCGTGGCATAGGCATCTGAAACACAGGCCTTTGTTCAATGCGTATTCGCGACGCTCGCGAGTTCTCTTTGACCTAAATGTGTTACACTGGGACAAGCTGTGTCTCTTAAAGCACAAAATGCACATTTCACCTCGGGAATTCGGGAGCACGTGTGGTTTAGTCTCAGATACAGTGCTGCATGTTGCAACTCTCAGTTTCCTTCCACCTCTAGAACCCATCTTCACATTGTCGGCACGGCGATAAAGGCTTTCACCGTACAGTGAATTCCATATGTTAGAGTGGCGCGAAACGAATGTCACAAGATCTAAAAATCCAGCTTCTCGTTTATTTTCTTCAAAAACAATTACTGACCACTCTATCCACTTCGCTTGCAGATTGTCAGGTAACTTTTGAAGAATCGGTAGAAGACAATGCAAGGAATTAAAACCGGCGTATTCGCCAACGTCTGCCAGAGCACTTCGGCACCTTTGCAATAGTATGTTCAGTTTCAGTAGGCCACTCGGATCTCTTTCCCCGACTTCCGGCGTCTTCGATAGCAATTTTGCACATGCTGCTGAAATAATGTGGGGACGACCGTACAATTGCCACAACTGTTCTCGTGCCAGGTTGTAACCGCCAACCGGGTCTTTACTAAAGTGCGATAGCTGACGTCGCACATCGGGTTCGCATTGTTGTAGCAGGTAAGTCAATCTTGCCGAGTCCGACCGTACGTGAGCCATTACATGTGTCTCAAAGTTGCGAATAAATTCGTGATAATCAAGCGGGTCGCCGTTAAACTTCATTAATTCCGGACGGGGAGGGAGAGTCCTATCACCCCAATAGTGAATCTGTTCATATCGTTCGGGAGATACGGTTCTCTGGACACGGTTCTTTCCGTCGTAACGTGGAGACGCGCGTGCTTCAGGCTTGTACTCCTGTTGCGCCGGGTTCGGTTGCGATATACTTTCGAATCGATTACAATTTACCGATAATTTATCGAATGTAGAAAAAGGCACTGGCAGGACATTTTTAGAGGTTTCGTTAAGTATGCGAGTCGAAATATGCTTTCGGTTATCGGTAATGTTCGGGTTTCCTACCGTATCGGTTTGCTCGTGTGAACTGTTGGGCATGGTCAGCAGGTTGGGAGACTGTTCATTAGTACATTGTTCATTCCAAGCTCGTAACTCCAGTTCTGCCATCTCTGCATTCCGTCTGGATTCTCGTCGAGCTTCCTCGGCTTTCCGTTCGGCCGCTTCTTGGTCCGCAGCAACCTTTTCCTTTTCTCGCTGGTCGACCTGTAAAACTTCTAGGCGAGCTTTCTGTGCTCGAACATAAGCTTCACGTCGTTTCACGCTGGACCGAGAACTGCGTAGTGAGCTTGCACTATCGCTGATGGTATTCAACCTGTCAGGACTCTTTGGGGATATTGCCGATTTATCAGACAAGGCGTCATTTATTTGAAACCAATCACCAATACGGGTATCAAATTCTACTTTGCATTGCACTATACCTTTTAGAGGTTGATGGCCTTCAGAGTTTAATTCTTCTGGTGTGAATGCTTCAGAGGCAAGGGAGAGAAGTCTTTGGTAAAGGTCATCTATTACCGATACCAACTTCTTCAGCTCGGAAGCGGATCCTGGATCAATCATCAAGCACTCTGCTAAAATGTATTTCTTGCGAAGGTTAGCTTCCACAACATCAAACTCTTTTAAATTGTCTGACGCCATGATCGTTTCAATATTGTTAGGTTCAGCAAACTGACCGAGAATCAGTTGAAAACTTTAATGTAGATTCTTTTTTGTGGGCGACCTGCATTCCGCCCAGAATCACACTAGTGCTGCGTTGATTACTATCAACGCGAATGTCTGTCGTTAATCAGCCAAACGCGCACGATTTCTGTTATGGTCTTTAATGGCGGTTTTCTATAAATAAAATAAATACAATCAAATTATTGTCAGTAAATCAGTGCTTAAAGAATAACATGAAAACTTACCAACTGATTAGCTTGCAGGTAAGTACAGTTAGGTTCGGTATCAAATATCATTTAGGTTCAGTAAAGCGTTTCGTTACTAGCAAATTCAATGGTTCGGTACTAACACAATAAAAAGAAGGAAATGAGGAATCGAGGCAATAAATAAAGGCGTGTTGTGACGTCACGACCTTGTAGGGATGACCGATCTATTATCAGGGGCAACAAGGACGGCGCACCATCAGCATCAAACGATGTGAAATTAAAAGGGAACTATAGAGATGTTACAGTAATTATCTAGGTAATTTACCAGGCCGTCTTTTTAATTAATTGTATAAAAGCACCAGCCTATTTTGTGATACGGCTCCCACTTCGTGGCCTTAGAAGTGAGAAAAAAAGTTTATAACAAGCCAGGTAGTGTGATCAATATTCTCTCTGGTGACATTTCTGTTTTTTTTGTTCTTGGGATCAACGGGATCAACACTCAATAGACGTTGCCTTAATCCACTCCAATAAATCGACTCAAAACTATTGCATGTTATGTATGATAAGTTTTAGGTTGACGGTTTTCATCTGTATCGCAAATAATCATCATCTGATTATTTAAATCATCATCTGATTAATTTCGGGGAGTTTTAGATAAAAGAAGAAGGAGGAGCCGTGGATAACGAAGATGATGACGTCAGACCGATGAAGAGCATCCGGACTCCGGGAAAGATCAACGTCGACTTCGAGGAGCAAGAAAAGAAGAGAAAAGAGAGAGAAAAGAAGAGATCAGAGATGCAGAGGTTTTTAAGGATGAACGAAGAAATCAGATCCATGAAACAAGAAGCGCAGGATAAGGTGACTACAAATGGAGTTGGATTATGGCTTCATGTTCATATAGGAAAATGGCAAAGCTACAGTAGGTAAAACATGTAACTATACAACCACACAAGTTCAACAAAATGTTAAATATATTCTTAAGTAGTCTGTCTGTCTGTCTTCCATTTATATTGACTTCCTTTTCTTCCACTTATCTTGACTTCCCACAGGATTCAAGCGACGATGAAACACGAATTGTGGAGAATTTGACGCACAAAGCACCGGGAAAGTTGAAGACGAATTTTGATGAATTGTTCAAAGCAAAGGAAGAACAACAAAGACAACTTGTGGAAGACGAAAAACGACGGAAATTGGAGGAAGAAAAACAAGCTTTTAGAGCAGCTCGATTGGTGCGGTGTAGACTTGATTACTTATGTTTATCCACGAAAGTATAGGGGGATACGGTCGTGTGGCGGGATGGGTAAAGCGGCTTATATCAATAGATATACCAATTCTATAATAAAAAAATCTAAGGAACAAACCCATCATTAGTTTAAATCTTAGCAAGGAAAAATGAAGAAAAATAAAAAATTATAGGAGGGGGTGGTATACACTTGTATTCAACATATGATTAGGTGCAGCAGCACTATTGAGTTTGGGTCTACTGCGGAAGACTATGCATGGGTTGGTTTCGATCAATAAAACCTTTTGTCGGACACATTACCACTATGTTGTCAGATTGGGAAATGGGGATAATATCACATTATGTAGAAGGATTTGGTATTTTTAACATTAAAGTTCAATTCGAATCAATATCCTGTTGTTTTTTTTATGGGCGTTGTGCAAGTTCTACACCTAATTGTTCTAAATAAAATCCTTTTTTCTTAGGCCGCTGGCGAAGCCGAATCCGAAAGTACATCATCAATGACATCACAAACAAGTAGTTCCGAGCATATCCGAAAAAAGCCGAATCGACTAGCGAAGTCATTTACAAAGTTCGATGTGTTAGAAAAGCAAAGAATTGAAGAAGAGAGAAGTAAGATCCGAGAAAAGAGAAAGGCGTTGCTGGAAGAAGAGAGAAGACTATTTGAGGAGATGCGAGAACAAGATGACGTGGTCTCTAATGAGAAATCTAACGGGAAAGAGGTACAGGAAAGAAATTATATTTTTACCCGGCCGACTTTGTAACCCATAACGGCCTTCACTAAGACCATTTTTATAGAGAAATCGCTATATGAATAGACGCGTTAACCATTCGGCTACGATTTGTATGTGGTCTAGTTTAAAACCCATGATGGGTTTACCACCAAGACATTTTTTATCTATAGCAATCATGTTGACCATTCAGCGACACGACTGTTTGAGATTCCATTTTTATCCATGTTTACGGGACAAGTAAGATAAAAAGGCTGTGAACAGATTTTACTTAATCACGGATTTCGTACATAAACGGTTTTAGTGACGAGCTTATCATGGGTTCAGAACCCCTTTCGGTGAAAACGATAGTCGTGACGAGTCATCTATACTACCTCGAGCTAACAGATGGATAACCAGAAGTATTACAATGTGCCGTGCTATTGGTAAATTTTGATGGGTCATTTAAATCCACTAAATCGAGATAACCCCACTTAAGTGACTCGTGTAGCACACGAGCGCATTTTAAAGTGAACATTGTAAACATACAACCGAACACTTGATTGGAAACGACATCCGTCCTTAGCCAATAGACGACGTTGTCGTGAGAAATTTACTTTCTTTGTCACACCACAGTAAGGTAGTGTGGCCGAATGATAATACGTATACTATATACAAAATTATATACAAAAAATGGCCCTAGCAACAATTCGATCGTGGGTTTGTAACTAAGTTCGACAAAAAAACACAGCACAGCCAAAGTGAACCTGGCAAACTCAACACTTCGCTTATGAAATTCGACATGATCACACAAAAGAAATTCGAAGAGGATCGGAACAGGATTCAAGAAGAAAAGCGGAAACTGCTGGAAGAAGAGACTCTTAACTTCAAGAAGCAGCAGGTAAGCGTTGGATACTAGAATTACACGTTTAATCAGGCACGTATGGCTAGACCTACTGTTACGGCCACGCAATAAAAGTTGACGCGCTCTTTCCAATTCCTTTATTTTGTGATGAAAGCGGTAACTAAAAGAAATAAATTAGTGTGAGACATTATAAAAAGGAAAAACCATAACAAAATAATACCTTAACAATTGCACGTCCGTAACTTCTTTTGACTATTTACCTTTAACTAAATAAATTACCGCCTCCTTGCAGCCGTCGTACACAAAAAGGACTATAGATCAAAAAACGTAAATTCGTCAAGGACAATCATAGAAATAAAATGTTACAAAATTAACCAGCCATAAAAAATCACTGAACCAAAAAAATTACGGCAGAGGTGCAGTAACACTAAATAATATATTTCATTATAGTAATGTTTTAACGACTGTCGTTTTACCATCTTTTTCCGGTCTTCAATTTTTACAGAAGGTCATGTTGGCAAACTAAATTAAAACTAAAATAAACTATAGAGTGTCAACCACGTGTTTAACCACCAATATTTGTAAAACACATTTTGTATGCTATATATTCATGCGAGCAGGGTTCCTAACCACAATTTGTACACAGGGTATTTAGTTTGTTTCTGCGAGCATAAGCGCATGGGTCCCTGAATTAATAATCCCAACTTGTTATCCATGTTAATTATTACACAATAAATGTTATTGTCAGATATGTGCACATTGAGGTCCATGTTATCCAACTTTCCAGAAAGTTTTAACCGTACTGCCTTAGTTTTGTTTCTGCAAGCATAAACGCATGGGTCCCATAGTTATCAAACCAAACTTTTTTCCATGTATAGTTTAAAAAATAATCATGAAGTTAAAGCCTATTGACAAGCGCTGTAGTGAAATGAAGCTAAATTTCAAAACAGCGCGATTAAGTTTTACATAGAATTGCCCTGAATTTATCACTCAAAATTTTGGTTTCTGCATATCTAGGACATATTGTCTAACAAATAATAAATGGAAAGCAGCAGTTGAAAAATAGCGACCATATCTAGACCATGTTGTCTAACAAAGGACAAAGTTTTCTTACAATGTCATTATTTCTTCTGGTAGATCCGGGGCGACATGCCATGGCTGTCAAACCTTTGACGTAAAAAAACGGACAAAAGCAACATGTGTCCCATTTTTCCAAATGGGACCCATAATAACACAAAAGTTAAGAATTGACCCTGAAACATAATTATGACAGAAATACTATGTGTCACCGTGACATTCTCAAAAAGAGTTGTTGAATTACAGAAAAAAAAGCTTCATATTCGGTGGATAAAATATATAAACTGTGGTTAAAGAATATGCTTGTATAAACATAGAGCATACAAAAACAGTCTCGTACAGCGTCCCATTGCTAATATGTGACTGATTGTTGATTTCGAAAATTTCTAAACGTTCTAATGTGTAGCCTCTTTATTTCGTTTGTGTGACAATATTTTTCTTTATTGCTTTATTTTTCCTTAATTTTCCTTTATTTCCCTATGTACTTAACCGATTAACGACTATTTACCGATATGTTCTTCCACGATTACTGATTTCGCATAACCCAAATAGGGACGACCAGTTAAACAAATTAATTTATATTATCACTGCAATATACTTGCTACCGGCTAACCATGTATAAAACAGTGCTATCCGTAAGCAATCACCGAAAATACTAGAGGTCCAGTACGGTTTGACTTATATTCAAAGTTAAATATAACTTTTATGCACAATAACTGAACTCAAAGTTGTGAATTAACATGTTAATGGAGTAAGGTGTATAAAAAATCGCTATAGTTTGTTGTGCAATTTTCCTTTAGGCGCGTTTAAGATTATTTTAACCAAACAATTATTGCGGATGTGTCATTTTTCATAATTTTCTATTTCCTGTAGTCCTAACACCACAATAACAGATCTGACTTATTGGCCTACTATCATTCTTTATAGCATAAGAAAGAACGAAATCAGAAGCAAGCTTATAAATTAACCTATCCAAAATAATAAAGAATAAAACTTATTCATGAAGTAATTCGATTATGACAGTCTAACTAATGTAGTTGGTAAATCATCAGGCTAGAGTTAGTGTCAAGAAATAGATAAATACGCGCAAAAGGGGGAATAATGATAAATAGTAACACATTTCTTGGATAAATATGTATTTAATATAATTGAATCAATAAGGATTTTATATAAAACAATTCAACCGATAGTTGCCTTTGGTTTTGAAAGGTTGTTAATCTGAGTGTTTTAATATCACTATAACTGATGGCATAGACTATAGAGTAAGCCAAATGTTTTAAGAAGTCTTTATGAACAAAACTTACAATTATTCTATTTTGGTTTAATTTTATTTATGCATATGTCATATAAAGTGAGAATTAAATCTGCTTATAAAGGTATGTAGTTTTTTTTACAAACTAGCACTTAAACATTTTAAATTTAGACATGTTTACCAATTTAATGTAATTTGTTTATGTTGTTTAATATCTTATATATATGTGTTTTTACTAGGATAGGATAGGATTCGATAGGGTATTCATGTTTATCCTCGTGAATGAGAAAACCTAGCGGGTTAACACACGGGCAATCGTCAGATCACCTCGCGCCCACCGTCGGGTTACCGGAGCTATTGCTGTGTGTTGTATATGATTCAGGTGACCAGTCAACTGAACCCCTTACAACTGAACCCCTTACAACTGAGCCCCTACAACTGAACCCCTTTACAACTGAACCCCTTTTAACAGAACCCTTTTAACTGAAAAGGGGGTTCAGTTGTAAAGAGGTTTAATTGGAATGGGTTCAGTTGTAAAGGGGTTCAGTTTAAAGGGCTTCAGTTAAAAGGAGTTCAGTTTTAAAGGGCTTAATTGTAGAGGGTTCAGATGTAAGGGTTCAGTTGTAAGGGGTTCAGTTGTAAGGGGTTCAGTTGTCATGGAACTATGATTCACACGTTCCTTTAATTTGGTAGATCCGATTAATCCGCTGGGTTCAGGCAATGTCCGTAAAGTGCCTTGCCCAAGGACACAACCGACTTGCTAGCGACCAGTTACGCACCTGCAACCTTTCGATTGAAAGGCGACGCACTTAACCGCTAGGCCAACGGCCGGACTATAAACATAGAGCATACAAAAACAGTCTCGTACAGCGTCCCATTGCTAATTTGTGTCTGATTGTTGATTCCGAAAATTCCTAAACGTTCTGATGTGTAGCCTCTTTATTTTCGTTTGTGTGACAATATTTTTCTTTATTGCTTTATTTTTCCTTAATTTTCCTTTATTTCCCTATGTACTTAACCGATTAAAGACTATTTACCGATATGTTCTTGCACGATGACTAATTTCGCATAACCCAAATAGGGACGACCAGTTAAACAAATTATTTTATATTATCACTGCAATATTCTTGCTACCAGCTAACCATGTAAAAAACAGTGCTATCCGTTAGCAATCACCGAAAATACTAGAGGTCCAGTACGGTTTGACTTATATTCAAAGTTAAATATAACTTTTATGCACTATAACTGAACTCAAAGTTGTGAATTAACATGTTAATGGAGTAAGGTGTATAAGAAATCGCTATAGTTTGTTGTGCAATTTTCCTTTAGGCGCGTTTAAGATTATTTTAACCAAACAATTATTGCGGATGTGTCATTTTTCATAATTTTCTATTTCCTGTAGTCCTAACACCACAATAACAGATCTGACTTATTGGCCTACTATCATTCTTTATAGCATAAGAAAGAACGAAATCAGAAGCAAGCTTATAAATTAACCTATCCAAAATAATAAAGAATAAAACTTATTCATGAAGTAATTCGATTATGACAGTCTAACTAATGTAGTTGGTAAATCATCAGGCTAGAGTTATAGTGTCAAGACATAGATACATACGCGCAAAAGGTGGAATAATGATAAATAGTAACACGTTTTTTGGATAATTATGTATTTAATATAATTGAATCAATAAGGATTTTATATAAAACAATTCAACCGATAGTTGCTTTTGGTTTTGAAAGGTTGTTAATCTGAGTGTTTTAATATCACTATAACTGATGGAATAGATCAGTGGTTCTTAAACTTTTTCAGTCGCGCCCCCGTAAGATTTGTAATTCATGCTCACGCCTCACCTACTCAAAAATCAAATTTACGAAAAATAGAACAATAATTCATTTGCCATTACCCTGCTTAGTGTGAAGGATGCAACTGTTTTTGGGAAACTAGTCGTTTAATTCGAGGCTTTAATCTATTGAATTAGTGTTAACGAGAAATACGTCGTTTGACTGTAATTTAGAGCTGTTTTTCATCAATATGTCACTGTCATGCTCGCGCCCCCCTCAAGAAGCTTTCACGCCCCCCAAGGGGGGCGCGCCCCCCAGTTTAAGAACCCCTTTTCTGGCATAGACTCAATAGAGTAAGCCAAATGTTTTAAGAAGTCTTTATGAACAAAACTTACAATTATTCTATTTTGGTTTAATTTTATGTATGCATATGTCATATAAAATGTAAATTAAATCTGCTTATAAAGTTATCTAGTTTTTTTTACAAACTAGCACTTAAACATTTTAAATTTAGACATGTTTACCAATTTAATGTAATTTGTTTATGTTGTTTAATATCTTATATATATGTGTTTTTACTACGATAGGATTCGATATGATATGCATGTTTATCCCCGTGAATGGGAAAACCAAGGGAGTTAACACACGGGCAATCGTCAGATCACCTCGCGCCAACCGTCGGGTTACCGGAGCTATTGCAGTGTGTTGTATATGATAGACACGTGTTGTATATGATAGACCTTCAATTTGGTAGAACCCTTTAATCCGTTGGGCTTATGTCCGTAAAGTGCCTTGTCCAAGGACACAACCGACTAGCTGGTGACTAGTTTCGCACCTGCAACATTTCGATTGAAAGGCGACTTAACCGCCAGGTAAAAACGTAGATTTGCGTCTGCAGTTCGGGTAAAAAGTGAATGTCTGTATAGGCCACCGACAAAATTGAATTTACCAACCATTTACTTATTTGGCTGCCGACTATACTAGGTTGACATATAAACTATCCTCTAGTCCACGGATAACAGCTGATACACGAACCATCCCAGTATTATTCCACAGTTTGTATTGAAGGGACCCTACTAAATTATTACACTACGAATATTTATACAAAAAAAATAAGTAAAATCAATATTGTGTGCCCTTCGGATTCGAAGGGAACACATAATAACTAACCCACTCCAATGACGCTAAGTTTTAAACGGACTGATGTGGAACATTATTAGTTAAAGCCGCTATTTACTCCGTTCCTAATTCATGTAAATAAAAATTCGAGTTTCATGTAAATAAAAATTCGAGTTTTGTCCAATGGAATCCGATGAAAACCATTTAGTTATGCGGTTAAATGATTTCTTTCAATACACAGGTGTCGCATGTCCAAAAAATGAAAGTAAAAGTAGCGTAATTATGTTTTCTCGGAATTGTTTTAGTCGGAATATTGATATTACGCCAAAATGTTGGCAGTGTGGTATATAAACGCAATACTGTCGTATGCACTGACACGAGATTAGAACACAAAGGAAAGAAAAAATTGCCGTTAATTTACGGCATAACCTCCACATACAAAAGACATGTGCAGATCGCTGAACTTACCAGGCTGTCTCAAACCTTAATGCACATTCCTATGTTCCATTGGCTGCTGACAGAAGATGCTCATTCAAAAACGGATTTGGTGGCCGATTTTTTAAATCACTCGAATCTAAGCTACACCCATCTTTTTCATAAAAATAATTCGACTTCAAGACTCGTGAAAGATTTAAACACTCGAAACAACGCTTTGCGCTGGATCCGAGAAAACGTACAACCGAGTACAAATGCGATTCTATATTTCATGGACGATGACAACACTTACTCACTTAGAGTTTTCGATGAAATAAGAAAAACTAAACGCGGAAGAGCTTGGCCGGTTGGTCTGTCGGCTGGATTATTACATGAAGGACCGATTGAATGTAAAGATGGCAAAGCTGTTCGATGGAACGTCCATTGGTGGCCACAAAGAACCGTCCCCATAGACATGGCAGGATTTGCAATTCATGTAAAAGTTCTGTTTGAAAAACCAACCTCAGAATTCACCGATCGCGAGGACATAGAATCCGTTTTTTTTTAGAATCGCTTGGATTCAACAGAGACAACATGGAAGTGAACTATTGTAAAGATGTTCTAGCGTGGCATACTCAAACTAAAACCCCTGTCATTGTACAGTGATATGAAACCAAAAGTTGCTTATTTAGAATAATTTATGTCATAGACATTAGTTTATTCGCTATGATGTGGCCCTTCTATGCAATATGCAAGGTCATCGTGATATATCAGATTTTGTAACCAGAGAGCATATTTAAAGTTCGCGATCCATTAAATTTTGAACTGCAATTACAAGATACAGCAATTATCGATTGACTTTCGTCAGATGTTACTTTACCAACGTTTTTTTTCTAAATTTCAATTTCATTAAATGTCTTATTTTCTTTGGGTGCTTCCAAATCTGGATCAAACTGCAAATCTAATTTTTAAACTTATGCCAATCGCTAGGATTTCCCGCATGGGCACCGCAAATGCGAGGAATCGGTTTAGCAATTTGCTAAAAATAAAATCGATTTTGGAGAAAAACGTATTTTTTGCACAGTACACGAAAACCAATCGTTTTTACCTGCATCCAGAGTTTACGCGGAGAGTCCTCGCCGGATGTGACGTGTTCGGAAGATTCTGAAGACGAAGCCGGAAGTACGGAGAATGGCGGGAAATTTAGAAAAAGAACAAAAGTCGCGCGAACCCCAAGCAAACTCGATTATTCACGGAGGAAATTCGATGTTCTGGAACGGAAGAGAATGGATGAAGAACGGCTTAAAATCCAGGTTCGTAAGATGTTTGTCACCCAGTCTATAATAAGGCTGAGCTAGGCGTGCCTGGGGTTAATTTCTAACCTATAACCTAAAAGTGTCTACATTAGGGTACATTCTTACGTATGTGATGTAGAAAGCTAGAGTGTCCCGTCATAAGGTTAGGTCACAGATTTTCTGCGTACGATAACCCCCCTGCTGTATCTTCCCATAAACGGGTTTAAAATATAATTATCCTATACTTATACTAGCTGCAGAAGTTCAATATATAATTTCACGAGATGCCGACTATAATGTTAATCTACAATGCAGGAGCAAAGGCACAAACTTCTCGTGGAGGAAGCTCGGTTGTTTGAGGAAGCAAAGCAGCAAGCGGAGCAGACTGATCAGAGCGATCAAGAAGTTTCGGTAGGTATCACTATTTTCAACAAGATAGGTAGGTAAGGGCCTAAGTTTTTTATAACTTTGAAAAAATCCGGTTGATTAATCAAGGGCCGATAAAACATTAATTTACAACGAATATCTGCCTAAGAAATACCGAAAAATCGCTCGTATTTTTAAGTCTCATACATCGGCAGCATGTAAACTTAAATTTCAGAACATTGGAACTATTTGAACAAATTATTCGTAATATAAATAATCAATGGC
>CH001689.1:351561-371991 GCA_000149265.1 Ciona savignyi | reverse complement strand
TGCATGTAAAGTACCCTTAAGGTGACTCTAGGTAGCAGCTCCAAATTTTCACATAAAAAGTTATCCAAATCCGTACATAGAAAGTATACAGGATTTTATATGAATAAATTTAAGATTTAACCTGTCTCTTAAACCTACTGCTGTTAAAATTTACGTTTAAAACGTTCCGACCGACACCGTGCGTTAACGGAAATAAGTGTGAACAAAAATAGCAAGACTCTACTGAAAAAACACTTTTTACCCAAATTTTTACCAGCTCTTAAAAAAACTGCATACCAAACCAAAAATGACACTGATCCGAAACCTAACATACGCTACGCAGATAATCACTGCAATATGCTAACCACCCTAATGACAAAACACATTTTAATAATTTTTAAATAATTATATTGTTAGGGTATCTTAGATATGTGACACACAGCGCTTATGTAATACAGATTTCGCAAGCGACTGAACCGGAAATAGATTGGTAAATAATGTTCTATTCCTTGTTCAAGGTTTAGACGGGTTTCTTTACAAAAACGAATTAATAAATCGATTCAGTCACTTATGCACACTTAAATAAATAGATGACTCTACACTGTTTTTTTACATAAGCCAGATGCATCATACACGTCCCCAGCAAGCCGACAGACATATGCTTGTTTCTGGGTACAGACTCCATCATCGTATGGATACTAACACATAGAAGCCTTATCACAAGATCTTTTTATCTCTAAAATATGTGGGTTCAATTATTGCTACTTAGCAAAACACTCATTTACACAACCTTGCGTAGGCCACGACCGCACATGTAACTGAGCAAATACTTACATCATTTTAATTTATAGAACACCCCCTATTTAATGTGAATTGCACTTAATAGATTTGTAGTATACAGAGAACAAACAAATGCGTTAAGCTTCTAGACCGGGACATTTAAGCTCTGTTTGTAAGACCGAAAAGTTTTATAATTGATTCGAAAGCTTTTTGTGCGAAGGGCTGTTGAATCAGTGCAACGGTTGATGTTACATCCTCTTCTCTCTTGCGTTCAAATTTGGAAATCATATCCTCTCTCAGCAGACGCTTGGTTAGCTTGTAAGCCGGCTGTGGGATTTTTACCAACTCTTGAAGCTTTGCCAGTGCCCTTGGAATGACTTGATCCAATTCGACTACTTCATCTACCAATCTTATTTTCAAAGCTTCCTCGCTCACGTAGTATTTGCCTTCCAGCAAGGCAAGTTCGCATTGCCTGTGACCAACAAGTGCTTCCATTGCGTCATAGTAAAAGAACGGTGCAACGATACCGTATTGACTCTCGGGTACACCAATGTTTCCACCTGCTACCATTACCCGGTAATCACAAGGAAGCACGAAACCACAGCCTCCAGCTATTGCGTTGCCGTTTATCGCAGCAACTATCGGTTTTCTGAAGCCAAGAATAGTGATGTGAAGTTTCTGAAGAGCTTTCCAGTATCGAGTAACATGCTCGTCAGTTTGGTTGTACATATCGAATGTATTGAGTCCGGATATGAACGTATCTCCGTGATATTTTGAAGTCACTAGAACTCCTTTGACATTTTCGTTGGCCTCCAACGTGGTAAGTTCGTTAGCAATGTTGGTCAGCATGTCCATATTAAGAACGTTGTCAGGGGCATTCGCAAGTGTAAGTGTAGACACTCCGGTTCTTTCATCGAGAATTGAATCAATTTCATTTTTACTGTTGCTCATTTTTACTATACAGTAGAAATAAATAACCTTTAAAATGATTTTTTATAGTTTGTGGGGTATATGGTTAGATTATTGAGGGTATAACACGCGGCCGGATCTACTAATTACGCAACTGGTTCATACATGACGCCATTATAATATTTCTTCCGGCACGTTTTTATTTTTTGGGAACCGCTTTATTGTTTGGGAACCGCTGGTCTAATGATTAATACAAGTAAACACCGATTAACTTACAGTTGCACCATCACAATGGTATATGCTATCACAATGACACAATTGACATTTATAACATCCACAAGAATTAATTTACATTATTAGTATAACCATATCACTTGTTAAACTACTACACCACAGTAAAAAAACTCAGTTGGTTTACTTACAGAATATACGCTAATAAAGCCAGCACACTTAGCCTACTGCTGGGAACTGCCCTCCCTCGTCTATTTTTGCAAAGCTAACACGAGATTTAGTTTTTCTCTGGCTATTGATTTTTACTCAAATCACGTTAAGGTTAAAGTATTCTCAGGTGATTTCCACACGTTATAGTATGAAGAAGCACCGCTGGTGTCATATATTTCTGCTGAAAAAGCTGACCTGTTTACAGTTGAGTCACTAAGTACTTAGAGACGGTAATATGACTATTGTGGAAATAATTAATGTAATGTCATCCTATGTAAATATACAAGCTATAAAATACTACCAATTATTAACGAGCTTAGTTTATATGGCTATAGAGCTGTTTCCGAAAAAAGAATATATAACTATGACGTAAGCGATAGGGTATGCAACAATATCATTAATCAGAGCCTGATGTATTTTAAAACTCTCCAATACCAAAATTTGTTGAACATTACTGAGTGTTTGCGTTATAAACGTTATTTTTAATTAATTTGAACCCAAAAACAATACAAAGTTTGTTTCGGGTTGCTGAGACACGGCCCTTCCAACCTTCATATTACAAGGACATATAGACTACAGTCTCCACCTGTAGCGTATAAAAAAATTTTCACAATATTGTTTTAGCCTAGGTTTGGCTGTCGCGTTTTCTATAGCCTATTGCTTTATTTACACCCCTTTTTAAATGACGGGTTTTAAAGACTGCTTGTTTGCGGTATTTTCCTCTTCATGTGTCGTGATTTATTTCATTTGCCATTATTTAAGACTGGGGGAAATGAATAAAGTTTAAAGTAATTAAGTTTAAACTATATATTTTATAACAGGAGATTAATGGACCAAAGCCGGGAAAATTAGACGGGGACCGAACCAAGTTTGATATCCTAACTAAAGCTCGCCTGGAAGAAGAACAACGACGTATCAGGAATGAACGGGACAAGTTAATGAAAGAGGAGAGATCTCTAATGGAAGAGGAAAGAAGGAAGATTAAGGTTGGTGTTTCGGTGCATGCTGTGTCCGATATAGTTATGTCTATACTATAGTAAGGCGTTTTGTATTGTTCCGAGTTATTATGTGGTATCTTTTTGAAATACCGAATATGTTTCAATTGATAGCTGATAGCTCGTCATGGTATATGACATCCCAGCGGGAGAGTTATCATCCTGGCAACCTTTAGATTTCCTCACGCCCACCGTCAGGTTATCTGAGCTACTACAGTATGTTGTATATAATTAAGAGTATCCTTTATTTTAGAAGTACCCTTTAGTTCACTAAGTTCAGGCGATGTCCGCTAAGTGGGGCACAACCTACTAACTAGCGACCAGTTTCGATTCTACATAGTTTCCAACGAAAGGCGGCGTACTACTCTTCGACTGAAAGTCGCACTTCACCACTAGACTTGGGTTATAAACCAACTAACCAATCAACCGATTCCTTGGCCCCAATAACAATTTAAGGGACGAGATTTTTAAGTATTCGAAACCTAGCCTTCGAAAAAAAGTTACCAAGCACAATTTACTGTAGGAGCAAGAAATGGCCGAGCAAGTTGATGACGGGTGTAACGAAAGCGAACGAAAGCCCCGTCGTTTACCGAGTCGGTTGAATAAATCGTTTACTGATTTCGACGTTATTGAGAGGAAGAGAAAGGAAGAGGAGGCGATGGCTTTGTATGAGGAGAAAGCTCGGAAACTGGAGGAGGAAAAGCGATCATTTGCTGAAGCTCGCGAACAGATGGTAAATCCGCTGAATTTCAAATATGTTGCATTCGTTGTACGTCATACTTTCAACTGGAAGGTTGATGGATCGAAACCATCTGCAAGCTAGTCAATTGTGCCCTATTATATAATATTGCAACAACCACTAGATTTGTAGCTTATACAAACACTATACCAAGCCCAGAACATATTTCAACACATTGCAACAGTTTCCTAATTGGATAGTTGGCCCAGTGTATTCTGACGATTACCTGTCATTGTCCTACCCATGGAGATAAACATGACTTTAATATCCTATTCCATCCTGGTTATTATGTACCCATGTAACCTCAGAGATAAAATCCAGTGCGCAATGGGGATTTGATTGCGGGGTATTATTTGTTATTTTTACCAGGAGCGAGAAGACAACGATAATGACATTAACAACGACATCTCGATTACGTCACCGCTACGTCACCCAAGCAAGCTGCCATCCACATTAACTAATTTCGATGTCATTGAAACGCAGCGTCTGGAGCAGGAGCGACTTAGAGTACAGGAAGAACGGATTCGAAACTTAGAAAATGAAATAAAAGTCTTCGAGGAACAGAGAAAACAGAACCCTGTCGTAAGTGTATCTCCAATCCTGTTGTAAGTGTGTTTATCTCTAATCCTAAGTGGTCGTTACTTCTATCCTTTGTTAGTTTTTTCTCCAGTCATGTTGTAAGTGTGTGTATCTTTATTTCTTTGTGGACGTTTCCTCAATTCTTAGGCCGATGACCGCTGTTTTAGAATAAGGAATATTTATGCTTTTATTATTTTACCGAGCTGGGTTTTAAACCTAAATGGCTAGTCAATGAGAACATTTTTTATAGAATTTAGAATCTGTTGTTAGGCGACGCATTAACCAGGCAAGCTATTAAGCCGGTATTACTCAATACAACATTTCCTTTGATTAAAATCCAATGACGCACACAAAAAACAGCTTGTATCAGAACAAATATTTTACTTATTTTAACTACCGAATTAACATGCAATCCCAGTATATATTTGATGTAATAATGCCCAATCGCCAAAAACGCGAGTTATCTAGTCAGTGTCCCCTCTAATTCCGTGATTCTAAGCATTCGACGTTACATTCCTAGCCCAATATATTTAAGGCTCTTTATCACGTTTCAGGAGAGCGATGATGACATCACGAGCGGTACAAAAGAGCTGATAAAGTCTGCGAAGAACAGTCCTCGACCGAAGAAGCTTGCTTCATCATTTACTAAGTTTGACGTCATGGAAAGAAAAAGAAGAGAGGCGGAGAGAAGAAGGCTACAAGAAGAGAATGCGCGGAAACTGGAAGAAGAACGCAGAATGTTCAAGGAGTCCAGAGAACAGTCCGTGAGTAAAGGACAGTATGCACATGTTTATTACTGTCGTGGAAAAATACAAGGAATGTAACACATCGAACACCGTTATGGCTGAAAATTGTGATAAATTTGCAGAAATGTCTACAGATTTTTTTGTTTTTGCCAGTCTAAATTTTAAACTCATTATGTACTTGTCACCAGATTCACATTCAAATGGCATCTGTGTTCGAATTGGTAGCGTTAACATTCATTCATACGATCGTTATTTCTACAGTATATTTTGGATATCTAACCATTTGTTTCAATCCCACAACCTTCGGCCGGCGCACTATCAACGAGCTAAAATTCCTTTCTGTACAGCATGCCACATACGCATTTTTTCAGAAGATTTATTTAACATACCGAAATATGTTAAACACCAAACTGTAGACACTTTGAATTCTGGCCATCTTTTAATCCACTGCGTTATCTATCTGTGTGATACACATAGTATAAGTATAGTTGACATACACTAACTCAAATAGACTCTGAAGGTTTTTTTAAATTATAAAAATATGTTAGATACTGGACTGTAGATACGCGGTAATACGGCGAAGTTTTAACCCGCTGCGTTTTCACCATCCCGCCCTTTTTACTATTTAAATTTTTGTTAAAATAATTTTTTTACTAATAAATTTTTTTAAAAAAATGTTTGATAAATAAAATTCTTAAAATAATTTTTTTGTAAAGAACATTGGGAGTGATTCTAAGGAAGAAGAGAAAGAGCAAAGAATCCCGACAGAGATGCCGAGGAAGATGGACATCAGAGGGAAGATTGAAGCGGTGATCAAGGCACAGGAGGATGCCGAGAGGAAGAGAATTGAAGAAACGAAGTTCAGTCGGATGACCGGGGAGCAGCAGGAGATGTACCTTGCGCGTCAGCGACAGGTACGTACCGGATGACGTACTGATTAATCGCAACCGGTTGACGCCCTGGTTAATCGCGATCTGATGCCGCAATGTTTAATCGCAACCTGATGCCGCAATGGTTAATCGCGACACCTATAGCATACAACGAAAAATAAAAACGCATTAATGCGTTTTCCTATTCATGGGTTTAAAGCGTGAATAGCCTACCCTAACATAACCCACTTTATATTGTCTGGATCCCTCAGATCGAGATGTTGAAACAGCAACTGGCATCCGCGAAAGCAGGAAATTACTCCGAAGAGGAGTATACTGATTCGGATGGAAGCGATGATGACGACGAAGACTGTTATTATTACTATAGTGACGATGATGACGTAGCAGAGGTGACGTCACTATATGAACATTCCATATCGGTTTATCTCGATTTCGTAATATTGCCGCTACGTGCTGGATAAATGAAGTACTACAGTTCCAATAAGCATAATCACCTTTTTAAAAAGATTTGAATTTAAAATTTGTTATAAAGACTTTAAAATAAATATATATGAGCGGTTGGTTATTAAAGACTTAAAAATAAATATACTTGTGCGGTTAAAGTCGGTTAACACATATGGAAGCGCATTTCTGGTCAACAATTTAATTTATTTCATTGCGTTACAGGAAGAAGAAGGTGATGAGGGCGACCAGGGCGACCAGGGCGACGAAGAAGGTGGGTGCTTGTATAGCTTGTATACGACTACATGGAAATGTTTTAGACTTGTTATGTAGATAAGGTCGAGAGCTACATATTAGGATGCCGATTGCAGTGACCATTATTTATTACTACGGTGATTGCCTATAACTTTTCCTTCGTCAATATTATAAAAACATCAAATAAAACACAGTATAAAAAAGGAAACAGAAAAATACGGCAATTTAGTCATTAAAATACGCCATTGTTTTTTTACTATTCCCGTGTCATGATATGTTTTATTTAATTTTTTTTGTAATATGGGCGAAATGTGATAAAGTTTAATGGACTGGACCGTTAAGCTAAATTTTTGAAAATACGTCAGCATAATTAAGTAAATTAACAGTGCCAAAGTTTTACTCATGAAGTCCTTCTAATTTCTACACTACGTACACATAAAAAGTCCGAAAGTTCCATCTATTTAACAACTGTTGCATTGATAGAAAACTCGGGCTCCGAGGAAAGTTTGACAAGTGACGGGGCGAGCAGCAACGACTCGGGAGCATACAGCGGGCACCCTTACTTCGTGCAAACACTCAACAACCTGTCGGTGAAAGAGGGAGACCCCGTGCGGTTCGATGCTTTTATCAACGCCACTCCGCATCCAAAAGTAAATTTTCTTAGATTTTTGAACAGTTATGGTCGTGCAATTCAGCCTTTGACCCAACTTAAGTTTTAAGGGCTTTGCTAGGCGGTTCATATTGGTTATGTGGCTTTTATACCTTGTTCACCGCATTTTGCCGTGAATTCAGGAACAGTGGACACCTCAAATTTTTCATTTTGTTTGCTCTGTTAATGGGTAGTGTCTGTACGGCCAAATACATGTCGGGATGCATCTTCGGCCGATTAGCTTGCTGGGTGGTCGCCTTACACCCGAATGGTTGCAACTGCAAAACTGATCGCTTGCTAGTTGGTTGAATCCTTGCGCAAGTCACCCAGCGCAAATGGAAAAAAAGTTTTACTTAACACTATAAGAACGTCTCAGTCATATATGACACACTGCAAAAGCTCTGGTAACGACGTTTGGCGCGAGATAATCCGACGATTATCCGTGTGATAACCCATTGTGTTATTCACGGGGCTAAAGCATGCATATCCTGTCACAGTGTGTTGAGCAGTTTATCTTCAAACTGATTTATTGTTCAACTCGGTTTTCATCATTCTCAGGTCACGTGGTACTTCAAGAACCGAGCGATCCGTAACTGTGCTGACTACCAGTACATTAACAAGGGAACTCAGTATTCGCTTTATATGAACGAGAGCTTTCTGGATGACGCAGGAGAATACGCTTGCAAGGCGACCAATGGCAAAGGGTCTGCTTCCAGCAAAGCCTTTCTTACTGTGATTGGTAAGATTGACCTTTTCGTTCGCCAATCGTGGTAAAACCATTCGACCACATAGCTGTTTATATTTTCAGTATTTGTTTTTTTATACGTCCTTTTCAAACTGTTCCTATTTTTTACGCGAGCGATTTATACGATTTCCACTTAAAGACGGTCTTAAAAACGGGCCCATCGTGCTCAAGTTATCCTTGTAAAAATATTATAGAACTGAAAGAAAAAATGCTTTTCCTTGTATAATTCTATTTTCCCACACATTTCTACGGTTAAGGGCACATTTCTAGTTTATTTCTACAAATAAACTATGGCGATATTTTATAGAAGCGGACGAGGAGTGACGTCAGTAAAGATGTCCGACGAAGAAAATGACAGTCGGGATTAATCAAAGCCAGATGAGGCGAGACTGTAAATAAAACAATGGGCAAAAGACAATACACAGCTCTTTTTTGAGCCATTATGAAAATGATTGTCAAGCCAGTCTTATGCACTTTATTGGCTTTTTGTTCCCCCCCCCAAATATCTTACAATTTCATGTGCTGTTCAGAAGTGAATCGGAACTGATGCTGGTATCTTTTTGACACTGAGCACAGTACAATTACGGATAGAATACAATGTGCATGGCTAGCAGCAACCAAGCAGTCGTACAACTGTAATAAAATCTACACGATTTAAATCTGGTTGACCATTCGGAACGTTCGAAAAGTTGAAAGATCGAGTTTTTGCTTTGATTTTAAAAGTGCTTTGTACCCATTACATGGTTGTGCTTGTTATACGTGCATGATATTGTGATATTTAATGGTAATAAACCACGAGTGAAACCTATAAAAATGGTAGTGATCATTATCATATCCAAGATTTCAATGGTGGAAGCATTCACTCCTTTGGTTAGACAAAGAGTCGGCTTGGGACGATAGTGTGGATGTATGGTTATAGCGCAGCCGATTCATATGCGGAATTATATATAAAAACAGCCCGGTGGCAAGCCTTTCACGGGCCAACACGAAACAGGAATAGTCATCTAATAGTCTGTAACACTTCTTAGTTTCCATGAATGCCAAGCAACTGTACGTTAAGAGTAAAAGTATGAATAAAAGTATAAAAATTATGCAAATACACACCATTTTATCATATTTGGTTTTGTGTGAAATCCTATATGTGCAGGTTGGCGTATGTAAAGTGAGCCGAATGCATAATTCAGTCTGGCACCATGAAAACAGATTCCCACAGCCGGATATTTTTAAAAATAACTGTCAAACCCCATGCTTTAGTGCTTAACTCATATATTTTATTATTATGAAATCGATAATCTCTTACACTGCTGGAAACGACGCCTGTCGGATTCAGAATGTTGCTCTGTCCTTTGCAGCTGGTGGTGTGGTTACGGATTAGGAACCGTGATGTATAAGATCTCGCTTTGAGTCCATAGGATTGATTTGGACTAGCATCGGCTTCACCGAACCATCAAAATGTACGGTCTCGTGTTAAAAAGTGTCGTGGAATGCGTGGAAATGGAATGGGGCGTGACGATTTGGAATCAAATGGTGAAGAAAATTGGAATTGGTGGAGTCGGGTTCTCTATTCACAAGGTAAGCAGACAATTTGAAATATATTTCAACATTTTTATTTTTTATACGCATCTTGGCCAGTTTAAATTACAGTTAGTTATAATAAAACAGGGTAATTATGGTTATCCAAGCGGATTAATAACGCAGGGTGCATTATTACACAATGGGGGTCCTTCGTTTGCCCTCGTTTGCCCATGCACAGTCGGCAGTTACCGCAGCTACTGCAGTGTTCTGAATACGATGGATAAACTACTAAAGCTTATTTTTAAATAGTATTAAACTACGTCCTATAGGAATAGAAAAAAACGTAGTTGAGAACGGGCTTACCTTCTGACCAGAGAGCTATTCCAACGTGTTGAACACGATAAGACAGTACAACATCTTTATTTCTTTTACTGGGTATTAGACGTCAAATTTTTCTGGTGTTCACGAACTAGCTATAGCGGCTGGTTTTAAAGTCCATCACCTTACTGCAAAGTTAACGGCCCATCCAGTTACTTGTGGCAATGACGGAGAGAAAAATATTGCAACTTTGTCGTGTTACAGGTTTATGACGAAAATCTTATGGCGATTATTGCGGAGTCGGTAGCGTGTGAAGTGGATTGCCCGGAGAGCGACATTATGTTCAAGGTATTTTGTTTGGTTAGTCACTTACATTTCGACAGGTAGGATCATTTCAGATATTGGAAGAATCCAAGATTAACCAAGGGCTATTTTTAAAATACTAAGGATAATTCGGGTCTATTTTTGCAATATTACCAATAGAAGTATAATTAAATCAGACTTCAATTTTGTTTTGACTGGGATAAGATATTCCTATAAGAGGATTTACCAACTATTACCATCGGCAAGCCTGTTGTCAAGTGTTTGACGTTGTCATAATAATGCATCTCTTATCAAGAGACTTAATCCCTGCTCTCTCTTGATTTCCAGTTTGGAGCACATTTCATGACTTTTGTGACAAGATATGGATACGACCAGATCACATCAGTCCTCGGAAGAAAGCTTTGTGACTTCATAAACGGTTTGGACAATCTGCATGATTACATCAGCAACCTGTACAAAGATATTAAACCACCAAGGTAAGTAGCTACAATCACTTCATAACTTTATATCAGTCCTACATTTTGGACATATGCCTGTACAAGCATAAAATTCACGCTAACAATTTTTTAAGTTTAAATCAAGTAACTATTCAGATATCAATTACAAACACAAGTTATCCGACCGAAACTGCACTCTGAATCTTTTAATGTGGATCCTTTAGATACAAATCACAAATTAATTCCCTATCCATCACTTACGGCATTTAGAACGACGCGGTTGCGGAAAAACTTGAAATATTCAAATTCAAGATATTTAAACTTTGGTTTGTTTCCTGTGTTTTCAAAGGCGGAGTGTTGTCAATCTTATTAATTTAGAATGTGCCCCACTAGTCTATATCTTCAACAGATTTCTCTGTCACGCAAATAAACGTGGCGTTCCTCCCAAATATAAAAACATATTTATCTTCCAGTTTCTACGTCGAGAAGGAAGACGACGAGGGACTTGTATTCCACTACAACACATCGCGAAAATACGTCGGCTACATCCACTACGTGCGCGGGTTGATCCACTCAGCAGCTGTCATGTATTATGAACTGCAAGACGTTAAAGTGGAAACACTGAAGCAGGAGGTTCTTGGGGAGGTCATGCACAGTGTCCTAAGGTTCGCGCAATTCCACACTGATTTTCATTTGTGTGGGCGACGTGGGATAGTAGTCGTCAAAACTGATTTGACATTAATTCCGAATATGTAGGATAAGGTCCAAAACTGTCGTCAGGATAGGATATTCCTCCCACCGTCGGGTAACCGGAGCTATTGTTGTATGTGTGTATAATTCGCACGTTTCTTAAATTTATTAGAATCTAACGATCCGCTAAGTTCTGTCGCGTTAGCCATTCTATCACAAAACCATTTTTGTTTCTTCAAATTCTAAGTAACAAACCATAATTCCACCAGAGTCACGTACAAGAACTGCACTGTACGCAAACAAGATCCCTGGTTGCCGGCTTTGTCGAAACTTCGTTCCATAACCCCAGTCAGCGTTAATAGCGACATCGTCTTCGACACCTTCCCGTTCTCTATAATCTTTGACGAAGTAAGCTGTTTGTGACGTAATAAATAAAGTAACAAACTATGGAGAGCTGCCGCATCTTATGACTTCATGCATTGTGCTCAGAACCCTAAACCTATTATTTGCCTTCCAAAATAGCCTAGGCCTACCACTGTCTGCGTATCCATATTTTTTCTCGCTGGAGCCGAAAAGTTGAAAACCGATTGAGCGTTAGCGCACTGCAAAACTTCTTAAGGAATGATATTGACATGTTTATCCCCTTGGATGGAAAACGCAAAGGGCTTTATTAAGCAAAATAAACTCGTACTCACAGTCGGGTTTGAACTACTGTAATGTGCAGGATAGGATTAAGGCGTTTCTCTCATTTCAATTGATTATTCCGCTATGTCATGCGATGACCGGTAAATACCTTTCCGGGACACAACATACCACAGCAACAGGCAGGTTTAATCCATCAACTTAGGGTTAAAGAATAACCCAAAGAACTTTTTACCTGACGAACTCAGTTAACTATGCTACAATCCACAGAAAATGCAGGTCGTAACTTGCGGGGTCGGGGTGGTGAAGACTTTCCCGACGCTTATAGGGAAGAAGATCACAGATTTCTTCGTGTTGACCAAACCCATCGGGGTCGACCTTACATGGAACTTTGTAAGTATGAAATAACCTTTATTGCAAGTAGGGAAATATCCCCTAAACTTGGAAACGTGGGTTGTAACATAGATATCTGCCATAATCCGTCAGATCAAGAGAGAGTAACTTCCTTTAAACACAGCATATGTCTCTGAAAGTGTTCTTTTTTGAAATAGTAACAATATCTTTCAACGTACATAAATATATAAAGTATGAAAAAGGTTGTCTAATGTATTTGTTTTTTTTTTAGTAAACCACTCGGCTAAACTTTTTTTATAATGAGTGGAATCCATGAAAAATGATTTAGTCGTTTCCTGGTAACGCATTATTATTTCGTACTATTTCAGATGAAAAACCGCCCAGTCAATGTGTTGGTTGAGTTGACATCAACCGTTGCTCTGTGGGCTGAATACGAAGAATACCTTCGCTCACAAGGTTAGCTATTTTACCGAAACTATTGTAATACGTTCTTCAACTGAAATATTTTAAACCTTGTGGTTATGTATTATTATAATTTTGGCATATTCTCGAATCTGGAAATAATCAAATCAAATAATTTTATTATCGAATATTATATTTTTAGAAATTCTTGACCCCGAACATCCACCGTTGCCGCCTAAACAAAGAGATGATTCGGTGTCTCTTAAGTTAAGGGGAACCACCGATTATCTGGAAAGCTGGAACGCCGTTATTTTTATGTGTACTCCAATGTGAGTTTTTTTACCATGCCCAATTTGATTCTGATATGCAAAAGGTATTATAAATTTTACTATATGTACGCTTAGCTAATCGGAGCACAACAATGAGAAACAACACAAACCTCCACAGCCCTTATATCTTACGAATTTCCCCTTTAATATGTTTTATTGTCATCCAGATTCGACAACATGGATGTGATGATGGATGTAGGTCTTTACATCAGCGATCTCAGTTTCCAAGACTCAATTCAGATGTTGTTGATGACTGGGCCCCAACAATCTGCCGAGTTGAAACTCGCACTTGATATGGTAAGTTCCTCTTTGGATAGGATTGTATCCTATCCACGTGTGTGATTTTTCCCACTTTCATTAGGTCGAGAGGTCTTCTCTTAACTAGTGGGCACTATAGGTGGTTCTATACTTTGATTAAATGCGTGCATCACTTAGGAAATGCATTTTAAAGCAGTGGGTTTAAGTTATTTCGACAGAGCTTTACTGTAAAATTTCCCTTGTTTGTATTCTGTTCTGTTCTCTTAGTTTAGTTTGGTTTTTGCTCCTCCTTTTTATTAAAGAAGAATAGCCTGATTAAGTAAGGTCAAGGAGAAAAGATAAAACCGCAAAACGTAAACGCATCTACCTTGCGGTGTAGTAGCGTATAATAGAAGAGACTTAAACTGCTCACATATTATACACCTCTACATACGAGACCATATAGAAGAAGTTGACAACAAATAAATACGTACTTTTTGTGCAGGAACAAGCTAAAACGTCCAAACTCGCGGATACCTTGGCTGAACTGCAGAAGGAAAACCAGAAAGCCGATTCGATATTGTTTTCCATGATTCCGCGGGAAATCGCTGTTCGATTGAAGAAAGGAGAAAGTACAGTCAGCATCGCAGAGGTAACTGTGACGTGTAAATTACGTTTGTTTTAATGATTAGATAGGGAAATACCCGGTATAGGATGTATATTTTTATATCAGCGATATAACTCGTGTAACTCAAAACACCTCGTTGATACTGTCAAATTAACGGAGCCGTTGCTGTGTGCAGGTTACTTCTAATAGTGGTTTCGAGCGACGCATTTAATATATGGCAAAGATTGGTGACTAATTTTTACACTTCGTACCATAGACTCGATTTGTACTGGTAAAAATACATTCTAATCCGCGTGTTAACAGGTGTTTGAAAACGTCACAGTGCTGTTTAGTGACGTAGTCGGCTTCACAAACATATGCACCAGGATTACACCGATGGAAGTAATCGCGATTCTCAACAAAATCTACACCGTGTTTGATACTCTGTGTGAAAGGTTGGTGCCTTTCAATGAGGTTGGAATATAAAAGATATTAACGAGGCTCCACAACAGTGTGATTCGGTAGAATTTAAGTCGTCTTGTCTAGCACGGCACAGCGCTAGCAATGGTCGTTATATCGCATGTTTAAGGTATAATGGCTTACCGAGCCTGTAACTAAAGGACTAATCACACAACACATGCTTTATTAGCTCGAGTAAATCCATAAGAGGTGCGACGTAATTAGACAATTGCCTGTGAAAAAACGCTTCTTAACTTATGTGCAAGGTAATCTGAAGATTGTCCGTGTAATAATGCCCCGCGCCATTTACCAATTAACGACGGTGAAAACATGAATATGCAATCAATATAGAACAGGGGTCGGCAACCTACGGCCCGCGGGCCGCATCCAGCCCGCCAAGCAAAATCATCCGGCCCGAGACATCTTACTGAAGTATTATAGAATACGGCCCACTGTGTCATCTGCAATCTTAGATTTTGATGAATTTCAAAAATCTATGCGGCAATAATAAAAAATGCGCCTGACCGTGTATATTGAGAATGTGTGCGTGCAGACAAAGAAAATGCTTTGAGAAAAAGCAATAAGTGTGTGTGTTTGTTATGACATTATGATGTCATGACACATATTATGACATATACATTATCGTTTTTTGCTATTTCATATGTGTTTGCATCGTGTTCTTTACTAACTAAAGTCCCGAACGATAGATAATAGGTAGTAAACATATATATATATATTTCTAATTGATTTTGCAATCTTGAATTGTTATCAAAACGTAGAAAAGTTGATGTGGAGTTAAGAAATTTATTACGGCCCGCCGAGATCATGTTGAGTTTGGTTTTGGCCCGCGACTATAAAAAGGTTGCCGACCCCTGATATAGAACAACACATTGGTGATTGTTAATGTAGAACAATACATTGGCAGTTTACTTTTTTAAGTTGTGTACCCATCACTTTTGTGTTAATAATTTTGTGTTAATAATAATTGTTAAGAATTTTTCAATATCAAATATATTTTAGATACGGCGTCTTCAAAGTCGAAACGATTGGGGACGTATACATGGCAGTGTCGGGGGCGCCGGTTCGAACCCCACTGCATGCACAACGCATATGCGACATGGCATTGGAGATGCAAACTGGCATCAGCCATGTGAAGAATCCAGTTGGAGGCGGATGTATTCCTATTAGAATCGGTACGATTTCTTATCTATTGATATATAAACATATTCCTAGTAACGGGTCCATTTTGGCAATAACGCTTGGCCGGGTGAAAATGAAGAACTGTCGCAAAGCTACAATATACAGTACGTTGCAGTAGCTCCGACAATCCGTCTGTGTGGTAAAGTAACTTACTGACAAGTTTTAACTTATGTAGGTTTGCCGTTTTATCATACCCTCTTTTAATATAAAATAGACTAAACACCCAAGCATGAATACATCATACCTTGCAGGTATTCACTCCGGTGGGGTGGTGGCTGGCGTGGTTGGGCGCAAGATGATTCGGTACTGCTTGTTCGGAGACACTGTGAACACAGCATCTAGACTGGAAAGCACTGGGAAAGGGCGTGAGATCCATGTCAGCAAATCCGTTTATGATTTGGTCTACCGCACTGATGATTACATCTTCGATTCTCGTGGAGTTGTGTATATTAAGGTGGGTGGTGATATTATATATTTACTGCGAACTTGTATTACAACTATATAAGTAAGCACCCTTACCCAGCCATACAAGAACCCTTACTCAATCATTTAAGTAACCTTGTCTAATCATTTAAGTACCCTTGCCTAACGATTTAATTAACCTTGTCTAACCATTTAAGTATTCTTGTATAACCATTTAAGTACCCTTTATTGCATAACCATTTAAGTAACCTTGCCGAACTATATAAATACCATTGTATAACAATATGAGTAACCTTACATAACCATGACATTTTAACAGGGCAAGGGTCAAATGCGAACATACTGGTTAAAAGCCAAGAAGGGAAAATTTATTTCAATCCCTGGCTCGAGGTTAGTTAACTATGAAATTGAAAAAATACAAAAACATGTAAAATCGACAGTTCGATTCACAGCTTGCTAGATGAAAGTGCTTTCAACTCGAAAGCTCACAGCAGAACGATTGAAGGTGCTGTTTTGATCGAAAAGGCGAATTATCAACCAGATGTTAAAAAGTTGGATGACCCACTGGTATGTAAAATATGACATTTGTATCTACCTGAAATAACTTAAATTGTAAAATCACTTTGTCGGTTGTTTCGTGTCTAAAGGCACGCGTTCTTTTCTATATTATGCATAAGCACAATAAATTGCGGAAAACTGTCTTAATCCTAGTCCTAACTTTAATACAGCCTTAACTACGTTAAGTTTATATAGTCAATAGAAAGGTGTCCGATCCATACATGCTGAAGTTTAATTTACTTTAATTTCGTTTGTTTTCAGATGTATGTTTCGCCGTATTTGGCACCCACAGGCCACAATATATATTGTATTTAAATTTATTTTATTTGTTATTTAAAACGAAAGAATGTCGATTTCGGCGAAATATATAAATCTGAAATAGAACAAAAATGATTTTTTTTATAATTATTCGTCGTTATACTTAAGGCTTTAAATAAACAATAGATCAACATTTGACTTGGTAAACATTTGGCTTTCGTCATTACATTTTTGCAGGTTACTTAGTGACATTTTAAAAAAACGTCTCGTGCCAAGGGCCTGGCCCCGCGGTGTGTCAGGAATATTTTTACAGACAATGGATTTATTTACAGGCCCTATACTGCCATTTTTTAAATTATACTGCCATTAAAGAGCTTATAGACAGAAAAATAACATTTTTAATACATTTATAATTAAATACGATTTTGAGGCGCCATTTATGCACTGTCCAATGAGTCCTGTAATGTGTCCCGTATTCCAGAGTTTCAGCAAAGCGGTTGAAAAGATTGTCTATCGCCAAACTAACGACATGAAAAATTACCAGGAAGAGAATTACCCCAAAGCGGGTGTGGCCATGCGGCAACTAAAAGGTTTGTTACGACATAGTGTTACAGCATTTTTTACAGCCTACTTGTTGATATTATTGTTTTTATTTAATTTCGCCAGCAAATTAGATTGCAATGTAATATTTCACTATGATCCCAATTGGAAATTAAACAGCATGCCAAGTTTTAAAGAAATTTTGAAACAGAATCCCGGACCAATTAGCTTGGTGGATTAGTTCGTCGCTTTTTAGCCAAAGTGTTACAGGTTCGAAATTGCTCGCTAGCTAGTCGGGTATGTCCTTAGGCAAGGCACTAAACGGACGTTTTCTAAAGAATGCGTCTGAATCATATACAACATACTGCAATAGTTTCGGTAACCCGACGGTGGTCGCTAAGTAAACTGACGATTGCCCGTGTGTTAACCCACCTTGCGTTTTCAAAAAAATGTAATAGAACCAGTAATGCAACTGCCCGTGTGCTAACTCCCTTTCCCTTTTTCCAATTATTATGGGAATAAAATATGAAATTCGCATTCTATTATAATGTTAAAAATTTTAACCGACTTCCCAATCTAGAGGCCGAAGGAACCGCGCAATACGACGAACAGGCAGCAGTTGTTCCAGTGCCAGTTCCAGTTCCAGTTCCAGTTCCAGAACCAATTCCACATGTCCCCAGCCCTGTATCCGATCCAAGCTATGGGTTACCAGCAGTTGAAGCTGAAAAACGTCCTTCGCTTGAACCACAGGCACCACTAGTTAGACTGCTTCCTCCACAAAACTGAATTTCTTCGACAAGTTATTGACTGTTAAGCTTTCTACAACTAAATCTAGCAAGATGTTCTATAGCTTACACCAGAATTCCTTATTAACATTGTCATCAAAGATATACTAGCAGGTGCACTCTAAAAGTAAATTGCCTCAATATTTACATCTTAAATTGTACAAAAAATATTTCCGAATACTAAATAGCGCAGAGATCTGTTCCTAGCTTTATCTCTCTAATACAGCTTTATACGACATACTTTAGTTCTTGAGAAATACTGTAAATATTATTTTTCGTAGTCGCGGTGTTAAATACAAGTAATGTACAGAAAAGGTCATTTTAACTTTCCAATATACGACTTTATTATAATACCGTCCAGAGACGACCGAGTAGATATACACGAATTATAAAATTGCCGAGATAGGTTACCTTCTGGGGCAGCTTATAAAGATAAACTTGCTTCGTCACCCGGATATACATATATATAGTGCAAAGCCACAATGACGATAGAATATTCTCGATTTTTATAACTTAATTTTCGATCAAGCGTCGATTCACCGCGGCATAATAAAATAAT
This sequence comes from Ciona savignyi, assembly GCA_000149265.1. Lineage (NCBI taxonomy): Eukaryota > Metazoa > Chordata > Ascidiacea > Phlebobranchia > Cionidae > Ciona > Ciona savignyi. The sequence goes on along the minus strand of CH001689.1, from coordinate 353,206 downwards.
TGAAAATAAAACTGGCCGACAATACAGCAGCCGATTAATTGGCGGGTTACACATAGTTGCGATTGCTATTATTTTAAGACATGGTGCCGAAGACTGGATTATGTCGGCATATACTGGGACCGTATTCGTCGTAATCAGCTTTCGTGTGGCATACTTTGTAGAACTCTCCCTGGTAAAACAAAATAGTTGTAAAAAACTCGGTAGGATTTATTCACAAATAAAGCTTCGGAGTAGAATTAAAGCAAATACAGGTATTTTCAGGTGGTAGAAACGCGTTACCCTTTTTACGTAAATGACTTACCGACTGTTCGTTTGCCGTAGTTGCTTTATTTACCATTATATAATACTGGGGCAAAAAAAGAACAAACTAAATTACGCTTGCGTGTTGTATAATACTACATGCGTTTTACTAGAATACGATATACTTACAGTAGAAGCAAGCATGGATCCACCAAACCAGACAGCATATCGCTGCATACTGTGTGAGATCACCTGAACCTCCATCGGCTTAGGCTGGGAAGATAGTTAGAGTGTTAACCTCCTGTGCAGGGCTCACTTAATGTACAGTGTTGATTTATTTATATTTTGGTGGTCGGACTGGGACTTAAGTGTCATGTAACTTAGCTCACGGTCAATACACAGCACAAGAAAGCGAGTTTGTTTTTAATTATACCGAATGCGGAAAGTGTACTGAACGATCTTTCTATGGATATCTTTAAATAACTCATGCCACAGTCAAGCTTATAAGGATATTACAAAAGAACAGTTTTTAGAACTCATGAGATTATGCATATCAAAACACCATAACTGAAAAATAACGATTTTGGCTTTGTCGTGTTTGCCTCAAGTACAATGTATAATCACATCGTGCATACACTGGCAGGGGATGAAGAGTTGGAGACCAATTTAATTTGAAACAACCTCACCTTGATTCTCCCAGCACTGAGCGACTCGGAGATTTTCAATCGAGAATCGACGAGTCGTTTCACATCGCGCTGCACTCGACGTCCGAAGTCTTTGAACATGGTCGACCCTCCAGACAACACTATGTTCTGTAGATGTAAACGGGATGTTAAATGTGGGGGATGGGGTTAGACATGGTGTGGGGGTTAGATGTGGGAGTGGGGGCGAGACAAAGTAGGGGGTAGGGGTTAGAATTAGGGGGTAGATGTGGGGGTGGGGGTGGGTGCTAGACAAGGTAGAGGGCAGGGTTAGATTAAAGCGGTTAGACATGGTGTATGGGGGTTAGATGTTAAATGTGGCGGCTCGGGACGTCAAATGTGGGGAGGAGTGAAAGGGTTAGTTGGTGCGGTGTTGTGTTTGTGTTATTTTTGTTTCATGATTAGCAGGACAGGAATTTAAGCCTAATTTTTGCTGAAATAAAGAATATTAAACTCGAATATTAACCTCCTAGTAACCACAACTATTTGTAAAACTAATTGACTGCATGTTGTTTCTGATTGATCAAACCCCAGGTTTCCATAGCACACTTTCCTCTTAACATATTTCATGAACACAGACTGTTCATAGGTTAAAGCAAGGGTGCAATTTTGGTGATTTTGTCTTCAAAAAGCATTCTTCTTCACACAAAAACAACCACTTACCTTGTAAAGTGGTCGTCTGACATCGATTGGGCAGTTCGAAT
>CH001689.1:314356-326468 GCA_000149265.1 Ciona savignyi | reverse complement strand
CAGTAAAAGTAGGTCTAGGGTATATAGTTCTATTTAACCACAGTAAAAGTTATTTTAGGATTTGATCTTTTCTATTATAAATTAGCAGAAAACAAAAAATGCAAATTTAGATTCAGACCTTCTCCAACCGAAATAACTACAGCAAACACTGAGTTTGGTGATTTCGCGCTCAAACTTCGGTTTGGAGATTCCATAAGTTGATATACTGCCCCTGGTTCTTGCAGCAAATTTTATTCTTCAAAATATATTGACAATTGGATGGGGCCCATTTTACCCACGTGGCCCATTTTACCCACTTTTCCCCCTATATATATATATATATATATATATATATATATATATATATATATATATATATATATATATATATATATAACCTACTTAACGTATATGGGATCCAGTCCATTTCTGTAAATTAGGACATTTCTGTCATTAAAAACGGTGACAGAATAGGGAACGGGTCCATTGCTGTAAATTAGAATATTTCTGTCGTTGAAAACGGTGACAGAAAAGGGAACGGGTTCATTTCTGTAAGGATAGGATAGGATATTCATGTTTATCCCCGTGAATGGGAAAACCTAGGGGGTTATCACACGGGCAATCGTCAGATCACCTCGCGCCCATCGTCGGGTTACCGGAGCTATTGCAGTGTGTTGTATATGATAGACACGTTCCTTCAATTTGGTAGAACCCATTAATCCGCTGGGTTCAGGCAATGTCCGTAAAGTGCCTTGCCCAAGGACACAACCGAGTAGCTATCGACCAGTTTCGCACCTGCAACCTTTTGATTGAAAGGCGACGCACTTAACCGCTAGACCATCGGGCCGGTGAAGTATATGACCCCGACGTGTAAATTAGAACATTTCTGTCTTTGAATACGGCGACAGAAAAGGCAACGGGCCCATTTCTGTAAATTTAAACATATCTGTCGTTGAAATCGATGACAGAAAAAAGAACGGGTTCATTTCTGTAAATTAGGATATTTCTATCGTTAAAAGCGGCGACAGAAAAAAGAACGGGTTCATTTCTGTAAATTAGGACATTTCTGTCGTTGAAAACGACGACAGAATAAAGAACGGGTTCATTTCTGTAAATTAGGATATTTCTGTCGTTGAAAGCGGCGACAGAAAAAAGAACGGGTTCATTTCTATAAATTAGGATATTTCTCTCATTGAAAACGGTGACAGAATAGGGAACGGGTCCATTTCTGTAAATTAGGACATTTCTGTCGTTGAAAACGACGACAGAATAAAGAACGGGTTCATTTCTGTAAATTAGGATATTTCTGTCGTTGAAAGCGGCGACAGAATAAAGAACGGGTTCCTTTCTGTAAATTACAACATTTCTGTCGTTGAAGGCGGTGACAGAAAAAAGAACGGGTGGTCCATTCCTGTAAATTAGAACATTTCTCTCATTGAAAACGGTGACAGAATAGGGAACGGGTCCATTTCTGTAAATTAGGACATTTCTGTCGTTGAAATCGACAACAGAAAAAGAACGGGTTCATTTCTGTAAATTAAGACATTTCTGTCGTTGAAAACGACGACAGAATAGAGAACGGGTTCATTTCTGTAAATTAGGACATTTCTGTCGTTAAAAACGGTGACAGAAAAGGGTACGGGTTCATTTCTGTAAATTAGAACATTTTTTGTCTTTTAATACGGCGACAGAAAAGGCAACGGGCCCATTTCTGTAAATTAAAACATATCTGTCGTTGAAATCGATGACAGAAAAAAGAACGGGTTCATTTCTGTAAATTAGAACATTTCTGTCTTTGAAAAAGCCGACAGAAAAAAGATCGGTTAATTTCCGTAAATTTGGGACATTTCCGTCGTTAATTATCCACTCCAGAACAGGTTTGCATGTATTTCCGTATTTCTGTTTTCCGTATTTTTTTTCTGTGTTTCTGTAAATATTTTTTCTGTAATTCTGTAGTTCTGTAATTTCTGTAAATCATTATCAAATTTCTGTCATTTCTGTAATTCTGTTTTCTGTAAATTAGTTGTGTCCCCATTTTAGGAAGCGTTTAACTAATTATTCTCCCGATCTCTCCAATGCAAAATGACCTAAAAAAAACAGCTGTCACTCTAAATTCTGACATAAGAAGTCTTAGATTTGTTCACAATTTAAAATTAAAGCTTGGATATGCAACCTAAACTTAAAATGCTTCAGAATTTTAGTTAAAATTTTGAGCCCATACCCCTTCGTACATCGGCATAACAAAACGGCCAGCAGGTGCACAATCAACACCTTTATTTTAAAAAGCACTGCTCCACTATTACAAAACTTTACAGCTAAACGAGAACACCGGCGCGCAGCCTAGCACATGCTGCTTTCAACAAAACAAACATTGGGGAATCACCAACATTGTTACTCAGCAAAACACCCGTTTAAAAAACAATGACCAAGCGAGGCTACCAGTCGTCACATCCTTTCGCGCATAGAGGTCTTAACTGGTTATACGTATTCCATATATTCACAAATCATCGTCGTATGAATTGTCGGCCTGCGTTTCGGTGTTGTGCTTTTATATCGCGTTTTTAATCAAAAAAAGAATTATATGGCTCTTACATCTACTGCTTAAGAATAAAATGTCAGGACGGGGCAATGAAGAAAAATCCAATGCGAAGCCGAATTCGTTTATCAATAGTTGGTCGTGAATTCCCAGTCGGTCGTGTGCACAGACTTTTGCGCAACGGTAACTACTCTGAGCGTGTTGGCGCTCGAGCACCAGTCTACTTGGCCGCTGTGCTGGAATACTTGAGCGCCGAAGTTCTTGAGTTGGCCGGTAACGCTGCTCGCGACAACAAGAAGTCCAGAATCATACCAAGGCATCTACAGTTGGCAGTTCGAAACGTCGAGGAGCTCAACCAAATATAAATTTTAATGCCGATGCACACTAACGGCGATGGCTAGCGATGAGAGTGATTATTTTGACGTCACGTCCTGTATTGCCGGCCTCGAAAGCGATGTCGCCCGAGTAAAAACTTGTTCAAATCCATCGCTCTCATCGCCGAGGTTTGGCGGGAAATTTTCGCGCTTGTAAAAGTGAATCAAGAAGACAACTTTGACATTTCGGAATATTTTAGCACGAAGACATTTAATTTCAGCGACATTTTAATTAAATTGGTATAAATCCACGCGGTTTTGTACGTTAGAGTAAAAACTGGATATAAAAATGATAAACTGAAACTTAATATTTGGATCAAAATCGCTGAAATAGATTAGACTGGTAAGTCACACTTAAATAATACAGTATATTTTATGTGGTATGGCTAAATTGTCTTGTTGTAAATTTATGTTTCCATTATTCAACTGATCTTATTTGCGTCAACTAAGTCACAAAAAGCGAAATAGGAGCGAAATATATATCATAAGCCACTACAGAGTAGTCTAAAAACACGGCCTCCTGCTGCACAGGGTAATAATTGATATATGTTGTTGTAGGTTTGTTTCAGCAACCGCCGACTTGTTGATGTTGGTTGTCGACGGATTCTAAAGTTGGTTGTCGACGATTCTAAATGCAATATAGCGGACGCGGCCGTCAAACCTAGGCGAAAGAACAATATTAAGCGATCTAAATTTAATTAAAGAAGAAGAGTGTGCGGTAAAGCGCGACCAGTACTGAGGGGGAGCCGGCTTTAGAAGGTGTGGAAGTCTAAATCATCGTCATCCAGTTTATATAGGTTAAAGCCTAGGCATGTATCCATTGCTTAAAAACTGTACAAGGCTAACATTACATGCGCCCGTTACCCGCCAAAACTGGCAGGGTACCAGAAAAAGTATAGCGAAGAAAGTGATTCATCGCTCATAAGTATACGTCGGCTTTAAAGCATTTATTTAAATATGTAAAGAATTTTTCTCCATACAATTGGTCCTCGAAATTTCAATCTGTTTTCACCAGCAACAAGATACTGATGTTTACAATTTTGACTAATAGGTAACGTTATTACGTAAAACATTATTTTTTTAGCGTTAATCATTTTTGTTGTCTGTGATTATTTTTTGGGTTAAATAAATTATACACGCTAATCCAAAGGCAACTATATTGATTAATTCACCTATATATAAGTTACAATCATTTTGTCCGGCCCGGTGGTCTAGCGGTTAAGTGCGTCGCCTTTCAATCGAAAGGTTGCAGGTGCGAAACTGGTCGCTATCTAGTCGGTTATGTCCTTGGGCAAGGCACTTTACGGACATTGCCTGAACCCAGCGGATAAATGGGTTCTACCAAATTGAAGGAACGTGTCTATCATATACAACACACTGCAATAGCTCTGGTAACCCGACGGTGGGCGCGAGGTGATCTGACGATTGCCCGTGTGATAACCCCCTTGGTTTTCCCATTCACGGGGATAAACATGAATATCCTATCCTATTATCAGCTCAAAACAAAATTGTAAAACAGTGCGAACTCAACTGGAAAGGAAAAAGTATTGTACGAGAGAGTAAACTAATTTATGAAGAAGGAAAACTAGGGTGCTCTTTTTTAAACTATCCAATCATCGTGCAGTTGTAAATTGGCGAAATTTTTCCGGCTATAAATACTACAGAAATTGTAGATCGTGTCACAGTACCGAATTCATCAACGAAATGGCACGAACAAAGCAAACCGCAAGAAAGTCTACCGGTGGAAAGGCTCCACGAAAACAACTTGCCACCAAGGCAGCACGGAAGAGTGCTCCGGCAACTGGTGGCGTCAAGAAGCCTCATCGTTACCGACCAGGAACCGTCGCTCTCCGTGAAATTCGTCGATACCAGAAGTCGACTGAGCTTCTCATTCGCAAGCTTCCCTTCCAACGATTGGTTCGTGAGATCGCCCAGGATTTCAAGACCGACCTTAGGTTCCAAAGCAGCGCTGTGATGGCTCTTCAGGAAGCAAGCGAAGCATACCTCGTTGGTCTCTTCGAAGATACCAACTTGTGCGCCATTCATGCCAAGAGAGTCACGATCATGCCCAAAGACATTCAACTGGCCCGACGTATCCGCGGTGAACGTGCTTAAACAAGCAATTTTACTTCTCCAAACGGCTCTTTTTAGAGCCACCCAATATTTCAAAGAGATTTATAATTCATTGAAACAGTAACTAAAACGGATTTTTTTGTAAATTACAAGCAGGGCGATGTTCAATTAGTTTTAGTGAGCAGTTCCATCTTAGTGTTGTTCAGTTAGTTCCAGATATATTATTTTTTTACTCACTTCGACTTTTTCGTGGTAAATTTGATTGAGACTGTTTTTAGACTATTTACAACGAGAATTACCACATTTAGTTTTAATGTATTGGTAGATTTTACTGAGTTAAAGATCCGTTTTTCTTCGAACAGTTGTTCATGTTTTAAATTATTTGTAGCAATATGGCATTGCAACAAATAAGGTTATATTTGTGCGTGCTTCGAGCACATTAATATGAAATTACCGGATAACTTTTTTTTTATATAAAACGGTGCCCAAGCATTTACCGGACATCACAGATAAGTTAAAACTAACATTTAGCGAACGGCAAAATTTATTACAGAAGCAAACGTTTTTAAGTTTAATTACACCTATTTTGTTTATATAGTTCATGATCCTCTCGAAATGACAAAAAAATAATGAGAGAACATTAGCGGGCCTATCAGAAGGCGAATGCGCTTTTTTTTTATTCTCTTGCTATCGATCTCGCTGAAAATTACCATATGCGAAACTATAAATTCGTAGCGATATTTCGTAAGTCATCTCTTTTGAATAGCAATCATGGCACCAACCGGCAAAGGAAGCAAGAAACTTGTCAAGAAGGCGGCACCGTCCGAAGGAAAGAAGAAGCGCCGAGCAAGGCGAAAGGAAAGCTTCTCAATCTACGTATACAAGGTACTGAAACAAGTACACCCTGATACTGGTATCTCCAGCAAAGCCATGAGCATCATGAACTCGTTCGTGAACGATATTTTCGAGCGCATCGCATCTGAATCATCGAAACTTGCCGGTTACAACAAGAGGTCCACGATCAGCAGTCGAGAAATCCAAACCGCAGTACGACTTTTGCTGCCTGGTGAGCTTGCTAAACACGCCGTCTCCGAAGGCACTAAGGCTGTCACCAAATACACCAGCTCGAAATAATTTATTTTGCACCAACCCACAAACGGCTCTTTTTAGAGCCACCCATTTTTATCAAAGAGAAACCTGATTTACCATTACAAAATTAGCGTAGTGACATTTAGACGGTACCTCTAAATACTACAGGAGCGCTTGGACCGCTTGGAGCGCATGGAGCGCTTAAATCGCTTGGATCGCTTACTATACTTAGTAATTACAGAAGCCATGATATTAATGTTAGGGTTGGGGTTAAAGTTAGTTCTGGGGTTGAGATTAGTGTTTGGGACTGGGTTAGAATTACTTTCCATATCAATCTAAGTGATCCAAGCGATCCAAGCGCTCCAAGCGGTCCTGTAGTATTTAGAGGCACCCACATTTAGATGGACTTACATTAATAAATTGTATATGGTATTCTAAGTTGTTCTGTGCACGTACACCGATCATGTATTTAAAATATCCTAGAAATATTTATTTTACTAAATTTAGAAAACAACTTGCACTGTAAAACATGAAATGAAAATCCCAAAATAATTTCCCGCTTTATCTAATCGATTGGCAGTTAAAATTGGTTTCAAAATAAGAAAAAAAAACTTAGAAAAGTGACTCAATTCTAATTTGCAGCATTACTGTGTATTGCAAAAATTCTCATTTGACTCAATCGCTTAAAAACGTTTAAATTTTAAACGACGGTGTTGTGAATTTATTGGGACACAACTAATTTACAGAAAACAGAATTACAGAAATGACAGAAATTTGATACTAATTTACAGAAATACAGAATTACAGAAAAAATCCATTTCTAATTTACAGAAATACAGAAGAGAAATACGAAAAACAGACATACGGAAATACATGCAAACCTGTACTGGGTTGAATTATAACCGACGGAAATATCCCAAATTTACGGAAATTATCCGATTCTTTTTTCTGTCACCGTTTTAAACGACAGAAATGTCTTAATTTACAGAAATGAACCCGTTCCATTTTTTGTCGCCGTTTTTAACGACAGAAATGTCATAATTTACAGAAATGAACCCGTTCTTTTTTCTGTCATCGATTTGAACGACAGAAATGTTTTAATTTACAGAAATGAGCCCGTTCTCTTTTCTGTCGTCGCTTTCAACGACAGAAATGTCCTAATTTACAGAAATGAACCCGTTCTTTTTTCTGTCATCGATTTGAACGACAGAAATGTTCTAATTTACAGAAATGAACCGGTTCCATTTTCTGCCACCGTTTTTAACGACAGAAATGTTCTAATTTACAGAAATGATGAAACCGTTCTTTTTTTTGTCACCGTTTTCAACGACAGAAATGTCCTAATTTACAGAAATGAACCCGTTCCATTTTCTGTCACCGTTTTTAACGACAGAAATGTTCTAATTTACAGAAATGAACCCGTTCCCTTTTCTGTCACCGTTTTCAACGACAGAAATGTTCTAATTTACATAAATGGAGCCGTTCCCTTTTCTGTCACCGTTTTTATCGACAGAAATGTTCTAATTTACAGAAATGAACCCGTTCTTTTTTCTGTCGTCGTTTTCAACGACAGAAATGTCCTAATTTACAGAAATGAACCGGTTCCATTTTCTGTCACCGTTTTTAACGACAGAAATGTTCTAATTTACAGAAATGAACCCGTTCCATTTTCTGTCACCGTTTTTAACGACAGAAATGTTCTAATTTACAGAAATGAACCCGTTCCCTTTTCTGTTACCGTTTTCAACGACAGAAATGTTCTAATTTACATAAATGGACCCGTTCCCTTTTCTGTCACCGTTTTTAACGACCGAAATGTTCTAATTTGCGTAAATGGACCCGTTCCCTTTTCTGTCACCGTTTTTAACGACAGAAATGTTCTAATTTACAGAAATGAACCCGTTCTTTTTCTGTCGTCGTTTTCAACGACAGAAATGTTCTAATTTACATAAATGGACCCGTTCCCTTTTCTGTCACCGTTTTTAACGACATAAATGTTCTAATTTACAGAAATGAACCCGTTCTTTTTTCTGTCGTCGTTTTCAACGACAGAAATGTCCTAATTTACAGAAATGAACCGGTTCCATTTTCTGTCACCGTTTTTAACGACAGATGTGTCCTAATTTATAGAAATTAACCCGTTCCATTTTCTGTCACCGTTTTTAACGACAGAAATGTTCTAATTTACAGAAATGAACCCGTTCCCTTTTCTGTCACCGTTTTCAACGACAGAAATGTTCTAATTTACATAAATGGACCGTTCCCTTTTCTGTCACCGTTTTTAACGACAGAAATGTTCTTATTTACAGAAATGAACCTGTTCTTTTTTCTGTCGTCGTTTTCAACGACAGAAATGTCCTAATTTACAGAAATAACCCGGTTCCATTTTCTGTCACCGTTTTTAACGACAGATGTGTCCTAATTTACAGAAATTAACCCGTTCCATTTTCTGTCACCGTTTTTAACGACAGAAATGTTCCAATTTACAGAAATGAAACCGTTCTTTTTTCTGTCGTCGTTTTCAACGACAGAAATGTCCTAATTTACAGAAATGAACTCTTACAGAATTCCTATGGTTTCGCAGGACGCTGTCTTAACGGCCTACCGTCTGACCAATTACAAGGGCTTGCAACGTTTTCGCTTTATAAAAACACTCATAGTTAAGATACACATATAACACTAATAAAAACGATCAGCTATTAAAACAAGTCTGCACGGTTTAAAAGCCAAGAGAGAACTGATTTTCAGAAATATAAATTTGAAGACATCACGTTAATTCAGCACAGCACCGAACGTTAGTTATTTGAATACCCCGAGAGATAAAAACGTGCGTGTAAAATAAGCAAGCGAGATAAAATGATTAAAAGGTGCAAAGGGTGTAAAGTACGTGTAAAATAAAAGGGGACAAACAAAAGGCGTAAAACAGTGTATTTAAATTGTATAAAAGGGTGTTGTTGAAAGTGTATAAAAGGTGTATAAAACATATATAAAAATGTGTCAAAACATAACAAAATAAACGAGACCCCGTGCGCGTTACACCCCCCCGACCAAATTCTGACCCACTCCTGTGGGTATTCCGCGTCTCTTGTCAGTTTTGAGTATTCTCGAGGGGGTAACGGGGCTCAGTGCTCTTTCTTCATTGGGGTAATAAGTTGGGCGTCTCGTCCTGTCCCGAAGACATCCTTGGCGATTATTTTCGACTGCCACATTAGGGTTGAGCAGGTTCGCTCCATCTATTTCTGTTGATGGATCTACTTGTGACCATTCTTCTATCGGTATCAACGGTGCTGTGCTTGTTGGTACTACCCGTACCGGTGAATATCTCTCTGTCACCCCATTTATGTTGTGGTCGTTCTCTGGTGGTGTGCTATTCAGCTTGTTCACTCTATCCCAAGCGATTTCCCTTTCCAACATTGTCCGTTGTTCACTAAGAGTTTTCTGCACCAACTCTTCTGCTTTTTGGTAAGCCGAATTTACTCCTTGATTGAGCCGATCGAACAACACAGCCAACTCTCTTTGGCTTTGCTTTGACTGCCGCTGGTCTTTTGATGTGCGCTCGACGCTTTCTTCATATTGCAAATTTCTAAAACGATCCGGATTTTCCCGCGAGTCTTTTATCCGATTTTCCTTAAATGGGCAGTGCTGGTTTACTCTGTAATCTGACCAGCCTTTCGCGTATGCATTTTTGTGCGTTTTTCTCGGCCTTCGGAGTAACTGATGATTAATTTGGGATGTGGGCAAGAAATACTGTCCTTCGCTCGATTTTCCTTTTCTGCGGAAGTTTGGAGAGTTGGCCGCACCTCTGTCATGGCCTATAGTTTTGATACGTTTACACTGTGAACGTATATGGCCCATAGCACCGCATGCAAAGCACTTACGGTTCCTCCAACCAGGTGGGTGGCATTCTCCTCTTTGTACTTCAAATGATTGGTGGTGGTTCCAGTTATATTCGTTACTGGTTTCTCGCCATTTCATTTGATCTTTTACGCAATCGATGTCGTTACGCAATGTTTCCATTTTATCCATAATAGTTTTAAAACGTTCGTCATCACGTTGTGACGTATTAGCCAATTGCACTGGCATTACTTGGACGGCTGGTACTTGTTCGTCTTCGCGGAGTACCACTTCCGAGGCAGCCCAAAATTCCCGCCTATATAAATTAGGACATTTCTGTCGTTGAAAACGACAACAGAAAAGAGAACGGGTTCATTTCTGTAAATTGGAACATTTCTGTCGTTGAAAACGACGACTGAAAAGAGAACGGGTTCATTTCTGTAAATTAGAATATTTCTGTCGTTCAAATCGAGGACAGAAAAAAGAACGGGTTCATTTCTGTAAATTAGGACATTTCTGTCGTTGAAAACGACGACAGAAAAGAGAACGGGTTCATTTCTGTAAATTAGAACATTTCTGTCGTTAAAAACGGTGACAGAAAATGGAACGGGTTCATTTCTGTAAGTCAGAACATTTCTGTCGTTGAAAACCGTGACAGAATAGGGAACGGTTTCATTTCTGTAAATTAGGACATTTCGTCGTTAAAAACGATGACAGAAAATGTAACGGGTTCATTTCTGTAAATTAGAACATTTCTGTCTATAAAAACGGCGAGTGAAGAGGGAACGGGTCCATTTCTGTAAATTAAGACATTTCTGTCGTTGAAAACGGCGACAGAAAAGGAAACGGGTCCATTTCTGTAAATTAGGACATTTCTGTCGTTGAAAACGACGACAGAAAAAAGAACGGGTTCATTTCTGTAAATTAGAACATTTCTGTCGTTAAAAACGGTGACAGAAATTGGAATGGGGTTATTTCTGTAAATTAGGGAATTTCTGTCGTTGAAAACGGTGACAGAAAATGAATCCGGCCCATTTCTGTAAATTAGAACATTTCTGTCTTTGAAAACGGCGACAGAAGAAGCAACGGGTCCATTTCTGTAAATTAGGACATTTCTGTCGTTCAAATCGATGACAGAAAAAAGAACGGGTTCATTTCTGTAAATTAAGACATTTCTATCGTTTAAAACGGTGACAGAAAAAAGAATCGGTTAATTTCCGTAAATTTGGGACATTTCCGTCGGTTATAATTCAACCCGGTACAGGTTTGCATGTATTTCCGTATTTCTGTTTTCCGTAGTTCTCTTCTGTATTTCTGTAAATTAGAAATGGATTTTTTCTGTAATTCTGTATTTCTGTAATTTCTGTAAATTAGTATCAAATTTCTGTCATTTCTGTAATTCTGTTTTCTGTAAATTAGTTGTGCCCAATTTATTGACGCTTTATTAACTTACTTCTAATGGCGTTTGGATTTAACGAGCAATGCATTTATTGGTTCCTTCTTTTAAAAATGGGGTGGCTCTAAAAAGAGCCGTTTTAATGGTGGTTGTAAAACCGAGGTCGTTTAATCTTTCTTTTGGGTCTTCTTTGGCAACAATACAGCTTGGATGTTGGGAAGAACTCCACCCTGAGCAATTGTCACTTTTCCAAGCAACTTGTTCAATTCCTCGTCGTTTCGAACAGCTAACTGAAGGTGTCTTGGTATGATTCTGGACTTCTTGTTGTCGCGAGCGGCGTTACCTGCCAACTCAAGAACTTCGGCGCTCAGGTATTCGAGCACAGCTGCAAGGTAGACTGGTGCTCCAGCGCCAACACGCTCAGAGTAGTTACCATTGCGCAATAGTCTGTGCACACGACCAACTGGGAATTGGAGACCAGCTCTTGATGATCGACTCTTCGGCTTTGCCTTGGATTTTCCTCCTTTGCCTCGTCCTGACATTTTCTTTTTTAGCAGTAGATGGTACAGATGGTGACCAGTCAACTGAACCCCTTACAACTGAACCCCTTACAACTGAACCCCTACAACTTGAACCTCTTTACAACTGAACCCCTACAATTAAGCCCCTTAAAACTGGGTTCTGTTTAACTAAACGGTTTAAACGCCTGGGGAACAGACGCAAGTCCAACAGGAGAAAGAGCTATTGTTAGGTAGATACTATGGTGGACTCTCAAAGTGTGGAAGGCGACGGACCTGCGCGTATTTTATGTAAAGGGGTTAAAAAACAAGG